>CM053783.1:530456990-531056990 GCA_028749045.1 Cupressus sempervirens | reverse complement strand
CATTTACCTTCATTCTGTTCATGGATCATTATGATGGATGGTTATATATTATGATGGATGGTTATATTTTATGATGGATGTTATATCTTTTGATGTATGGATGTATCATGTATGGTGGATGATTTCATTTATTTTACTGTATTGCATTTGCATCATGGATCCGAAGAGGATGATGTATGTCTATATGTATATTCTTTTAAGCCTTTCATACCCTATGACATGTACAGTGGATGATTGAGCATTCCGGATTTTATTTGCCAAGAGGCATTCGGAACAAATGTATATTAAAAGGACATTGGACTTTATAATTATTCTTTCATGCGAATGTGGTAGTTGTTAGACTTAGTATTAGATTAGATTTAAATGTAATTCAACGTCATGGGATCCTTAAGAAGTGTAACCTGTTATTTATACTTTTAGTTGATTGTATGTTATTGCTTCCGCTACTATGTGCTTGATGTGTATGGTATTCTTTCTTACTTTAAAAAAAAATAAAATGTTTAGCAAACTTAGTAAAACTTTAGGTTAATTCTTTTGGATCCCTTGGCGGGGCGTTACACTGCAAGAGAAATTGTGTGGCTTTGAAAATTACTTGCAGCTTTGTTTAGGCAGCCTTTAGAACCTACAGCAATTCTTTGTGATAAACAAAGTTGTGTAAAGCTTTCGGTTCGTTGGTTCCCAAAACTGCAGATTGGAAATCCAAGAGCCTGCCACTTCTCCAATAGGACTTCTCAATCAGTTCTGGCCAACAAATGGGAATACTTCTCAATTCCCCTGCACTTTAGGCTCCACTACACCTAAGCAGGTAGGTTTTTTGACTTCAATAATAGAAAGACCAGTGTCTTTGCTCATTCGGGCAATAGAGTCAACTTCAGTAAAAAAATTCACGTACAACTTTATAATGTTTGGCACACTTTACTGCCAACAATTAAATAATCAAGATGCAATAAGTCAAACATATACACAATCTTAAATTAGTCCATATTGAACTTTAACTCCTCTGGTAGGGAGACAAATTGGACACAAATGCGGAAACAATTAAATATTTCACACTATCTGTGATGATCAAATTTAAGATGCTAAATGAACATGTCCACTTATCTGACATTTAAATTGTACACAGAATTTCGAAAAATAATTACAAAAGACAATTCATCTGCAGTTTAAATCTCCATGCCATTTAAAAATAAACAAAAGACATTTTATTATATTATAAAAATAAAATAATAGAATTCATATTACAAAGCCATAACATTGCTCCTTACAATAATAATAAATATAAAATAATAAAATACAATAATAAATATAAAATACTTTCTCCTGAGAATATGGATGTGAATGTCCGAATATATCTTGTCACAAATAACTTGTCCCTTATTTATATCTTAGATATAAAGAGACATGACTTTTAAAATTATGAAAGGGTACATCCCCTTTAAAAATAATATTTTCAATTCAATTACAATCACACCTCTTCATTTAAATCCTTTTTACTTTTAAAATAATCTTTGTTTGATATCCTTAATAAAAGACCTTTAGTAAGTTTAATCACCTAATATCATTGGCGGATATCTTATGCCTTTTATTTTTTTGGTTGTATATGGATTTTGTAGTTGAAATTAATATTTCAACAATACTATACAAGTAACATAGTTCTAGGTGAATTACTCTTGCAACGAAATGATTTTATTGGTTGAAGTTTGTTCACATTCTAGCGTATGACTGTCATAAGTTTGTCTGAGATTCACTCACCGGGCACAAGTAAAACATGATAATTTCTGAGAATTCCTTGCTAACAATCATGATTCATCATTCACGTATTCTAGCTTATGTATCGGGATTTCTTAACAAATGATCAATCCCATAATAGGTGAAGTTATTATCATTCCCACATCCATATCCAGGGCGTCTGTATATGATGATCGCTAAAATAAGGGACCAGATTGGGCATAGTGTAGCATATCTTCTTACATCTACGACTTCCAATCTAATCAACATGGTATGGGGACACATCATCGTGTGCTCCATACCCGTACAAGCTCATTCCTTTTAATTGCTCATGGCATTTAACTTCTCCATGAATGATATTCCCGTGCTTCTCCATATAATTTTATTGTTGCACGATATCGTTGAAATCTAAGACGCCTTTGTCTTGGTAGTTTTCAGTATACCATTGTTGTCTCTTTGCTTGGTTTCATTTGTTGTACAAATGCCACTATTTAAAACACGTCTCATCATTTGACATCTGTGTCCTGGCATTAAGAAATCACAGAGCTTCATTGTCGGTTCTGCTATCAGATTTACACCATTTGGTATTTCATTAATGTCTTGGGTTTTGTTAATAATCTGGACTTCCATACCCTTCCATCAAACTAGTTTATCCACTTCATACAAAGGAATCCATTGTTTACTTTGTTTTTGTTATAATCATCTAAAAGTGAAACAGAAATGGAAGTCTTAAATTGCAAAATTTTAGAGCTCCATCACAGTTAATCCAGCTTTTCATAATAAAACCAAACATATGGAAATTAAATATCATTACTTGAGAGATATGGTTCAATAGAAAGCAATTGATCTAAGTACATTTCTACAAAGGAGAGACTATAAACATTCTCACTAAGCCACTTCCAAGAGTGAAGTTCTATTACTTTAGGGATAAGCTTGGTATCGTGGAGAATAATGCTCTTGCTAAGAGAGAGTCTCAACTTTGGTGATTCGTTGGATATTATTAATGAGTTCTCTCTGTGAAAGAGAAGTTTGAGGTGCAATCCATTGTTAATGAGTTCTTCTCTATGAGAGAATTTTGAGGTTAATCCATTGTTAATGAGTTCTTCTTTGTGAAAGAAGTTCGAGATGCAATCCATTGTTAATGAGTTCTTCTCTGCAAGAGAAGTTCAAAGTGAAATCCCTTGTTCCATTCTTTGCGAGTAGTTGTGGAGGATCCACCCTCTAGGAATAGCCATGATGGAAGTCATATGTGTGACTCCGTGACTTATTGTTTGTTTTCTAAGTCACCCTCTAAGAGTAGCTATGGTGAATATTGTTATGCTTAGATAAGAACTTATCGAGAAAATTTCTGATGAAATATTTGTTGACATCCATTTTTGTTGCAGCTATTGCACTTGTCATGTGATGACATTTTGAAGATATCTCTCTTGCTAAGAGGGAGTGTTGAAGTTACACCTGTGAGACAAATCTTCGTATCTGTATTCAGGCACCATTCCACTAGGAAACATATGCATATTCATTCTTTTATGTGTTTGAGTTTTCTCTTCCTTCTTCTCCTATCATGTTCGCACTTTTAGAGAGCTTCGTATTATTTCAGAATTGTGTATGGTTACATTGATTCCTGTTGTGCATCATGGGCTCTTGGCATCGTGTGTATATGTGGCAGTACATGTGACTTCATGGACACTTGGCAGTGTGCATGTGTATCTGCGTTCTCCTTCCTCTCGTTCTTAAGATTTTTTCTTAGAGGCTTCAATTCCTATTTGATCCTTTACGGCGGCTTTATTGTTGCTGATTCATATTAAGTGTTGGTGAATTTATATTTATTATTTTAGTCGATTCATACTGTTCATTGGCAATAAGTATTGTAACCGTCGGGTGTCTTTATGTGCCTCTGGTATTGAGTCTATTTGTATCGTGTGTCATTCTCTGTTTTTAGTTACGAAAGAAGAAGAAAAAAGAGTTGTGTGCTTGTGTGTGTATTGAGAGCCATCTCAGTATTTGTCTGTTGTGAGCAGCTTCAATTATCATCTTATATTGTTTAGTGTGTTGTAGAAAAACATTGTTGTATTGAAGAGATACAATGTTGTATAGTAGAGATACATTTTAGTACCACAAAGATATATTTTGTGATTCTGAATATTTTAGAGAACGAGAGTAAGTTGAAGAAAGCTCATAAAGAATGCTTATTGATTGACTGAGACTTTATTCAATCATCAGCAAGTGATTTTGTAATTTGTTTTGAAAAACTTAATATGAACTATCTTGGAGTGGGTCGAGTTGTTTCCCTCGGTGAGGAGAGTTCCCAGGACAAATGCATTCTGAGATCTGATTGTATTGATTTTTTTATTACAATTGTTGCACTATCTATTTCTGGTTCATAAATTTAACATGATCTACATTGGTCTTCGTTAGATTCTACTTTTGTCATATTCAGCAGTGCCTGATTTCATTAATGACAACTTTCAGCATCAACATGGAGACTACAGAGCAGTTTTCAAAGACATCATACATCTTGAGTTTTCTTCCTACATATTCCTTTCAGGATTGGGGAGATCTCATTTATACATATTTGGTTTTATTTCTTCCTAAAGGAAGAAAATGTTGTTCGATGATCATGGAGCGTCTAGCATCTACCATTTACTATACATTGCAGAGGGATCCATCGTCTCTTTCATTTCACTTTTTGCAAGTCCTTTTGAGGGGGTGTTTTGTTCCCACTAGGTTTTCCCTCTTTCGTCTTTCCTTACCTTAAGTTTCTATCTCCTTAATTAGACTTAAGGGATGTGTTAATGCAACTCACTGTTTTTTACTTCCTAGATTTATGGATTTTTTTTATCCATGCTTTATGGATAATTGTTGCTAATCTAGATAAAACTGCAGTTGCTTAATTAGTAACCTAAGGAATATCTTTGTTTTTCCAGTTTTTTTTTCCTGTTTTTCCTCTGCTTTATGTTTTGAGGAAACTTATATTAATGTAATTCTTTCATTGTAAATTAATGAGAACTTTCATTTTCATGTTCTGTTCTAAAAGAAATTCCTTACGCAGCTGCATATTTTGTTCTATCATTCTAGCTAGATTATGTGCAGATTAAGCTGAAACTTTACACATCGTGCATCTCATAAACTTGAGAGATCTTATCAAGGAAATGTATCAACATGTCAATCCCACCAGATAAATCATCACATACTCCATGCTTGCTCCTACTCAAGCTTAACTATATTTGTATCCCCATATAGGGGATGGGAAATATACAGCCAAGGGTCAAAGTAGCTTCATTACAGTTACAAAAATTCTAGTTTCATATGCTACTCTCAGAAGATTAATTAATCGACAAAGGCCCAAGTTCGAATGTCCCGTACTACCATAGGTTGGCCTTCTGAACTCGCAATCTTCCAACCATGCTTTAGATAACTACCACTCCACATGCTACCACTATCCCCTTCATTTTACTATGTATTGATTGTTTCCTAACCTTCTTTTGGTCTCGGGACATGTCTTGCGCCCTAGATGCTTTAGTGTACTACCATTCCATCTGGTTTTCCACTCCACGCTTTGGCATGGGAGCCAATTCTAGAACCTTGAACCGTGGTTGCTAGGCACACATTGGGCCTCACCTCTAACCAGAGATGTTCAATCTATACCAAAACTTCAACATGTGTCAAGTAGCAAGTCCAACCCTTAACTCCCAACAAACCTTGGGTATGCATCGGACAGCATTTCCCAACCTCAACCTTGACAATTCCTTGAGTGAACAGCCCCCTTTCCATTTTTTAAAATAGGGACATAACATGCACATCTAAATGTGCTTAGATTTGTGTGTGTGAGAGAGATTATTTTCTTAAAGTACATCATTCCCAAACCAGAATGAAAAAAAAGTTAGCAAAACATTCACTGGAAAAAATTTAGGCCTAGTCAAAAATCTCTTAACAATATCATTGCCAAGAAATTGCATGAGGTTGCACAACTTCTAGTAGTTTAGTATTGACTGCTCTGATATTAACATATAAGCTCACCAGAAAATAAATTCAAGTTTGAGGTGAGTATATTAAAAATTGGATTTTACACTTCCAAATTGTGAATAAAAAATGTATCTGTAGATTTACAGAATCCAAGATCATTGTCTGATCAGAAAAGTTCTTTTTTTCAGCTTGTTCTCTGCTTCAATAAATGGCACCGCAGTTACATATTTTGGACTCCAAATCAAAATGTTTTCTACTAATAAAGGCATGTTATCATATGTTCAGTCTAGTAAAACCTTCGTTCAGAGGCTACCACTACCAGCAATACTATATTCATCCAGCTAAAAAGAATGCAGCAAACATGTAAACTTGCCTTAAGCGCGCGTCGAGAATGAAAATCCTCCAGAACAAAGTCCCTCTGAACAGGTGTAGAAGTGGCTTTTACGGTAAGAGAATAACGCTTGGCTATCAGTTTGTGTTGGCGAGCAGAAATGGCAGAGGGGGCTTTCAATGGAGTGCAGAGTGTAGAGTGAAAGGAGGATGTTGAGATGGTTGGGATGAGGGTGGCGTATGAATTTGCCATCGCAACCTGCATATGTTTTTGTTGATAAGGCTTCTCCTTTCTTCTCTGCTCTCCTACCTAAATGAATGTAAACGCCTTAAAGCAGCTCAATATATAATCTTCGCTTATTCTCGTTTTGTTACTGTAATTGAGAAATCTGCATATCAATGCCAATTCGGGTTTAAAATTTGGAAGTTTATTGGCGGAATAATTTGAGGTCAGGGTGTAACCTTAATGAAAATCAAACCAAAAAAAGATGTGTACAATTGAAAGTACAATCGTCATTCTTTAACCTTGCCATATTTCTTTTCTGACTTCTATTTTTCATACAAAATAGTAGCAATATATGGGTTTCTCCATAAAAATGAATTTTGTACTAGTTTAATTTTTATAATTAACTAACCTTTACAATATTATAAAAAAAGAAAGGCAATGAAAACACTTGAGTTTGCATATGTTAATTTGGGTGTTCAAATAAAATTATCAACAAAACATTAAGTAATGGGCAAATATTAAGAAAATGCAATACAACTTTAATATTTTAATTATTAATTATTTTAAATTTTAAATTTAATATCTACCATTTTTTATTAAAATTGTTTTAAAATTTTATGAAGATATAGTTGTGTATCTTTGTGTTTATGTCATATATACCATAAAAATCGTATAGATAAAATATATTATAAATTTATGTGTATTTCAAAAAGTTAAATTTATACAATTTCTAGACATTTGTCAATGTTTATTGGAACCATCCAACTTTCAAATATGCTTGCCATTTTTTAACATAACTTCATACGGGACTGGATATTCCATTAAGTGGAAGCTTTGCTCTCTTGTTTAGCTATTTGAAAATAGAGATTTGTGAACTATAGCATTCTTTATAATGTGTTATAGTGATATAAAACATTATCATTAGAAATTTCAAGATTATTGTTCGTTTTGTTCATGAGTTTTTTCATTTACTAATATTAAGTGATTGTATGAAAGTATTTTATATGTCTAATTTTTTTTTGGTTTCTTTTGTATGTAATTCTTATGATTATATATTGGTGATGACACTTGTGATATGATTTTTGAATAGTGCTTATGTCAATTTCATCGTCATTCTTTGAATGTCAATACATATAATTTAATTAATATATTCATAATAATAATAATAAGTTATAATTTGGTCTAATTCTTATAATTCAAATTCAAAATTCAACATTTCAAAAAAAAAATGATGAACGTGAATAATCCTACAAAAAGAGTAGAGCAGTCTGAATTTGTTCATTTCAAGAAGCATCCTAGGGTTAAACCTGGCAAAAATTTTAAATCCGCGCCAAAGGGAAAGTTTAGGTCATCTTCGCTCAAATATTAGAAGAATTTGTACTCCAAATTTGAGATTAAACTCTCAAATAAATTCGCTACCTTGGAGGAGTTGGAAGGAACTAATTCGTATAAATGCCTTAACGCAGATAGGTCACAGAAGAGGAGTTCCAGGCAAAGAGACTTTCCTCATTAATCTGCAAATCCACCAAACCACCATCAGCCATTGTTGGTCTTCACTATAGATAGTCTAGATGAGCAATTTAGGGTTTTCTACCTCTAAAATACGCTCAACCTAAACTTGGGAATCCTATTAGGGCTGATTCATTTTCAACACCTCCAAGATCCATTAACTCATCTCCCATCGAATCCAAACTACCAGGGTCGTACATTCTACTTCATCGTCACCCAAAGAGTTCTGTTTTGAGGGCCTCCTCAAACACTAAATGCACATCTAATGAGCTCCCCAATGACATAGTTCCCTCCATTCCCCTTAATAAGGAAGTATTTAAAGATGCCTAGGATATCTTTGAAAGATTTGGAATTTTTGCAATTTGGTGTTGATGCAAAGAAGATTTGCTATTTCTTTCCAACTATTTGGAAGAAAATTGTAGATCCCCAAGTAAATATCTCTTATCATTCAGACTCTATTCTTTATTTAGAATGTAGAAATGAAGATGTTAGAGACTAATTTGTCAATATTTCAAAATGCTTTTTCAATGGGCACTTTGTCAAATTTATTGGTTGGAAACCAAATTTTAAATTAGATAATGTAGATTTTATGTGTCTAATGTGGTTTAACATTCAGTCTATACCTCCAGAGTTAAACCACATAGAAATCCTTAAATCCATAGGATTTAGTGTGGGAGAACTCCTAGGTATTGACTCATCATATCAGTATGATCATAATGTTAAACTTCTCATTCGAACAAAATATAAACAAGTTTTTAAGGGATCCAAGAAAATAGTATCAAACAAGGCTTCGTATGATTGTTGTTTACATCTTTACAAAGAAGAAGTCTCAGAAATTTTGAAGATTGAGAAGGGTAAAGATATCAGGCATGATATCTTACCGCTCACCTCCAACCTCTAATATTTATTCCCAAAGTTCCAAGAACAAAGGATGAAATTGAGAATTCAGGCTTGTATGTTGGATACCTCTAACATGGAGTACAAACATTGTAAGGTTCATACAGACGACCAATATGGTAGCATGGATAACACTAAAGATAAATCAAGAGGAAAGCTTAAATCTGCTATTGTATTTGAACAAATTTTGAAGTCGGGTGTCTTAGATAAGAAGGAGGGTGTTACCAATAAGAAAAAGAAACATAAACATAAACCTGCCAGGAACACTACAAAGCAGGGATCAATACCAATTCAGAACAAGAAAACTGTGACAAGTGGAGAGCAAGTTGTGTAGGAACATGTTCAATCAAGTGAGGCAGCAAGGGATCAATGTACCTCAGAGTTCAGAAGAAATGATCAACAGGTGATGAATGATTAGGTTAGCACAAACCCCATTAATATGTCAACTAAACCTATAGAATCTGTAGCTTCAAACAGTTCTTAGCATGACAAGCAGCAAATTAAGGAGATAGATGTCCATAATGTTGACACAATTGAGGACATTGAAAATTCGATGTTATTTGAAGTTATATCAGATCCAAACGGACTTCAAGTTCCATCAAAGTAAGGCTTCACAGTAAGCAAGTATCAGATGAGGCAATCTTCAAAGACTACTCTGAGGAAAGTAGACTTCAAAACCTCTTCTAAATTCTAGCAAACTCCCTCAAATACTAGAAGCTCTCCTTTCTCCCCAATAGAGAATCATAATAAAAGGGAGGATTTTAAGATTCAAAGTTCTTTGACAAAAGAGGTTCAAGATTTCTTAAATAGAGAAGACAATTTAGAGGTCGATCTATATCATTTGAACTCTAGTGATGAGAATCTCGATCAGTTAGCAGAAGAATTAGTACAGGTATTTAGTTTTGAGGACATCCATAATAGTACAGAGTCCCAAAAGGCAGAATTGATCTAGAGAATTATTAAATTAGGGGGCAATAATTATTCCTGTGAAGACCTCAAAAGGTATTTGCTATGTATAGAGGCAGAGGATATAGCTAGGAGACAAGAGCAGCGTATTGGCTTGAGTCATAAGGTTACAGATAATGGAAATAGTGTGACAAATATGTCAGGATCTATAACTGAAGAAGATCAGCAGGCAGGTATAATCAAGAAGATCATTAAGGAATTAGAAGTTGAAGGCACATATGGGAAGGCCGAATAGAAGAAGATCAGTGAGCCTATTTTAGGGAAACTTCCTGAGCATCTTAGGATTCAACAAAATCAAGAAAGTTTAAGATCCCCTAATTATGGTAAGGCTAAGGGCAAAAGAGGTAGAAGGTCTTTGAAAGACCTCAGAGAAGCAGAAGGGCTCAGCAGAGAGCAGTAGAAAATTGATCAGCTATTAAATGTTGCGAAGGGGAAGTGCCTTCCCAAGGAGACATGAAGATTACAATGTGGAATGTTAGGGGATTAAATGCCCCTAACAAGAAAAGGTTAGTAAAATAGAACCTTAAATCTTTTAATTCAGATATTGTCATAATTCAAGAAACTAAACTAAGGATGAAGCAATTAAATTAGAAAAAATGCTAGGAATATGGGGCTTTTTATTTCAAGAATCTGTGGGTGTGTCAGGTGGTTTAGGAGTTTTTTGGAACCCTAGGAAGGTATCTCTTTGTTGTCTTTATTAGAGTCCTAATTGGATTATTTCTAGTGTTAAGAGTTTGAAGTCAGATTTGCAATTTATTCTTATTAATGTTTATGGTCCCATCAGTTACATGGATTAAAAAATGGTATGGGCTGAAATTAGCAACTTCATTCGCATTTTTAAAGACAAGTCCCTTTTAATAGGAGGTGACTTCAATACTATTTTAGATCTATCCGAGAAAATTGGTGGGATCCGGCACCTTTCTCAATCTTTGCTAGATTTCAAAATTTGGGTTAGGCAGCATGATATGATTGACATTCCCATTAGCAATGTGAATTTCACATGGAATAATAGGAGGAAAGACCTTGCGTATATTGCAAAAAAATTGGATAGGTTTTTCTTCATAGGTGATCTAAGCAAGAGTAATCTTAATATTCAATCATCTATTCTTTCGATAGCTAGGTTGGATCACTACCCAGTTCACATAGAACTCTTTGAACCTTTCAAACCTACTAGGAACCCATTCAAGTGCAAAAAAATGCGGTTCCTAGATCCTTCCTTTATTGAAAATATCAAAGTTTGGTGGGAGTAAGATAGAGTAGAGGGTTCAAAGATGTTTGTCTTTGTGTCCAAGTTAAAGTTACTAAAAGAGTGTATTCTAAAATGGAACAAAGAGCACTTCAATAACATTTTTAAAGAGAAAATAGAGGTAGAAAACCAATTAAGGATCCTTAATCTTGAAATCATCAAGTTTGGTATGAACAAAGACAGTTACTTGCAAGAAAAAGAATTATTAGCAAACAAGAGTTAATTTTATCCAAAGAAGAGATTTATTGGCAACAAAAATCCAAGGATAAATGGTTGGATGACGGGGACCGTAATACAAAAAAAATTCATAATTCTACTTTATATAACAGATCTAAGAATAAAATAACTAGCATCAAAAACCCATTGGGCATTCAGATTGAAAAGCCTAGCGATATTGTTGACACCTTTGTGAATCACTTCAAGAATATTCTTAATAATTATGAAGGGTCTAATAAATTGGCTCAAGAAAAGATGCTTCAATTCATTCCTAAACTAATCTCAGTTGAGGATAACAAGCTTTTAAATAGACCTATCACTCTGGAAGAAGTGAAATCAGTTATTTTTAATATGAACCCTAATAAATCTCCTGGACCTGATGGTTTTCAAGCCTTTTTCTTCCAGAAATGTTGGGACATTATCAGGACTGATCTTTGGGAGGTTATCGAAGCCTCTAAAAATGGAGGAGCTATTTTAGCTAAGATCAATCTCTCTTTTATAACCCTTATTCCTAAGAACAATGATCCTGAATCTAATGGTGATTTTAGGCCTATTGCCTTATGCAATACAATCTATAAGATCTTTTCCAAGATCTTAGCGAATAGGCTTAAAGGACTCTTACCTAAGATAATCTCTGAGGAACAAACAAGATTTATCCCTGGGAGATTCATTATGGATGGTATTATTACAATTCAAGAAACTATTCATTCAATTGGCAAGCATAAAGACCCTTGCATGTTTATGAAGCTTGATATCCAAAAAGCATATGACATGGTTGACTGGAGATTTCTATGTAAGGTTCTCGAAGCCTTCGATTTTTCTCACCAATGGATCAATCTGATCTTCAAATTCATTTCTATGCCAAAAATATTGATATTGATTAATGGGACACCTAAAGGATTCTTTGAGATCTCAAGGGGTATCTGTCAAGGTGATCCATTATCACCTTCTCTTTTCATCATCATGCTAGAAGCTTTTGGGAGAGTGATAGTTGATGCTTACTAGAAATGGAGGATTTCAAGCAATAGGGTTGCTAGAAACATTCCTGATATCACTCATCAATAGTATGTTGATGACACGATTCTTCTTGGCAAAAGCTCCATCTCAGAAGCCTTAGGTTTTAAATCCATTATAAAATCATATATGTTAGCTTCAGGTCAAAGAGTTAATGAGGCAAAATTAGAGATTTTCTTTATAAACACAAATAAAGAAATCAAAGACAAGATTTGCGAGTTCATGAGCTATAAAAAAGAACAGTTCCCAAGTAAATATTTAGGCATCGCGATTGAAAAAGGTTCCAAATCTTGTAAGGCATGGCATAACTCAATTGAAAAAATGGATGCTAGGATAGGGGATTGGAAAGATAGATGGCTTTCCAAAGCTGGTAAGGTTACCAAGATCTGTTTTGTCCTTTCAGCCATTCATATCTATCTAATGTCTTGTCTCCCTCTTTCGAAGCATCAAGACTCCAAATTTGAAGCCAAACTTAGAAATTTTATGTGCAAGGATTGTGAAGAAGACAAAAAAAATTGCATTAGTTAAATGGGATAATATTTGCAAACCTAAAGAATTGGGTGGTCTAGTTATCAAGAACCTAGATTGACAAAATGAAGCCCTGGGGGCAAAATTGATTTGGAATCTATCTAAAGAGAGTAATAAAAAATGGGAAAAAAATATTTTTAAGAAATATCTTAATTCGGATGACCCTATTTCAATCTTTCGAACAATTAACCCTCCCAAGGGTTCTGAAAGTTGGAACTTTATGCTAAGTTGTCGTGATCTTATAGGTAATCTTCTTACATGGGATGTTGGCATAGGTGATAAGGCTCTTTTTTGGGAAGACTCTTGGGATGGCTATCCCCCTTTAGTCTCCAACCCCTATCCTAAGAACCTAAAGGATTTGTTAATATCATGATGGGAGAATAAAGTTTCTAATTATAAATCCAAGATCTCAATCAATGGGGTATCGAAATGGGTTTGGAAATTGGTGAATGATTTAGGTGCAGATCTGACAGAGGTAGATGCTTATATTAAGATTACATCCAATAGGAAGGTCAAGCAATTAGAGAAGCAAGATGTTCTTATCTGGGTTGCATCCAATGATGGCAACTATAGAGTAAAGGATGGCTACAAAGCTCTCCTTCATTCCTAAAGTTGGGACAAAGTAGAAATCTCACTCAAACATTGTTGGGATGGGGCATGCCTTCCTAAGGCAGGTTCCTTTTTATGGTTAGCTTGCCAAAATAGGATTCTAACTGTCGACAAGCTCTACAAATTCAGGATTCATGGTCCATCCAGATGTGTGCTCTGCAAACATAACCTGGAGGACCTGGATCACTTGCTTTACATGTGTTTGTTTTCACGAAAATGTTGGGAATGGCTTAAATTCAAGCTTGGGTGGTCCACTTCACTCCCTAAATCCTTTCAAGACCTTCTTAGGAGTTGGCCTATCAACTTGGCTAAAGGTGTGTACAACAAACTTTGGAATATTTGTCCGTCTATTATTTCTTGGGAGATTTGGAAGGAGAGGAACAGGCACATTTTTTGAGACTCTGAACTTAAGTTTGAGGAACTCGCATTAAAGATCGAGGCTAGTATTGTGGAGATAACTAATTCCCATCTTAGGAAATGCATGAAAGAAGAGGGATCTTTTTCCATTTGGGATGGGCTTATGAAAAAGAATTGGGTCAACTTGATTAATCAACCTCTTGTCTATTTCAAAAAAAGCAAAGAGGATAGAGCTAGATGCAGATGGTCTCCTCCGCCAAAGGGTTGGCATAAACTTAATTTTGATGAGCTTGCTCGTGGTAACCCTAGAGTAGCAGGAATCAGATGCATTATCAATAATGACGTTGGTCAATGGATAGAAAAAAAAGCCATGGCCATTGGGCCTACCTCTAATAATATGGAAAAACTAGAGGCATTGGAATTGGGTTTCAGTTATGTTTGGAGTTTGGGATAACCAAAGTGGTTATCGAAGGAGATTTTCAAATCATCTTGAATGCAATTAGAAAGAGGTCTACCCCCAATTGGGTTATTAACTCCAAATTGGAGGGTATCCTTAACCTTCTAAATTATTTTGAGGATTATCAAATTTGTCATATGTATCGCGAGGGTAACTTTATAGCAAATCACCTTGCTAATATAGGATCAAATGGTGGCTTTATTCATCAAGCGAATGATCTGATTTTGTCTGAGGCCATTAAATGTTTATAGAATTTTTTTTAGACTTATCTTAGGAGCTCAACCTTGATAGTCTTAAGTATAGCCGCTAGGCATATGTGTATTCGACCATAGAAGGTATGGCTAATAATTAAGGGGCATGGTTGAATACAAATCATAATTTAATTTTGTTTCCAAGAAGTGTGATTGAGCTTGGGCTTTCAACCTCATAATTGATGTCTATTGATTAATTCATGATGAGGTGCCAATAGGATGCCTCCCTCTCCATCGTTTGCTCGTGATCTCATGCCTCTGCTGATGAGATCATCATCAATTGGAAACACGTCAGGTGTTTGAGACTCTTCTTAGTAGAGTTATTTAAGAACCATCATTTTCAGAGTATTTGTCATTCACTGCAAATATGGATACAAATGTAATGGTTTATCATGCCAAGATCACAAACTATGGCACTTTGTTGTACTGTAACTCCCGAGCGTTGGAATCACATTTTAAATCCACTGGATGACATGTCTAGGATTGTAGTTGGTAGGGTTATTGGGGAGGGTATTTTCAATTACAAATTTACTTGGTGTACAAATAGTAGCATAATCGGATCCTTTATTGGGTGCCTAGTGAGGGTGAAGGTGGAGCATGATATCATTATTCATCTCTAGCACGATATTTTTTAGCCAACATGGTGCAAGGGCCTGGAGAATGCAGTGAGAAGTATCGACTCCAAGCTTCACATTCTGCTCCCTAAAAAATACATGTGCCTCTCACCAGGTTCCTTAGAGCTGGAGATGGGTTGTCGACGACCTACCTTGATCATCCAAGAAAGCCTAGCTTTTTATATTCAACGACCTAAAATGGAGGCCAACATCTGATTCCTACTACACTAGAGAGGTATTGTGCTAGAAATCAACAAGGAATGGATCACAGAGTATCTCCACATATTCCATGCATACATACTTTCGGGGGTCTCTTTCGATAACTTGGATGCTTTGATCTTCTGCACACCAAACACAAATAAAATAAGCTGAGTTAAATCCAACTTTTAGCTCCTTGCTAACTTTAAGGTAGAAAACCCTAATGATATATCTGATGTAGTCATTGTATTCCCGAGATAGGGTTTTTAGGGTTTTTTTGTAATATCTTAATATGACCTCTATTTCTTTTGGTTTTGTCATTTTGGGTTGTTTTTAGTAATGTTGTTCTTAATTCTTGGCATTACTATAAATAAGTATATGAAGGTGGTAGTCTGAAGTATTTTGTATTTGGACACTCTTTATAAATATATAGTATGGTTTATCTTTAACTCATTTGGTGTGGTACTCTCTTTACTGTGTGATCTTCTAATGGTGGTGGCATTGTTGGATTTGGCATTGTTGGAATCATGTTTTTTCAATAGTGGTATATATGATTTTGTAATAGTTTCAGCTTGGTGCTTGTTATGTTTCATTCAATTAAGTGAAAATTTGGTTCCTTGAAATCGCCTTAATTTACTCATTGGTTTAATTAATCTCACTGTCTAAATACGCATTAGAGTTTTCAAAATGCTATCCATGGGGTTTCCTAGGCTTCGTTTCAGCACGGTAATTGGAATACCCTTAGTTGTTCACTCGTGGCTATGGATGTTTCTCTAAAATTTGGTTTTTATATACTTTGTTATGGTCTCTGTTGATTCCGTCATGACTGCATGAATCTCCTTTTCTTCCCAAGATTTTGTATGAATATAACAAGTATATGGTCTTGAATGTAATAGCTTTATCAAATTATTTTTGCTTAAGAATTTATAGTTATTTGGTATTCCAAACTCAGGGGTTCACCTTTCTTCACTTAGTATTCTTATAGCTTCATTTAGCAAAGTTTTGCGTGTAGCATTGTATTGATTTATTTTTGTTGCTTATAGAGATGATATGGTCTTTGGATCTCTTATTTTTTTCCTTGATAATATTAATTGTCTCATTCATTTTCTTCTAAGTCTAGATCGATAATTAGTGTTAGCTTAGCATTGGTTCCTTAGTTTATTAGTTAGTTAACCATTTCATTCATTCTATTAGGTGCTCGAGCCTCTCTTGCATCTTAGTTTTCTATTTTAAATTCATTTATATTAGTATATTTATGTATCAAGAATGGTGATATATCTCTTCGTACTCAATAGAGGTAGACCTTTTCTTTTGTTTCCCTCATATCTACTAACATTTGTGAGTGATTAGAATGTTGGATGATTTTCTTTAGTAAAGGAGATGTGGCTACCAGTCATTGGTTTCTTCATCCTCTAATCAAGTATCTTTGAACTTCGGTTTTGATTTTAGAAACATTGTAACATTAGGGCTATACCCCTATTTTGATTGTAATTTTATCAGCTTAATGAGTTCACTGGGGTATAAATTGTAATAATATAAGACATATGTCCTGGGCAAGACTGGAGGTTTTCTTCTTCGTTCTTTCCTACTAGTGCTCGTTTGAACGGAGTAAAGTTTTGTAATTTGTTCTTTTATTAATAAAATCCATCAGGCTTCAGCCATTCACCAATTAAAATAATAATAAGTTATGATTGTTGTAACTTTTATTTATCACAGTTATGCCTATGATGCTTACTCTTATGTGAACTCGACAATTTTCAAATGCTTCTCCTCTACACATTTCAAAGGTTTGTTTGAGCCATGTCATTTTCTTGGATTATGTCTTTGTCTGCTTTGACCTCTTTATTTCCTTTTACACTAGCTATGTTGATGCCCTAGCTTTGGTAATGTATCCCACAGTTGTGAAGGCTCTTTATGGGGCCATAAGTTCTCTCATATTTGACCATTTAAAATGATATATTTTTTCTTAATGTAGTTATGTTAAATTGGATTTGAGTAAAGATTGAAAGTTTGTTAACTTATTTGGTAAAATACAAAGTAGATATTTAATTTATTTTGAGTAATAAATCCAATCTAAAATTTGAACCAACATGTCCTCTTGAGTGTGCAAAATATTACAATTTAGTTGAACGAATAATTAAATAACTCATGGCAAGAAGAAGGCTTTATAAACACTTCTTATCGAGAGTTCCATACAGTAAATCTAGAGAACTCTAATCTCTTTGGAGACTTTGAAGATATCATGAGAAGGTAGAGAAGACTCCTCTAAACTCCCAATACGTTCCAACATTCATGCAAAATTATAGAACAATATGTTGGCATGATTGGCAAGAAGAGATGTTGGCATTGATGACAACTAGGTCAAGTCCATTGTTAAAAGGGGGAGTTAGATGCTAATGGAGATAGTCAAGGAATTTGTGGAAATGTTAGTATGTGTTGGTAAGACTATATTAGATGTTGGAGACAACTAAGATTATGTGGACAAGATGCTTCAATAATGTGGGTAGGATGCTTCAAGCTAAATATTCATACAAGTTAAAGTAAATATATGTTTATGTGTACACAATCTCGAATCATAATGGAAAAGTCTTTTGGTATGTGATATTGTGAGTTGATATAGGTATAGTATAGTACGAGTTCATATGCTCTTGAAAGAAGGTGAGTTTTCTTTGAATGAGCTTCAATGTAGGAACATGTTTGAGTATTGGCAAGTTGAGCTTGTTGATAAAAGTACAATGGTGTGTTGCAGTAAATGAAAACTAATAGCTTTTCACCAAAAGTAGTTTAAGCTAAAATAGGTTTGGTCAGACTAGGTATGACCAAACATATGTGGCGCATGGAAAAGTCTTTTGGTATGTGATATTGCAAGTTGATGCAAGTATAATGTAGTATGAGTTCATATGTTCATGAAAGAAGGTGAGTTTGATTTGAATGAGCTTTAGTGTATGAATATGTTTGAGTATTTGCAAGTTGAGTTCATGGGTAAAAGTACAATATTGTGTTGTGGTAAAGGACAACTAGTAGGTGTCGATTGAGTTCATTCAAACAAGGTGTGACTAGACATGTGTGGTGCACACATAGCATATACATAGCTAACAATATTTGGTTGAAATTGGTTTGACCAAACTTGATTTGATCAAAACTATCAAAATTATACATACCACAAAATTGCCTTGAGCAACTCATTTGAACAAGGATCCTTCCCTGATTTGAGGAGTGGTTTTGGGATCTTTGACCAAACTATATAGGGTTTTTTTATGTGTGTGAATTTTTTTTTTTTTTAAAGTTTTACTAGTTAGCTTTATCTTTTTATAATAATTTTTAATTGTTTCTCTTAATTTAGTTAGTTTTATACATACACTAATTAATTTAGTTAGTTTATACATGTTGATTAATTTATTTAGTTTTATTATACATATGTTTCAATATAGTAGAAAAGTTATAGGAAATAAAACCATACATAAATATGAACAAGGCCATACAAACAAAAAAACATGTGTGTGTGTGTGTGTGTGTGTGTGTGTGTGTGTGTGTGTACATTAGGAAATATGATGCAAAGAGAACAACAATAATTGTGCTTTATGGGCTTTCCCAATTATATGCCTTCGAAATTGGATTCTTGGATCCAAAATTTGCACACACAATTAACAAGTTTTACTATATCTAAGCAATTTATTTAGACACCCTCAACACTCCTTCAAACTCCAAGGGTTCAAATCAAATTTCACCCAATTTCAGGCTTTAGGGACTAATTCCCTATTTTGAGCAAAATAAGGAAATCTTACCAAACCATTTCATAGATTCAATCTAATGACTGGGATGGCTTTCTTAGGCTATTTTTATGGAGAATTGACCACTTGTTTTACTCATATATGCACACAACACACCAAACCCCAATAAAGGTAGTAGCCCCAATTAGGTCACCTTGATAAGAAATTTGGGTATAACTTGCAACTTGTGCAAGTGACTAAGAAAATAAATACAATTTGGGATACCATTTTGGATCTTCTAAAAGATTCCAAACTCCTAGGTTGTGATTCTACTCCAGCACCTCCTATCCTCCACTTTGCACACAAACCTAATAGGCCTAATTAAGCTTGGTTTATAGAGATGTTGATAGGGTGAAGGAAGAGAGATGGTAGTAGGATAAGTATATGGAGGATATGAGTTCATTCCTTGAAAGGATTGTAGGAGTATGGATAGTAAGTAAGTGCAGGCTTGACAGGATTATATAAGGGGAGGTGAAAAAGTGGGCAAGATCAACATTGACACACACCTTGAAGGGTAGTGGAATGGTGGAGAAGTCATGTGTGAAATAGCTTGAGGTTTAGATGTATTTAGTGGCGGAGTAAAATTGGAGGAAGATGGAGTGGAAGGCTTTGAAATAGTTTTAGGAAGATGCTTGGAAGAAGATGAAGTGGAAGCCTATGGAAGCTTGAATGTAAACTTTGATGTGTTTTCAAGTTTCAAGTCTTCCAAAAGAGACTTAGGAATCCATATAGATTTAGATATTCCTTTGGATACTTTAGAACACATATCTTCAATAATGGGCTAAGCAACCCATATTTGATTTGATTTAGCTCTTTGGGTAGTGGACCTTTTTGGTCTCTTGAATAATTGTTCTTTATTTGTATTCACATGTTGATTAGATAAGGCATATTGATCTTCATTTTGTAAATGGATTCTTGTGCTTATTCTTAAGTTGATAATCAAAATTTCTTCCAAAAGACTTAGGACTTATGGATAGATAAGGTTGATATGATTGATTAATATGGTTGAGTAGATGAATATTTTTCAAGGGTCAATTTCCTTGTTGATCTTGGGTTACAATAAGAGAGTTATGAGTCAAAAGTGTAGGAGATGAAGGAATATAAGGTCCCAATATGGATGGAAGGTTTGAAGACTTTAGATTAGATGGATAAGGACCAAGGATGGATTTAGAAGATACAAATAGAGAGCAAGTAGGGATATCAACATCTTTAGAGTGAAAAACATGACCAACACCATCAATAGACTCCTAAGTAGCTTTGATAGGAGAATTTGAAGCTTGAGCATAGTTTTGAAGTGGATATGGAGAAGTAGAACATGAGGGGAATCTTTGATCCTGATATGTTTCTTTAGATAGCATACACATAGAAATTTTCTCATGACTTTCACTAAGCTCAATCGAAATAGTAGAAGTGATGTCTTCATCATACTTGGGAGGTGGGTAAGACATGTGATATGGAGGGATGACATATTGAAGGAGATGAAAGGGTGCTTGATCTTGATCTTTCTTAACATTTATAGTTTTATCTTTTTGAGAGTCCTCTTGACATGGAGCCACTTCTAAGGAAAATAGAGAATACGAGGTTTGCATGGTAGACTTTTGAAGAGATAGTAAAGGATTTTTTTGATTAGGCATAGTTGGCATAACATCACATGAAGTTTGAGAATCTTTAGTCTCCATAGTATGAAAAAAGTTTCAAACCAAATGGAGATTAGTTTGAGTTTCTTTTAGAGGTAGCCCTTGAGGGTACACATAGTTAGTATGGAAAGTATTAGGTTCTTTTTTTGGTGGAGGCATGTTAGAAATCTTTAATGTTTTGTGAAGTTCATGAATGTTGGAAGAAGTGGAGCTATCAAGGAAACCATAACTAGACATAGGTTCATCAACACAATCTTTCTTAAGAGAAGCATCTTCATCGCATAAGTCATTAGGGGTTCCAACATCAATGATCCCACTATCTATATCTTTCAACTCAATGCAATATTCAATCTTATAACCTTTGTTTATATGGTATCCACAAAAGTGATCATCTCTCCACCATGGAGGTTTGATTTTAGGTTCATAAGGTCTAGAGTTATTTGGTAATGTGATGAAATCATTATAAAGGGGTGTTTGCAAGATTAAATCATAAGAATCTTCCAAGCAAGTAAAAGTTCTCTCAAGGGTATGTCTAAGATCTTCTTGTTGTTCATCAAGTGCATAGGATGCATCAATTTCCTCATCAAATATAGGTTTATCATGAAATATTTGAATTGGATTAAAGGAGGTATCACTTTCTTTCTCTCTAGGGAGGTCTTTAGATCTAATAAATGAAGTAAATTGATATCTTGGAGAGACAAAGTGTGTAAACTTAGAAGAAGAGGAAGATTACGATCTTGAAGAAGATGACTTGTGTGCATATTGAGAGCTTAAGAGAAGCTCATGTGATGATTCTATTATTTCCTCTAAAATTTTCTCTATTTCAGAATTCATTTGTATCATGCACCTAGTGAGATGAAGATCAACAATATCATTTGTTTCTTCTAGTTATTTGTATCGAGTGTATAGATCTTGAAACTCTTTAGCAATATAGAAGAACTCATGATCATATAGACTTGGTCGATGTTTGGTAGCACAAGGTTTGAAGCCCGTAGTGGTAGAAAAAAAAATGAAGCATGCAGGAGACTAGAGGAAGCTAATAAGGTGACACAAGCTAATTTGATGTCCAAACTAGAGAGGTAGAGTGTTCACTTGTCAAAGAAAGGTAGCAATGAACAAGTGACTTTTCAAACAAAGTGTCCAAGTAACTTACAACACTAGCAACTAAATGTTAGCATGATTTTTTATGGTACTACATTGGGTGAGTATCCTAAGCATTGGATAATATTGATATGTTGCATTCATGACTATATTTGTCATTGATGTCAACATAGCAGTAATTCTGTTATGACTGGAAGAATAACAGTCAATAATCTTAAGATGCATAGAAGCTAAGGATGTTTTAGATGATTCACAATTGATGACATGTTCCTAAGGTTCTCCTAATGAGGTGGTTAAAAGGATTAATTTTAATCTGATGGTGTATGGAAGTTACGCTCAATTTACTGAAAGTAGTGTAGAAACAAAGCATTGGGAAATAGGGTTCTAATGATCCATCACTATCTTTCATCTGAGATGTAATGAAGAGATACATAGTCACATAGTGGTAGAGAATAGTCATATGATGATGCCAACATGTGCAAAAGATGCGGTTTCATGTGTGTGAAGTTTTGTATAGACTATGAGCCGACAATGTTGTTGTAATTATTTAATTATCTAATTTTAATTAATCGGGAAAGCCTCAAGGCCAACTCAAGAAATTATTATGAACATAAGGTATAAAGGAAAGTTTTTTTTCCTTGTTTTTAATGTAATCTTGGAGTAGAGGACCAAGTGGAATGCAAAGGATTAGTGTGCAGAGCAAGGAGTAGAATGTTTGTTGAATGTGCGTGAGCGATCCAAGGGATCATTGGATGTGCAGTATGAGATCTAGTTACAAGATCTGAAGGAGAAAAAGTCTAGTTGATAGGACAGAGATAGAGGAAGATGTACATTTTAGTTCTATTATTCTACAAGGAATAATACAAAGATCATTTGGACAATGGGTTCTTTGATCTTAATCTTGAAGCTATTTGGTTAGTGGGTTCAACTATCTTCCACAACTCCTAATAGGGTTGGAATCTTGTAATAGGGATTCAAAGTCTCCTAATAGAGACTCACATGTACTGAATGTTGTAACAGACTCCTAATAGGGTCTATCCTCCAACAAGGAATATTTATATTAGTACATCATTTTGTGGGTACCATCCCAACTAGGGTTTTCCCTCTGATCAAGGGTTTCCCTAGTTAACATATCAGGTTGTGTATGAGTATCTTATTATGGTTTCAATTTATATTACTCATATTATTAATTTTGTTTAAGGTTAATGTTTATAATGGTAGTTGGATAATTGATTCACACCCTCCCCCCCCCCCCCAAGTTATATCAATGGACTATATATTCTAACAATTAGTATCAGAGCATCAGGTCCTTGAGAATAAGGCTTGACAACTTTGGGAGATCAATGGTGAATATGTTTAGGAAGGTTAGTCCAAGATTTGATGGGGCCAACTATGATAATTGGAAGGAAAGGATGAAGAATCATTTTCTATGCATGGGTCCAAGATATTGGCTTTTGACAAAAGCTAAGAAGACAATTATTGAAGAATCAAAGTTAAAGGAATGCAGTGAGGGAGAAAGAGATTTATTCATGTATAACATGAGAGCCAAAGAAGCCCTACTATCAACTCTTCCATAAAATAAATATAATTAGGTAAAGACAATTCAAAATTCTCATGAAATTTGGAATGCATTAGAAGTTACTTTTGAAGGTTATGCTCATGCAAAAAGAATGAGATTGCAAAATTGGATTTGCACATTTCAAGATGCTAAGATGATGGAAGATGAATCTATAAGAAGTAATGTAGGAAGGATATCAAAAATTGTTGCAAGAATCCGATCTCTTGGTGGAACTAAAGAAGATGATGAGGTTATATGGAATATCTTGAAAAACTTAACACCACCATTCAATCAAACAACTCAGATGATTTAGCTAGTTATGCCGTGCACCAAAGATTTCACAAAGGAAACATTGCTTGGAAGACTCGACTCTGTAGAAGCAAAAATGAGACAGTCTAGAGAATTAGCCAAAGTTGAGACAACTTTCAATGCTCTAAAAATTTGACCTAATCTATCAAGAAGTGCAAGCACAAGAGGAGACTTTTCTAGTCCTAGAAAATCGTAAGAAGATAAGAACATTGCAAAAGGAACGGCCTTTCTAGTAAGAAGAGAGAAAGATGGTAAGAAAATCTTTAAATGTTGGACTTGCGATGAATATGGTCATTATGCATCTAAATGTCCTAAAAGAGAGAAAACATTTAGAGGAAAATTTAAGCCTAGAAGAGATAAAGATAGAAATTGTTTATATGCTAATGAAGATGAAGAATCTAATGAAAGAGATCAGAGTGAAAGTGATGATGAATTGGGATTTGTGGCTATCAAGGAAGATGATCTTGATAGAGAAATTAAATAAGAGAGCTCTAGTTACCCAAGTTGAGAAGAAATCAGATTGGATAATTGATAGTGGATGTTCACATTACATGATTGGTGATATGAACAAATTTGTTAAGTTCATAAATCATGATGGAGGTATTATTAGAGTTGGTAACAATGCAACCTATCATATTACATGGATTGGATCTATTACTCTTGATGGTAAAACTAACACTGATGATATTTACTTTGTTGATGGTTTGAAACATAATTTTCTAAGTGTTGGACAATTGGTAGACAAGAGATTTTTTTGCAATTCACAAAAAAGACTTGCATTAGAAAAGACAAAGATGGTAAGCTGATTGGTACTAGAACCAGATCCATAGGTAATGTATTTTAGTTGAATCCTACTATAATAACATGTTTGGTTGCAAAGGTTGATAACAATTGGCTATGGCATAAAAGGTTCTATCATATAAACTTTGATAATATTGTGAAATTTAGTAGTACATTTGTAGTAAGAGATTTTCCTAAGAATATTAAGCCTACTAATGTTATCTACAAGGAATGTATTTTGGCTTAGTAGAGGAAAGTGACTTTTACTAGCGAGATGTTCTCTACAACAAAGAAATTGGAGATTGTTCACATGGATCTGAATAGTCCTAATTAGAGGATTCTATGGTGAAAGGTACTTTATGATTTTTGTTGATGATTTCAATAGGATGATGTGGGTAACATTTCTTAAAGAGAATTTTGAAGCCTTTAAGAAATTCAAGATATTTAAGAATAGAGTTGAAAATGAATATGGTGCCAAGATTAAATGTTTAAGATTAGATAAAGGAGGAGAGTTCACCTCTAGAGAGTTCAACATGTTCTATGAAGAGAATGGAATCAAAAGACAATTATCTTTAGCTAGAACACCTGAACAGAATGGGATTGCTAAAAGAAGGAACAAATCAGTAGCAGAAGTAGCAAGAGTGATGATATTTGAGAATGATGTCTCAAAGACATTTTGGAGAGATGTAGTTAACACTATAGTATATACTCTGAATAGAGTATAGATTAGGAAAGGTGTGAGCAAGATACCCTATGAGATATGGTTTGATCATTCACCACCAATCAAATATTTCAGAATATTTGGAAGTAAGTGTTACATAAAGAGAGATGATAATATTGGTAAGTTTAATCCTAGAAGCGATGAGGTTATGTTTCTTGGTTACTTATTGAAAAGTAAAACATATAGATATTTCAACTATAGAACTAAGACAATAGTTGAGTGTGCAAATGTAAGGATTGATGAAAAGTTTGGTACTAAAGAGAAGATGGTAGAT
Source organism: Cupressus sempervirens (assembly GCA_028749045.1). Lineage (NCBI taxonomy): Eukaryota > Viridiplantae > Streptophyta > Pinopsida > Cupressales > Cupressaceae > Cupressus > Cupressus sempervirens. Next base: position 531,031,731 of record CM053783.1, on the reverse strand, counting down.
TATAATTCTGATGAAGAAGAGTGTTAGTGTAAATAAGTATTTACTTATTACACTTTACTTAAGTTTACTTTAGTCAATGCATTATTTTATTATTTATTAGTGAGACACTTAGAAGTTTACATAATCTTATGAGTTGTCATGTTTAGGAGTAAGAAACTCTAATTCATCACATGGTGTCTACAACACTCAAGTTTGCATAATTAACTGAGTTGTCATGTAGACAACACAATTATTCACACTCTTATTTTAACACATGGTGTCTACAACATAATTTTGTATGCTACACCTTTGTAGGCTTATCCTCTCATCATCACACTTACTCCTGTGCTTAATGGAGGATAATCCACTTCTGGTGGACATGTGTTTGGTTATAAGACTTATTAGTATGCTAATTTCTAGACATTCTAGAAGCATTCTAGAGGCCTTTATATTCAAGCACTCTTAGTGTGTATGTACAACACATGACACAATAGAACATTGAATGACAATAAATAAATTTTGGATATTGTTATTTTGATGATACCTTGTTGGTCTACTGTTGTGCTTGTGCTTGAGTTCCTTGATTTTGGGTGATTTTTCCCTAAGGCAAATTCTTATTTAGTATCATAGCTATACCAAATTCTTACACGGTATCAGAGCTATACCAAATTCTTTCATGGTATCAGAGCTGAGGGAATTTCTCTTCACATAGCTATTTGAGACCATCTTCTTGCTTCACCTCTCGGAGGACCTCGACCCAGATCTAGAGTATCATATTCATTGGGAATATCTAGAGCCAAAGTTGACCTCACCATTGCATCTAAAATGTTGATTCAGTAAAATTTGACTATAAATACGCCTATGTTGGGCAATAGTCAAAATTGAGGCAAATTTTTTTGCAAACTGACATCCAAAGGCCCAATTTGCAAATTTGGTATAACCATTTCAAATCTCTAAATTTAATTTTCAAATTTGCATATTTTATTATTTTAGTCTCTGTAATTTCTTTGCATTGTTTTTTGGATCTGCATTATTTTTTGAATTTTTTTTGGCCATTAGGCCTGTAGAGGAGAGATTTTTTGCAGGACAAGATTGGAACTTGTTGGTGCAAATCATATATTTGTATCAGATTTAGAAAGTCAAAAAACCCCCAAATCGACTTTTATTTCACCAAAATCAAACATCTGAGGTGAAATCTAGAGTCAATTGATTTTTGGAGGCACAACAATGATGACTCAGGAAAAATAATTACAGCAGTGATTTTCAAACAGTGATATCTCCCTCATACTGACTCCTTTTTTAAAGCATTTTTTTTTTGTTTTGGGGTAGAATTTCATGATCTACACATTGGTGTAGGTTGTTTGAGATCTCTATTCATGAATTTTTTTGCAACTCGCAAATCCCAATTTTTTTCAACTTGAAACGCTCCATACGGGCTCATCTAGACACATTTTTAGGTTCTATTTTTTTTGAAAGTGCTTAATTTTCTGTCTACTTTCCAGATCTGCAATTAGATTGTAGGGTTGTGTGGATAGAAATATCACTTTCAGACTTAGGGCCTTTTTTGCATTGTATTACTTTGATTACTTTTCAAAATTGTTGTACATTTGAGCTATAGTGCTTAGTGACATATTTGAGTCTCAAAAGGCAGTTTTAAATAGCAAAATCAAAAGTCCACTTTGTACATTTTGACAAGTGGCCTATTGTACACATACTACATATAAAGTGCCAAAATCATACATTAGGGGGGGTTGATTATTTTTTGCATCTTGGGTGGTTCATTAATTGATCTCATGGAGTCTTGTCACACATGCTAGTTTGGTGTTAGATCAATGTTGACAACACGAAACTATTACAAATGGCGTACATTGATACTTGATCATCTAAGAGAACATCAGGAAGTCCTTCCTTATCTCTATTTGAAGACGTTGTCACCAAATCCTAATTGGACATATATTACTAAACTTCTTCACTTTTTGTATAATAGTATGAGTAAGGAATGCCTTGCTCCTCTTAGAATGGCAAGTTTTCCTCATGATATTTGGATGGCTCTTTGGAAAGCATATGGAGATCCAACAAATTTGATGTTTCCAGAGGGCATTTTATCACCAGTTATTCTAGTCATGGTCCCTACAACTCTAGTTTAGATCTCACCTCTTGATGCTCCTGTTACTACTATTGATCCAGTTCCAGCTATAAATGCTTCTTATTCAGTGTAGTAGGAAACACTATGCCTTCGTACTTCAGCTTCATGCAATGACTTCCTTCTAGACATTGCAAATCTATTCGTGTAGTCTCACATTGAAGATGTGGGAGACATTATCGATGATATGTGTCTTCTCTTTGTTAAGGCAAATACTTCATCCATTGCCACAGTGATAGGTTCATGTACTTCAGCACAATAGGGTACACCTTGTCTTCCAGCTTCAACATTAGTGGATGACTTCTTGATAGATTTTTGAGGTTTTTTTATGGAGTCACACATAGCAAATTTGGGAGACATCTTTGATGATCTACATCTTATATTTGATGAAGCAAATTCTTCTTCAGTTGTCACAAGGGCTCACTTTGAACCTCCTATCCATTCTCTACATGATCAATCTTCACAGGTTGATATGATTGTGAATCCTTATGTACAACAGTTGCAAGAGACCTCTTTATCATTTGAGGAGATAGTTTGTTCTTTGAGGCATGTTCTACATCCATCCTTGCTAGATCTGCACTTCCTTTCAATAGTATTGGAAGGGGCAATATTCAATATCAACACAAGGATAGTTGAGGAGGGTTTTTGAGACACCATTCATCATCAGGATTCTTTCTACACATAAGGGAAGCACATCATTTGTACCTCTGCCATTGTTTCTTCCAAAGGGGAGGAACATTATTCAACAATATTGAATTAGCTTGTACATTGGAGCAACTATCATTGATTGGCACTCTACATTTGGGGGGGCGGGGGGGGGGGGGGGGGGGGCGCTGCCTTGTCTCCTTCTTCTTCTCTTTTATGGGGGGGACTGTCTCCTCTTATGGAGTTTTGTCCTTCTACTTCTCTTTTGTATATACTTGAAGTATGTTGTAATGGGGGGGGGGTGTGTGTTCTTGATTACTCCATCCATCCATGCATCTTGATTTTTCATCTCTCTTTTTGGGGGAGGGTTTTTCACGTGAGGTTTTCCCTCTTTCTTTGCTTTATGAGAGATTGCATTGCATTTTGTACATGGGCACCTAACATGGCCTAATAGTTGGGACCCATCATGCATTTTCATCCTAGCTTTCATAAGCTTAAGTGTATTCCCCTAAGTTGCACTTAAGGGGGCGGAGGGTGTTGGTGTAAATAAGCATTTACTTATTACACTTTACTTAAGTTTACTTAGGTTAATGCATTATTTTATTATATATTAGTGAGACACTTAGGAGTTTGCATACTTTTATGAGCTGTTATGTTAACAACACACGAGTAAGAAACTCTAATTCAGCACATGGTGTCTATAACACTAGAATCTGCATAATTAACTAAGTTGTCATGTAGACAACACAGTTATTCGTACTTTTATTTTAGCACATGGTGTCTAAAAAATAATTTTGTATGCTACGCCTTTGTAGGTTTATCCTCTCATCATCACACTTACTCCTATGCTTAATGGAGGATAATCCACTTCTGGTGGACATGTGCTTGGTTGTAAGACTTATCAATATGTTGATTTCTAGATATTCTAGAAGCATTCCAAAGGCCTTTATATTCAAGCACTCCTAGTGTGTATGTACAACACATGACACAACAGAACATTGAATGATAATAAATCAAATTTGGATATTGGTATTTTGATGATACCTTGTTGGTCTATTGTTGTGCTTGTGCTTGAGTTCCTTGATCTTGGGTGATTTTTCCCTAAAGAAATTTTTTATTTGGTATCATAGCTATACCAAATTCTTATATTGATGTACAGAATGATGTATCTATTGAGCATAGAGAAGAACAGAGATCTGAACCCAGAGAAGAGATAAGAGTTGCGATGTCAACTCCTACTTCCAGTAGAAATGTGACAAAGAATCAACCTCCAGAGTAGATAATTGGGAGCAAGGATAAAGGTGTGATGACAAGGAACAGGCTGAATGAGGAATTGTGTCTAATTTCTCAAGTGGAACCTAAGAGCATAAATGAGGCATGTAAAGATGACCACTAGATGCAAGCTATGAAAGAAGAACTAGATCAAATTGTGAAGAATGAGACATGAGAATTAGTTCCTAGACCTAAAGACAAGAATGTGATAGGAACCAAATGGGTATTCATAAATAAGATGAGTGAGAAAGGAGAAGTTGTGAGAAATAAGGCCAGACTTGTTTGCAAAGGTTACTCATAGCAAGAAAACATATATTATGAAGAAACATATGCACCCATGGCAAGAATGGAAGCAATAAGGATGTTCTTGTTTTATGCAGCAAACAAGAATTTCAAGTTTATCAGATGGATGTCAAGTCAGCTTTTTTGAATGGAGAACTTGAAGAAGTCTACATTGAGCAACCTTATGGATTCCCTCTAACAAAAGATAAATATTTTGTATGCAGATTAAATAAAGCATTGTATGGTCTAAAGCAAGCACCTAGAACCCTGTATGCAAGGTTGGACAGGTATTTATCGAAGCTTGGATTTATTAAAGGTATAATAGATGGTAATTTGTACTTGAGGAAAATTGATGATGTTTTATTTATCATTGTAATATTTGTGGATGACATAATATTTGGAGGAAATGATGAAGAAAACAATTTTTCTAAAGAAATTAAAATTGAATTTGAAATGAGCATGATAAGATAAATTAAGTTTTTTTCTAGGATTGCAGATTATGCAGAACACAAATGAGATATTTATTTCACAAACTAGGTATTTGAAAGATCTGTTGAAAATATTTGGTTTAGAAAGTTGCAAACCTATTGGTACACCCATTATAATTGGTCAGAAGTTATCTAGTAAAGATGAAACAACTACAGTTGAGTAGAAGTATAGATCTATGATTGGAGGATTGCAATATCTGACTCCCACCAAACTAGATATAGCAAATGCAGTTGGGATTGTAGCAAGATTTCAAGCTGATCCTAAAGAGTATCATTATACAATAGTAAAGAGGATATTCTTATATTTGAAGGGTACATCTAATTATGATATTTGGTATGATAGATCAAGTGATTTCACATTGTGCGCATATACTGATGTAGATTGGGAAAGCAGTATGGATGGTAGAAAGAGCACTAGTAGTGGGGCATTCTTTCTTAGAGAAAGATTGGTTTCTTGGTTGAGAAAGAAATAGGATTGCACATCTCAGAGTATAGCTGAGGTCGAGTATGTTGCAGCAATAAATAACTATAATCAAGTTATGTGGATGAAATAGATGTTGAAGGATATTGGGATTGAGTTTACAAAGCCTGTTATCATTTACTATAATAACACAAGTATAGGAAGTATGTCTAAGAATCTAGTATTGCATTCTAAGACAAAGCACATATCCATTAAGTATCATGTTTTGAGAGAGAAGGCAACAGAGAGGGAAACACGATTGGAATATGTAAGTACTAAAGATTAGATTATAAATATCTTTAGAAAGCCTTTGCCTAAAGATACTTTTGAGTACCTAAGAGGTATGCTAGGGGTTATAACCCTACCTACTTCAGAGTAGATGATTCAAAAAGTGTATGAATCCAATGGTACAAAGCACTATGGTTAGACTGGACTAAATGTTGATGCTTCCTGAATGGAGGAGAATCTGGTATGTACTAAGTCATGAAGGACTCCTAGTAATTAGTATTGAATAGTGTCTTTGGAATCTCGAGATGGTTGATGATTTGAGAAGATGATTAACAATTGGTATATGATTGTTAATTGTGATTGAAACCTTTGACATTATTGTCAATGGGGGAAAGAATGTGCATGAAAAACATATTGAGAGAATGTACATAAGAAAAGGGAAGAGAAACACCTGTTGAGATGTCAATGGGGAGAGTTATCTCTTTAGGGAGATTTAGAAAGATTCATGTAAGTGTGCAAATGCAACCATAAAGTATTGGAAGTTGTTTACTATGAATAATTGTTGCCAATCCTAAAAGAGGAAGAAGAACAAAGCAATGTTCTAGATTTGATTGATGAAGAAGATTTTAGAAGATGACAACAATAGGGTATTGTTTGGTATTCTTGGAACTTAGATTTTTTTCATTTATGTTGCCATCAATGCCAAAGGGGGAAATTGTTAGCATGAATGTTGATAGTACTATATTGGGGGAGTATCCTACACATTGGAGAATATTGATATGTTGCATTCATGACTGTATTTGTCATTGATGTCAACATAGTAGTAATTCTATTATGACTAGAAGAATAACAATCAGTAATCTTGAGATGTGTAAAAGCTGAGGATATTTCAAATGATGCAAAGTAGAGGTCATGTTCTTGAGGTTTTCCTAATGAAATTTTTAAAAAGCATTAAGCCTAATTTGATGGTGTATGGAAGTTACACTTGATTTACTAAAAGTAGTGCAAAAACAAAGCATTGGGAAATATGGTTATGATGATCCATCGCTATCTTTCATCTGAGATGTAATGAAGAGATGCATAGTCACATAGTGGTAGAGAATATTCATATGATGATGCCAACATGTGTGTAAGATGTGGTTTCACACGTGTGAAGTTTTGTATAGACTATGAGCCAACAGTGTTGTTGTAATTATTTAATTATCTTATTTTAGTTAATTGGGAAAGCCTCAAGGCTGACTCAAGAAATTATTATGAAGATAAAGTATAAAGGAATTTTTTTTAATTTGTTTGTAATCTAATCTTGGGGTAGAGGACCAAGTGGAATGTGAAGGATTAGTGCATAGAGAAAGAAGGAGCTGAATGTGTGTAAGCGATCCAAGGATCATCGGATGCGTAGTATGAGATCTAGTTACAAGATCTCAAGGAGTAAAAGTCTGATTAATAGGACAAAGAGAAAGGAAGAAGTACATTCTAGTTCTATTATTTTGTAAGGAATAATACAAAGATCATTTGAATAGTGGGTTCTTTGATCTTAACCTGTGGGTTCAACTGTCGTTCACAACTCCTAATAGGGTTGGCACAACTCCTAATAGGGTTGGCACAACTCCTAACAAGGTTGGAATCTCCTAACAGGGATTCAAAGTCTCCTAATAGGGACTTACATGTACTAAATGTTGTAATAGACTCCTAACAGGTTCTATCCTCTAACAAGGAATATTTATATTAGTACATCATTTTGTGGGTACCATCCCCACTGGGGTTTTCCCTTTGATCAAGGGTTTCCCTAGTTAACATATATGGTGTTAATTGTGTATGAGTATCTTGTTGTGGTTTCAGTTTATATTACTCACAAGGTTAACTTTTTTTTAGGTTAATGTTTGTAATGGTAGTTGGATAACTGATTCACCCCCTCCCCCCCTCTCAGTTATATCAGTGGACTATATATTCTAACACTAAAGTCAAGAGCTAGGCAAGAAGCCCAATAACCAAATAGCCAGTAGATAGAGAAAGTAAGACAACAAGTGAACAACCTCTTCCAATAAAGTAGTGTAGTAAATGGATCAAGGTAACCTTTCAGAAAAAAGGGTCCTAGCAAGCAGACATAGACTGAGAAGGTAGAAAAGACCAAGAGTTTAAAACCAAAGAGCCATTTTAAGAAAGTTTAAGCACTAGATACATAGCAAGAAAAGTTAAATTATGGAACTCCTTCTAATAAGAAGCACAAGAATTTTTTTTAGACTTGATTTTTTGACTTGGTTGACAAAGTTTGACAATAGTTGATAGCATAGCAAGTTTTATCTTCGAAAGCATGTTTTTTTCTAAGTAGGATAGTGACACATGGAGTAGTCTTCAATAAATCAAGGAAGAGACAAATAAACCTTGCATGATACAAGCATATGTGAGGTCTAGAAAGGAAATCCTTAGAACTACCATCACGTGTATGTTCAAAATATTTCCATGGGTTTAGCACACTCGAAAAAACATCAAGCAATAGCTACCTAAAAGACACGACTCATTACTCAATACCTTGGCCCACAACTTGATGCTCCCTTTCCTCACACAAAGTGGTTGCCCATAATAGATATTGGTTTTTTTGTAAATGGGTTGCCTACATCTAAAGGGACACATATGGTGAGTCAAATCTTGGGGTGATCTAGGTAGTCCACTAGGATCAATCCTTGCTCCAAGATATTGAGCAACAAAATAGGGTGGCCTCTAATCCTAAGGTGTCTATTAAGAGTTCTGTTCACAAGACCCCCCTTTCTCTGGACATGGGACACCTTATTATATGATAAATAATGGACCTCACAGCCACAAGAGTACCTTAAGCATTCTCACCTAGTGATTTCCTCATGGTCACAATCCCACAAGTACTTCCACTAGATGAAGATAGGTGTTACGCCCCTAAGGCTTTGGCCTTTGTCAAGGGGTTTGTGATTATAGTGGGTTATATTAGTTGGGTTTTTCTTGTTCCCATTTTGGGTCGTTCCTATTGGTATCTTTCCACCAATAGGAAGCCCTCTAAAGGTATGAATCTCTCTAGGAGATTAAAAAAAAAATGGATCCACACTAAGGAGGTCAAGATTTCTGATTCACCTAAAAGGTGAAGAGCATACTCTCCTATTCCCCCATGCTTCTCCCAAACATGCCAAGAAAAGTTAATTAAGACCACTAAAGAGCAAAATATCCCACTCACTTTCTTTGATCCAATGAGGGTTCAAGATTTTTGATTCACCTAAAGGTGAAGAGTATACTCTCCTACCAACAAAGAACCCCTACTTGTGAGTTTTATGTGCTTAATGAAAAAAATAACTAATCGAATGCTACACTTGAAAATGAAAGAAGACACAAAAACTTGTTTATTTGTTTTTCTTGGGTAGCCCTGCAAACACTTTAGTAGTCCTTTTATCTTTGACAAGCGTTCTTTTGTTTTATTTTTAGTAAGAAAGCAATTAGAAATCCCTACAAAACAACCAAGTTAGGGTATCAAAACTAAGACAGACCTACAACACAAAGTGGGTAGTTGCCTCAAAAATCCAAATTTTCTTCCAATCAAGTGTATGAAAAAAGAAGAAGTGCAAACTAATCACAAATGCTTTTTTTTTACCTAGTCGACAAGATCTGATTTGTTTGCTATTATTTCGACTCCAAAAACATGAATGTGAAGAAAAGAACCCTACTAAAAACCAAAGAGCTTTCCTAAAATGCAAGAAATTCAACAATATCTCTTAATGTGGGCACTAGGGACCTTTTTGTCAAAATAGACTAGTTATTTCAAATTGAGTTATTTAGACTTAATATGTCTTCAAATTCAAAACAAAGAACAACACCACCCCCCCCTCCCCTCCCCCCCCTCCAACCCCCCCACCCCAACCCCATATAATTTAAATTCCTTTCCGAAAATGTAAAGTTTTCCAAAAGAATTGTTGATTTGCAATCAAAAACATTTTTTTGTGAAAAATAAAGAAAAATTCATAACTAATGCATATCAACTCAAAACAATCTAAAATTTGGAGTAAGACATCTTGGATGCAAGCCAAAATTGCAAAAAAAAATTCATATATGAACTCAAAGAAGTTGGAAAGATATAAATAAATCTTTCAAAAACTAGGGTTTGGGCCTTCAAATCAATTGACACAAGGGTTAGCCTTAAAACCAAAGTGAGAACCCTACAAAACCACTTGATTAGATCTAATAAATTGTTCCAAAAATTTAGAAATAAGAATGCAACTAAAATACAAGCAATAAAATGAAGCTAGAAACTTGGTTCTAGCCCCATAGTGGGCACCAAAAATGTACACTCATATTGTGAACTTCTCTAAACCATTCTATCCAAAGTATCTCATAAATTAGAAAGCTTGAATGGCAACCTAGAGCTTCCTAGTCATAGAGTGCAAAGGGATGCAATGAGCACATATATGGATATCAGCTAAGCCCAAGGAATGAAGCCCCTTACGAATAAACCATGAATATGATATTCAAAGACAAGAGAAAGAATGCTAATGTCAAAGAATTTACATATAATGCAATGAAAAATGCAACTATGCTAAATGAAATTCAAAGGATGCAACTACACTAGCAATATGAGAATGTTACAAAACCATTCTAATTAAACTAAGTGAGCTATTCTATTGCATAAGATAAACTAAGCTAATGCATTATGGAACTTGAATAAGATGCTATGAAAGAATGAGAGAGAGAAGATAGAAGTTCTACACAAATGCTCCTAGAAACCTAGAGGAAAAACCTGCAACATAACAATAATTCAAATTCAAATCCTTAGATGAGGAGAGAGCCCCCCTTTTAAAGATGTATGACTAGTAGAGATCAAAATCTAGACGCATATGATCAAGGGTGGGCGTTGACTTTTAGCATGATCCATGTGCAATGTTATTTCCACTAATGAGAATGAGTTGACTTTTGCATCTTCATGTGAGACAGAAAGTCTTTTCCTTTATTTTTAAATTGGCGAAAATGCTTTATGTGTGCAACTTAAGATAGGGGTAAAAGGGGTCTTTTATTTAATTAAAGAGGGACATGTTCCTTTTAATTAAGTATGAACTTAGGATATAATGGTCAAACTATAGGATAAAGTCAAATAAATTGACTTTTAAAGATTTGGTCGAGGCAAATAATTAAATAATTTAGCCAAAATGTTGAGAAGGGAGCTAATAGTCTAGATGACCATTTTTTGGTGATTACAAAAAGTAATCTAAGTAGTGTCTTAAGGGGAGGTCATAATTAATTTAACTAATGTCTTAAGGGGAGGTCATAAGTAATCTAACTAGTGTCTCAAGGGGAGGTCTTAATTGATCTATTAATCTAACTAATATCTTAAGGTGATGGGGGGGCGTGGGGGTTGTGGGTCATAAATAATATAGGACTAATATAACTAATTTCTTAAGAGTGTGCCTTAAGGGGAGGTCTTAAGAGCATGTCGGGGTGAGGAGGGGCTTAAGAGGAGGTCTTAAGGGGAGGTTTTAACATAATATTTTAAGGGGATATACAATGTATATAAAATCTTACATCAATGCATACATAACTAAATATTAAAACCATTGAACCATCAAAGAATACATAACTATATATTAAAAATATCAAACCATCAAATAATATACATAACACCATATGTAAGAGTATACATACATACATACATACATATATAAACGACATATGTAAAGTCATACATCAAAGTATACATAGCTATATAGTAAAACTAGTGAACCATCAAAGCATACATAACAACACACATACAATCATATATCAAATTATACATAGCTATATATTAAAATCATTGAGAAATCAAAGGATACATAACAACATACATAAAATATTATCAAATATAAAAGCATACATGTCACAATATATATAAAATCATATCCAATATTTAATACATTAAATAAGAGGTCAAATATGAAAGTATGAGAGGCACAAACACAAGTTCAATATAAGGATCCTAATACATATAGGATGTATCCTCTCCATCTTTTATTATCTCCAAAACAATTTCATATTCTTCAATAGGAAACCTCCACTTTTGGTTTCAAATTCCTCTTTTTAGCAATGTCTCAAATTGCAACTTTATCACTATAACCAAGTGACTAAAATATATAAATTTTTGACCAAACATGTATTCAGTAAATTGAACACCATTTTTGGCTATCATGTTTTGATGGTAATAGATGTCTTTAATAACAATTGAACCAATTGGATATGACTATCCATCACTATCTGTAATTTCTTCTGGCAACTTTTATTTTTCTTTCATGCAATTGAATAGATAATAATATACACTTTTTGTATTGTCAAGATCTACAACCATTAAAAAAATCATCTATATACAGATGGATTTGATTTAAGTTAAAAATAAAGTTTTAGGATTAAATTTGAACTTCACTTATGATAAATTAAAATTAAATAAAAGAGTGCATGTATGCACACACACCTAGCATGACTAAATCAGAAACATGTTCATTATACACTAAATATATATGATCATTAATGTTTATAATTAAATGACATAATATTCATTAGGAATCATTCTAAATAGATCCTTTGTATCCCATTGAGTAACATATGCAATATTCTCACCTTGACTCGTTGGATTGTCCTTAATGTAGTCAACACAAATGTATGATTTTTTCTCTTACTTGAATCATTTAGTCATTAGTTATTATTAATAATATTATTTATTTGTTGACAATTGTAAGGGTTAAATTTGTCTATATTTGTTACAAATACATAATGAAATTTGCACATTTTTAGATAAATAGTTATGATAAAAGTGAAAAGTGCCTGATGAAAATTTAAAAGATTTTTCAAACAAAATAATTTACCTCTACCTTTCCAAAAATAAAATTTGTTGAATTTGGTGTCTGGATTAGCAGAATAGATTTGACACAATTTTATTAATTTTCTTTAAATTCTCTATCAAGTTATCTATACATTTTTGAACTATTTGTTTAAGGAAAATGAAGATCTTACGTCAAATTATATTACTTGGAATATCTAGACATATATAAAAATTAAACAACATTTGTACTTGTAATTTCTTATTGGAACAGTTTAGGCTTCACATGTGCTCCTAATCCATCGTTCTTTACTTTTCCATGTCCATTTTCAAACAAGTTGCAAAGATACTTAACATTGCATCTAACAAGTTACACAACTACCCAATTACTTTTATTTATTTTTATTGTCCTACAAGATAAAGTTGTATGTGCATATATACATGTGCAAAATCATTTTAAATAAAATTTATATAATATAGTTGAAATCAAATTAAAAAAATATACAAATTTATAAAATTCATTATAACATAAATTGAAATTAATGTACTTACATGTACAACCATCAAACCAAATATAGTATTGTGAAGCCTTTATCTCGCGATTCATGAGATCTTTAAAATACATGGAAAAAAATAAGTCACATAGATTCTATCATGAAACTTATCATATTTGATCTATAGAAATGAAAATTCTTAATGATAATGTGTTAATTTGGATCAATACTTTCTACCTCATCCAATTCAAATTGTGCCTATCTCTAGGTCACTTACACAAATAGTACACATAATCATAATGATGCAATGAGAATATGAGGGTACCCCTATTGGAGGTAATCTTGATCCCTGTAACTAATCACACAACAAAAAAATAACAATAATGCCAAATATAATACCAAATCACAACACTTTATTCATAAATATAATTGTTTACATGCAATATGCTTGACTGTAAGGCCTTTTAGGTTAGGGCCAAATACAACAACAATTAAAAAATAGTTCTGCAAGATTCTAGAAGATCCAACTCACAATGCTAATCCCAACTAGTCTAGATCCACACTCTGGTAGAAACCTCAAGGAAATCTCAACTTGTGCTCATAAGCCCACCAAGCAATCTCCTGGTTTACCAAGCCTCAACTACTAGCCCTTCAAAGTTCGCTCCTATACTTCATCCTCTTCTCCAAGTTGGATGATTGTGACTAAAGACTCCACAAGACCCCCTACTTATACCCAACTAAGCCAAAAGGTTGCCTAACCCATTATGAATTAAAATAAACCCTCATAATAAATGTTTGCATAAGCCATAAGTTGGTTGCAATACAAATTACATACCCGTACATAAATTAAATGCCAAAAGTAGGCTCACTGAAAACTTGGCACCACAAGAACCAAGACCAAATTGAGTGTTAGAGAAAACCATGTTGAGTGTCAGCATTACATTAGACATAACTGAGTTCCTTCACTAACTAAGCTAACTTGGGAAATACTATTGCCGAGCTCCTAGTGCAAACCAAGCTCCCAATATCTGACGAGTGCCCTGAACATCATTGAACATCTTTATTAATTGAGTCACTCATTAACACAACAACCAAATCAACTCAATATCAACCAAGTCACCCTTCATTCTTTGAGTGAGTCCTCCAACTCCAAGGTGAACCCACACCAACATATAGGATTTCTAACCAACCAAGGATACTCTTGCATCATATAATGACAATATTGATCTCAAAGATTCAATTGAGGTTAAAATGTATAGTTCTCAAAGTAATCTTCAAAAGAAAGAATAAAACTAGCTGGAAAACTATATCTAGAGTAATGAAACTATTTATCTTTCCATTGTGCACCATGATAATATTGGATATGTGATAATCATAGTATAAAATATGGTCATAAACTCAAGGTGGGAAAATCAACTCTCCTTCAATGCATTTTTTTTGGATTCATCTCTGCTCTTTGTTTAATATCTCATATTCAAATTGCTTCCATCAAATTGGCATTAAAACATCAATTTACAAATGAAAATTTATGAAAATCTCCATAACTATTGCATACATGTTTTATACACTACACTCTAAACTCATTTGAATCTTTTGTTTTATCATGTAAAATAGACTTCACAAATTGTATTATACTTCCAAGGATGACCATATTTGGATCAAGTATTGCCATAGCTTTTTTATACGATTGTAAGTATATATGAAACTCAACATGATATCCATATTACAAGTTTCATGTACCTTATTTATGAGTACAATGTAAGGGAGAATCCTTTCAAACATTGTTTGACATATTTTTACATCAATTTTTTTTAATGCTACAAAAAAATCAATTTGTGTTGTATATATATATATATATTTGGATGTGCATTCTTCATACTAGTATCTTCATTTTTTATCTATATTACCTCCAATTTATTAGAAGAAACAAAGGACTAAGTGGTCCAATATTTAATGAACCATATTTTTACATCTTTAGAAATCATATCATTTTAGGAAGCGATGGAGGAATATCTTGGGTGTAAGAGTAATCTTGCATTACCAAAAAATATTTCTACATTGTCTTTTAATAAGAGTTATCTTAGTGTTGAGTTACTATTTTTAGAGGCTTACTAATTTTAGTAAGTTCATTGTTTGAGTAAGCCTCTAAAAATAGTAACTCAACATTATTTACTAATTATTTACAACATCAATTATTTAATAAGTTCATTGTTTGAGTAAGCCTCTAAAAATTGTTTGAGGCTTACAATATCAAGTCTATTTGTGAAGTTATTGAAAATTTTCAGTACAAATGATAGGGTATAAAAAATTTGAATTTAGTTTTGAATTTTTTAGAGGCTCTAAAAAAGGGTCAAACCTTGGCTCATTGTAGATTGCCCAAATTATGTATTGTAGATTAGGTCATGGCATTTTCGAAATGGGTTCATAATAGTCAATTGGAGCAACATGTGATGAGTTATGGTCTTCATAAGTTTCTACCTTAAATGAGCAAAAATGAAATTTCTTGAAAATTTCTTTTCATTTCTGAAAGTTATTGGGACCTACATTAATGTAATAAAATATGAAAATAATAATAAATTAGGGTTGGTTAACCTTAGGGACTAGGATTAAATTTCTAGAACTTTCTTGGGTGGTACAAAATTGGTTATATAAAGAAGGTTTGTAGGGTTGTCGAGGACATTTTTGGGATGTTGGTGGTGGCTCTAGCTTATAGAATATTGTAAGGAAAACACCCATGTAGATTTGCATGTTTTATTTCTATTTTTTTTATTCCATACTTTTGGAGGTAATAAGAAGCCAACTTGTTGTTCTTGCAACTTGTTATTGTTTCTCTATTTATATTATGTATTTGTGTTATTTAAGGGAGTACCCTTTATTAAGTGATATAAGAGTTAGAGTTCCTAAGTGTGTAGACAAATCATAGATTATGAGACAATTTTCACTAGGACCATGACTATGGTTTGAGCACTAATAATGAAAATTCCTCTATGAAGGAACCATAAAAGAAGAGTTGGAGGTGTGGTAGAAGAGGGTTTAGAATCCTCTAGAGACAAGTACAAGCAGTGCGAGAGAATTTGTAGAGGAATGAATAGTGAAGTAAGATATGGAAGTCATGAGGAGAAAATCAAAGAAGAAAGGCATATTGAATAGGAAGGAGTATAAGGATTTATGGATCCCAAGGAGGATAGGTTCTTAGAGCCATTTCCAAGATTATAAAAAGACCCAAGATTGAAGTCCCCAGATTTTTGGGAAATCCTAACCTAAAGGAGCTGATCAACTGGATCAATGATCTAGAAGAATATTTTTAGAATGAAAAATTCAAAGATCTTGAGAGAGTCAATTTTGCAATGGTCAAACCTAAAGAGCATGCAAAAAATTGGTGGTAGGAGATTTAGTTGGAGTGAAATAGAATAGGAAAAGATAAATCACAAGATAAGATCAGATGATGGAGAAATTGGAGAGATAATTCAATCCTATCAATTATGAACTTGATTTGATGAAGAAAATGCAAGATTTAAAGCAAGTAGGGATTTTTTTTAGGAGTATATAGAAGAGTTCATTTGAGTCCTCATGAGAATAAGCCATGCAAAAATTGACAATGAGAAAGTTGCATGCTACCTTAATGGGTTTAGGCCAAGTACTTAGGAGGAGTTCAGTATGATTAGAATGAAATATATTGAAGAGGCATATCAGTTTGCATTAAGAGTGGAGAAAATCTCAACAAGAAACTGTTTAAAAATAATCAAGTTGGAAGAAATCATGTTGGAAGATCTAGTGAATAATCTAATGGAGGTTGTAATGAAGATCAAAAAAAGAATGATGAGGAAAGAAACAATAAATATCAAAGGGTAAATAATTTAAATCATTTCCATGATTAGAATAATAGGGACCAAAAAGGAAGAGGAGGTTTTTGTGGAAATTATTTCCATTGTGGTAAAGAAGGGCATCGAGTCCTTAAAATGTCCTCAATGCCAAGGAAGGATAGATAGGAGAACTAAAGATTAGGAAAGAGCCCCACATGTAGATGAAGATACCAAATCATCACATTCTAAAGATGTTGAAAGAGGAAAAGTCCTAGTTTCCAAAAGAGTCTTGTTGAATGATGAGAATGAACCTAAACAAAGGAGGATTTTGTTTTATACTAGGTGCAAGTGTAAGGATAAGTATTATGATGTGACTATCAATAGTGGTATCAATTACAATTTGGTACTTTAATGAGGTACTCTATGACATGATACTCATAGATGCATGTCATATATTGCTGAGGAGGTTTAGGTAGTTTGACAAGCATGATATACATGATGGTTGTGCAAATACCTATTCCATGACAAAGGATGGAGCTTGACAAAAGTTGAAACCATTGAAGGTAATAGGAGAAAAGGTATGTAGTAATGCTAAAATTTGTTTAATTAATGGAATAAATTATCTAGAAGGTATGAGGCATGAGCATATGTACTTTTCCTTAATTCCAAAATCTGGTAAAGAGGAAGTAGATGATGTACTTATAGATTTTTTGAATGTGCTTAAGGATATTTTATTTAATATTTTTCTCAATGGATTTACTCATTTGAGAATAATTAGTCATTGTATGGATTTGATTCTAGGAGCTAGTTTGTCAAATAAAGCCACTCACATAATGACTCCAACAAAATGTGAAGAAATAAACAAAACAAGTACAAGAGTTATTGTAGAAGAGGTTGATTCATGAGAGTTTGAGTCCATTGTTGTACGAAAAATATTAGCACCAAATAAAAATTAAGAATGGATGATGTTTATAGATTCTTGAGCCACCAAGAAGATCACTATAAGTACATATTTTTGTTTCCAAGGATGGATGATATTATGGATTCTTTGAACAGATTAGTATATTTCACAAAAGATAGGTTTGAAAAGTGGAAAGCACCAAATATGGATTAGAGAAGGAGATGAATGGAAGACAACCTTCAAGATAAAGGAGGGATTGTATGTGTGGTTAGTTGACCTAGAGTGTTTGGGGATATCATATTAAAATGATGTTTTCTTTTAAATCAATTTTTTTTTTTGGTTTTTCTAGGTTCTAGTAAATGATATTTTTAGAGGTCTTCTATTCAAAACATGATGTTGAGACTTTGATTAGTCCCTAAATTTGGGCAGTCCAAGGCTTGCTATTTTAGGGACTAAAACTAGATTTTTAGTTTTTCTTTCTAATGGTGTAAACGGTTTTTAATCTTGAGCACTAGATCAAAAGTTATGACCCCACCAAGTTGGGGTAAATAAATTCCTAGTTATTGGAATTTTTAGATAAATTTTGTTATTTTATTACAACTAGATATTCATTTCGAATTCTTATAGTTGTGAAATTTTTTTTATGTTCTATGCTTTTATATATTCTTACAATTTTGAATAATAATATGGCTTTTGGATTGCATACAACTCTTTCGAGTTTTACAAATTTTTCCAAATTGAACACAAATATTACAAGTTTTTGATTCACACTAGATATTGTTGTTTCAAGCCATTTCTTAAATTAGAATAGTGGTATCACAACATGGATGTTCATGTATGTCGATTCATACAAGAACCTCCTATTAAAGATTAGGATTGGATACATAAGATGTGTCTAAATATCCCCCTTTGAGATGTATAGAACCAAAGATGTCAGAGATGGAAAAGAGACTACTTTGTAAATAATAAGCCAAGGGGTGAAGGTAGCAATAAACTTATAGAAAAAATAAGTGGTAAAGGACTCCTCCCCCTGCCTAAAATCTACCTAAGAATATGTGGTGGGTTTCTAAAAAGACACAAATAGATATAGACATGCAATGTAAGATACATAATAGACCAACCCATAACACAAAGGATTGTCAAAGCATTAAAAGTTTGATGATATAAATATGAGAAGAGGAAGCTAAACCTGAGTCATCACCAATAGAAACTAGTGAGAAAAAGAAAAAGGGTTTAGTGATAGAAGTAAATCCATATTCCATAGATGCAACTGCCAAAGTATTGCCACATGAAGATGAAGAGTGGTTGTTCCATTCACATATGTGGGTTGATGGAAAGCCTCTAAAATTTATTGTTAATAGTTGTAGCCAAGACAAATTTTAATATTTATGGAGATAGTCAAAAGATTAAATTTAAAAATGAAAAGACACCCACAATCATACTCCATGGGATGAGTTAATGAGGGAAGAGACTTCCAAATAAACCAATAGTGTTGTTTTCCAAACTCGATCAAACTAATCAAGGATGAAGTGGTTTTTGGTGTAGCACCTTTAGATGTATGTGATGTATTGTTGGGGAAGCCATACATGCATCAATGGCATGGGATGCATGAATATAGACCATGCAGTATCACAATCAAGCCCGATGAAAAGAAATACCAAATACTAGAGGTATGTCCAACTCAAATTGCTTTTTTAATTAGTGCTAAACAATGTAAATGTTTATTTTCTCAAACTGGAACTTTTGTTCTTCCCATGAATCATCTTGAGAAAACAAATTCAGTTGTTCTTAATACACATGCTAAGGTGGCCACAACAATAGACTAGAAATATGAAATGGACAAAGTTTTGAAAGTGTATCATAGTGTATTTAAATTACTACTAGGGGTCCCAACACATTATCAAGTCAAGCACTTATCAATTTAATTCTAGTAACATCACTACCACATGAGCCAATATATATGAGGTTAGTTTTGGAAAATGATGAAATCGAGAGACAAATTCAAGAATTGATTGAAAAGGGACACATGAGGTCAAGTGC
Source organism: Cupressus sempervirens (assembly GCA_028749045.1). Lineage (NCBI taxonomy): Eukaryota > Viridiplantae > Streptophyta > Pinopsida > Cupressales > Cupressaceae > Cupressus > Cupressus sempervirens. The sequence continues at coordinate 531,012,203 of CM053783.1, read as the reverse complement.
TTCACAATGTGTTAGTCTAATTATTCTTGCTAAGAAGAAATATGAAACATGGATAATTTGTATTAATTACCAGAAACTTAACATAATTATTGTGAAAAATAAATACCTAGTTCCTTGAATTGATGATCTTTTGGATCAACTTAGAGGGGTTAAGTTCTTTATAAAAATTGACTTGGAATTTGTGTACCACCAAGTTCCAATTAATCCAGTTATTGTATGGAAGATCACATGCAAGTCCAAGGAAGGTGTTTTAGAATGGTTGATTATGCCTTTTGGTCTTAAAAATTCTCTTGCCAAATTTATGAGGTTGTTGAATTTTGTGATTAGACCATTCATTGATTATTTTGTGGTTGTTTATTTGGATGATATATTCATTTTTAGAAAAACTTGGTCTAAGGCAACATGTTGAACAACTACTTTTAAATCTACAAAAAATAAATCTATGCCAACATAGAAAAGTGTTATTTTGGTATGAAAAGCATCCAATATTCAGAATATGTCATTTATAGTGAGGGTGTTCATGTGAAACCTTTAAATATACAAATAATTAGATATTGGCCACCTCCTAAAACTTTTATAGAACTTCACAATTTCTTAGGTCTAACCAACTTCTATCGTAGATTTGTATTTGGTTCTTCACATTTATCATGACCTTTAAGTCAATCACTTAGGGGTGGATGTGAGGCCTCACCCAATCCACCATAGTATAGATGACATATTTGCATTATGATACTTCTAATTTGATGTTTTGATATACTTTGACACTATAGGGTTATGTTATTTTAATATCTGCATTTTAATGATCTGCACATTAGGACCTAATTGGTATAATTAATGATTCCATTTCATGTTCTAAATTATTTCCATTGCTTTAATAGAAACTAAATTTGTAGAAATGCTTGAAATGTCAAATTATAATGTCAAGTGTTAAAGGATAGATTTTGTTATACAATAGAACTTAATATTGTGAATGAGATGATCAAACACATATGGATGCAACTTTATGACATGATAAAATTAGATTATGATGTGATGCAAAATATTAATTTGATTATGATAATTTATGATATGAAAATAAATGTTAATTGGATTATGATGATTTGTGATATGTAGATTTGATTATGATGATTTATGATATGCAGATTTTGACATTCTAATAGTTGGAATGATTAGGAAAGGAAATTTAATTGAATTATGTTAATACAGGTTTTGTAACATTTGAAATTATATGCATATGTTTTATATGACCTCCTCAAACTATTGATGCTCGAGTTTAATGTGTAGGAAGTGGAACCATGGAAATTCTTGGGGGAAACAAGTTCCAAACCTATGTGAACACAATTCAACCAATGTGAATCTTTGGAAGATTCAAAAGCCTCGTTGTGATGTATTTTATTTCATAAATGTAAGTTTTCTTGTATGTGGAAATGTTTAATCATAAAGGTGCATTAGGGACATGTCATGTGCTGTTATGTGTCACTTGACACTTGTGGATTTTGTGTGAATTGACATGTCATTTAGGGTGTTGATCATGGTGGCAATTTATCCTAAAATTAAGTACCTTGTTAATAAGTGAGTAAACCCACTTGAAAAGGGATAGGATGGGTCATAATCAAAGGAAATTCGAAATTGGACTTGGCTAGGGTTTTGAGGGGTCATTAGGTGGTCCCAAAGTGTCTTTTAGGCAAAAATAAGATACCCATGTAATAGTACATCATGTTAGGGACCTAATTTTGACCATGTGAGTACCTAGATAGCCTAGGGGGGGCCCTTTACCCATGCATTCTTCCACCAATTAGAAATTTGAGTTATCACATGTGTTTCTCCCATGTTCCACTAATCCAAATATAACAAACTTAGAGGGAGACAAGTTTGTAAGAGGAAGTGGCTTGATGTCCTTGCTATAAATAGTTAGTAGGAAGTCCTTATTAGAGAGGCTTGGTCAAATTAGTGTGTGTTCAACCACTCTCTAAGTATAGAGACAGTTAGGTTTTGGAGGGAGATTGAGGGAGCTCTACTACAACCATCATTTCCTTAGCTTGGGACAAGGTTGGTGTCTCAAAACATGTTTCTTTCCTTTCTTTCTTTTAGCATGGCAAAGTAAATCTGCAAGTGTGAAGGATTTTTCAATGGAGTATGCATTGTGTTGTGAATCTTGCATTGCGGACTTTGGCATTGTGTTGTGGAAATGTGAATGTGCTATGTGTTCTTGAGAATTTTCTTTGGGGTTTTTTTTTTCTTCTTGATTTTCTTATTTGAATGTGAATGTTGAATGTGTTTCATGGGTGTGAAGGCTTCACTCACCCTTGGGAGGGAAGAGAAGCCTTGGGTGAAGGGCTTAGTTGGGCTCAACAATGTAGTAAAGAGCCACTTCTCTCGGAGAGAAGGGAAAAAATTTCATGGAGTATGGGCTCCAGTGAAGCCACTGTCTTGATATTATGTTTTGGGGGTGATAAGTAGAAATTGTGGAGAGAAGCATGTATAATTCAAGCCTTGTTGAGGCATGGTGAAATTCAATGTGTGTGTGTGAGTTGTATTGACATGGCATATCTCCTCTTGAAGAGCCCACCTCCACCCAATGTTCTTATGATTCTAATAGTGAATCAATGTGCAAACCATGGGAGAGATTGTTTAGTGTTATGTGGTGTGTTCTCATGCATTTGAAAGTGATGTATGTGTGTAACCCATTTGGTTCCTATTTCCCCTACTCGGTGGGTGGCTTCATAGGAGCCTAGGATGGGAGGTGAGCCTCCATGGTTCCTAGTTTGTGTGTTATGTGCAGGTTATGTGAAGATGGATTGCTTAGAGACATTAGGGTTTCACCCTTGCTAAAGTTGAAATGATTGAAGTGTGCAAAGAGAGATTATTATTCATGTCATCTTAAAAGTGTTGTGAGTTCAAGTCTCCATTGTTATTTCAATGTGATGTAACATAAAAATTTCAGATTATTGCACTTTGTTAAAAAGTGTAAGGATTGATTTAGAAGTTGTATTGTAAGAAAGATCCATTGTAAGTCTTTACATTGAGTGATTGTGAAATTGTAAATAGTTATTTGTAAGAGACATTCAATTCAAACTTTCACATTTTGTAATTTGATGTAGTAGTAAGAATCGTGAAAATGGGACATTTTTCCTTATAATTCGATTGGTGAAATAAATTTCATAGTTGTTAGATCCCTTTGATATAGTTGATTTTTTTTCAATGCTTAAATGGTTGTATTGTAAAAATATATGTTATGAAATGGAAGAAAGTTAGGAAGTTGAAAGTTTATTTTATATGCATGAAGATTAGTTCATTTGGGTGTCAAGAACTGATAGATCCTATTATGAGAGTAGAAGAAAACAAAATCCATATATGACATGGCTTAAAACAAATCCACAAAAAAAGAGAGTTGCTGTAGGTGCATTATCTCCTCTCTGGAAAATCTATGGGAATGAAAAATAAATCCATTCCCATTACAGACCAATATAATAATATAGAAATATGCCTTGGTATCCCTAGTAGGAGCCTATGAGTTGAGGGTTTATCATGTAGATTAGAAATCATGTGACTCCTAATCCTTACCCCAAGAAAATCCACATCATCCTAAGGGGTTGTACTAAAGCCACTCATAACACCTTACAAAGGAAAAAGAATAAAACAATTAAATGATCATAAAACATAGAACCCAAACAAAATAAAATAAAGTAAATGGAAAAAAAAAAAGAGAAAAAGATGATACGCTTTACCAACTTCCTTATTGGTAACCAAATCCTACTTAGGCTTCACCTTAGTATTATGGTCAAGTAAGACCAAGGGCATTTGCAAGGAAAGTAGCCGTTGGGCCCACTAGATGGTCTTATCCCTTGGGTTACGTGAGCACATGTTATAGACATGACAAGACTTTTTTTGATCTGACACTAGTCAAACCTTGCCTTTGGGTGCCCATTGGAGAGGATGAAAGAAAGTGTGTGCATGGGATTCTCCCCAACTTCCACGCCTAGGGAGGAGCAAGTATGAATTTGGGGAAGTGGTCCAAGTAAAATGAAGCCTAAGTTGAATTACCTTGAGTTATAAGCTGCCCTGACATGACATTCCACCTGGTGCCATAGAAGGATGAGCCTCTTTGTCTATTACCATAGGAAGAGCAAATGGGTGCGTGAGTCTAGGGCTAAGGATCTTAAAAATTTGCTTTGGGAGGGATAAATGCAATATTTAATTAATGATAAAGTATTAGGATGTTGGGTAGAGATTAAAGATTAAGTTATAAAATTAATAAGCATGTTAGGGGAGTTAGTTAGTAGGGTAGTTAGCATGGGTGTTTGTATATAAGGTAGTTAGTAGGTGAAGGGTAAGGGATAGATTAGTAGTTAGAAATAAGGTAGTTAGTAAATAAATATCAATTGATAAGATAAAATAAATAATAATAATTTATTATTGAAGGAGTTCATAACTATATTGTTATGTAGTTATATGTCGCATACCTATATGAAATCATATTATGTTATATTTAGTGCATAGAATACACACATCAAATTAGTATAGCTTAATAAGCTACATTATCAAATACATGTAACTTAAATTTTAAATAGTCATTTTAATACTAATAATGACCAAAAGAAATAAAATGATAACTTAAATAAACAAATAACTAAAATAAATAAATTTAAGTATATATACATATAAAACTAGTAATTTAGTTAGTGACCCATTTGAGAGGATATAGATGGAAATAATTTGATATTTAGGAGAATTTTCTACTAATTATTTGTTTCTTGAAGGATGGAATTTTAGTAAAAAAAAAAAAAAATTTAATCTCATTTTTGAATGTCATAGTAAGCATAGATAGTGTTGATAAGTATAGGATACTTAATAATTTAGTAAAGTTATTTATCTATAAGATGAGATGGAAGTGTGAAGTAAAATACATTATGAAGAGGCAATAGCCATGTAGAAACATAAGATTCTTATTTATATTATCAACATGATTTAACTAATCCATCCACCTATGTCGAGTACTAATATTATATATATAAACCTAGTATTGAAAACACATGTACATGCTGAAATGAATAGGTCTATCTACCATCAGTACATAGCCTTGACTAAGTTGTGAGCCTTTATAAGTAATTGATATCCCACAATCTAGAAATACAACGTTGTTTTCAAAATAGATTATGAAATTAAAAGTGATATCACTATCGAAACATGCACAACAAGGCCTCAAGAAAACTTATCCCTTGCAAACAAATATAATCTAGACCATGTGCCATCACCTAAACTTCAATAAATGATTTGTGTACTCCCATGAAGGCATATGAGTGGTGATAATGAAATATCAAAGGGGAAAGTCATTTGGCAATGTCACCTAACAGTTTGATAGCTTGGTTGTGTCATGCTCATGTAAACATGCGATATCTTAGGTTCAGTTTCAAAAAACAAAATTGGGTTGTGTTTTTCCTAGTAAAATTAGGGCATGATTGTGGAGCACACAAAAAAAATAAAAAAAATAAAAGGAAAAAATCAAGAATTTGAGGAATTAAAACTAAGTTTATGTTCAACACTAGTATTGGTCCTTCTAGACCTGCAACAATCATTTGAAATAGAAACAAATGCATCTAATTATGTTTTGGGTTTTGCACTCATGTAACACGAGAATCCAATTTCATATCATAGTGATAAATTTATGATATAATATGTAGGTACCCCACCCATGTGAAGGATGTGTATGTCATTATCTAGGCCTGTAAATAATAATAGTATTGAATCTTGGGAAAGAAAATTGTGATACATACAAACTATAAACCTCTTCAGTTCTTGCAAACACATGGGAAATTGCAAAATGATAGACATCAAAGGTGGTAATTTTTTTACCTCAACATTCATCATAAAAAGGGAAGCAATAATAAAGTTGTAGATTATTTGAGCATGGCTCATGTCGTAAGTTTGATAATGGTGTTGGATTTGTTTGGCTATCAAAAAACAACTTAGGCTCAACTATATGGTAATGATCCTATTTTTTTTCAAATTTATATTAAAGTTATAGAAGAGAAGAATGTTACTAATTTTCACTTTTAGGATGGGTTTCTTTGTCATGTTGGTCACGTATGTCTCCTCAATGAAGAAAGAAAGAAAATGATATGGAAATTGCACTAAAGCCAGGTGACAAGACATTTTGGTATTGGTAAGAGGACTACCATTCTCCAAAAGTATTTATATTAGCCAAAAATGAAACAAAATATCATTTTATATATTGCATAATGTGTAATCCCAAATCCTATAAATCATAAATTGGGCCTCTATTTACCATGACCTATTCCTAATAAACCATGACATTCTATATCAATGGATTTTATGTTTGCATTTCCAATAAGAAGGGGAAATGATTGTGTATATGTGGTAGTAGATAGTTTTCATTAAATGGCTATCATGGTGGTGCAATCACCCCAAAATGGCCATCTATACTATGAGCCCCCTTTCTAGCAATTTTGCATAATTTATCTATTACTTATTTTTTAATCAAATCATCACTTTGCTATTTATTTGATTGTAGCCCATGGTCTGACCATCATATTTGAAGTCTTCTATTTAATTGAAAGAAATTTCTCCCTTTTAATTAAATAAAAATCCCCAAAGTACCACTTTGCCTAATAATACACATAAAAAGCATTGTAACTATTTTTAAAATAAAAGATAAAGCATTTTTGTCTCACATGAGGGGCACACTTTTCTATGTGAGAGGAATCTTATTTTCTCAAAATAGCTTTAATTATCCTTCATACATCATTTTCCTCTTAAAGTTAACTGTTTATATTTCTTAGGTGAGATTCTTGTGCACATGGATCACTCAAGGTTCATTCTCCATCCTTTATTAATTCTTTAATCTCCATTGTCCATTTTTCTTTAAAAGGAGGCTCTCTAATCACTCTCTCATCTATTGTTCACCTATGCTAAATTTATGCTATAGGTTTTATTGGTGATTTTGGATCATTTTGATCACTCATATTGCATTCACTTTGTACCCACTTTTCATCTATTTGGTTTACTTGCATTGTAGATTTGTAGCATTCTTAGCTTAGTTTCCTTTATGCTCTAGCATAGATCACATAGCTTAGTTAGGAGGCCTTGTAATACTTTCACTCTTATTAGTTTAGCTTGAATTTTCATCTCTCATTTATCTTGCATCTTTCATTTTATTTGATCTTTGATTTTTGGATAGTAGCATACTTTCTCTTGCCATTGAATCTCTTATTCTATGGTGCACCTTGCAAGGGTTGTATACTAGTTTAGTTTGAGAGCCACTATCATAGCTCTTGCACATCATAGATAGGGAGCTCTAAGTTTTCATCAAGGTTCCTAATCTATTGGATCCCTTGAATATAATGTATTAGAGAAGTTTATTTATTTTTGGTATACATTTTTGGCACCCACCATAGGGCTTGAACCAGTTTTGGACTCCACTTTTTTGGATTTATCTTATTTTCCTATTTTCTTCATTCACAGATGAAAATGCACCTTTACATAAAACTTTGACACTTATGTTCTTTTTTATAACATATCTACATATTTTTGTACTGCGTTTGAATACTAAAACATCACTTTTGATTAGTCTTTCAACATATTTAATTAGTTATGTAGAGCTTGTATGATAATATTTTTGTTTGCAGGGTTTTAGCGCATCTGTTTATTCCTATCATGCATTTGTCCATTCCTATCACACATATGTTCATTCCTAGCATGCATCTATTCATACTTACTACACATCCATTCATTCTTTCCACACATCTTTTAATTCTTATCATGCATCTGTTTATTCCTACCACACATATGTTCATTTGTGTCACACATCTATTTATTCTTGATATGCATCTATTCATTCATGTCGTGCATATATTCATTCATGTTGTGCATCTATTTATCATTGACATGAATCTATTCATTTTTGATTTGTATCTATTCATCCTTGTTGTACATCTATTTATTCCTACCACACATCTGTTCATTCTTGTTGTGCATTTACACAAAAGTGTTTCAGGCAACTTTCTTATCATTCTGCAAATTTTGTAGCATTTGTTTCCTTTGTTTTAGCACATCTATACTTTTTTTCAGCACATTTGCAGTATATATCGATGCTTTTGCTTCTTCATGGAACACTTCTTAGGCTTTATGTTGCACTTTTACCCTGTTGTGCATTCTTAGAGATTAGATTGCTTCCATTTTATTTCATTTTGATTTTTTGATTTTCTAACATGTCCTAACAGTGGTCTTGTAGGGTTGTTTTGAGTTTCCATTTCTTATTTTTGATACCCTAACCTTTCTATTTTTGTAGGGACCTATTTTCTTTCTTCCTTTGCTAAGGGAAAAATTACAAAAAAGGCTACTAACATTTTTGCAGGGCTACCCAAGCAAAAGCAAAAGAAATATTTTGTGTGTCTTCATTTCATTTCATGTGTGACATATACTAGTTATTTCATTTTCTTAGGCACATAAAACCCATTAGTAATGGTTTTTTATTGGTATAAAAGTATGTTCTTCACCTTTTAGGTGAATAAAAAATCTTGATCCTTCACTGAATCAAGAAATTGGGTGGTATATTCCACTCTTTAGTGGTCTTAATTAACTTGCTTGGTGTGTTTGGGGGAAGCATTGAGGAATAGGAGAGTATTCTCTTCACCTTCTTGGTGAATCATAAATCTTCACTTCCTTGGTGTGGATCCATTGTATTAATCTCACTACTAATATTTTACCTTTAAAGGCCTTTCTATTGGTGGAAAGAAACCAATAGGAATGACTCGAAGTGGGAACAAAAAAAACCTAGCTAATCCAATCCACTATAACCAAAACCTCTTGACAAAGGAAAAATCCTTGGGGGGTATAACACTTGACTTAGTGAGATTACTTGTGGGATTGTGACCATGAGGAAATTCTTAGAAATAATAGTCCACCAAGATAATTGAGAGGGGGGTGGGGTGGTGAATCAATTATCCAATTAATTTTTTTATCAACCTTAATTAATATTAACCATGAAACTAAAGTAAACAACAACCATAACAAGATGTACATATACAGTTACACCAAATTTTTTAACTATGGAAACCCTTGATTAGAGGGACAACCCTAGTGGTAATGATGCCCACAAAGATATACTGAAATATATATTCCTTGTTAGAGGATGGACCCTTTTAGGAGTCTATAAACACATTTAGTACATAAGAGTCCTTGTTAGGAGACTTTGAATCCCTATTAGGAGATTCCAACCATGTTAGGAGTTGTGGAAGGTAGAAGGACCCAATGTCCAAATAGCTTCTAGGGTAAGACCACTAAACTTCACTGTCCAACTGATCTCTTAACTATTCCTTGTAGAATAATTGTTCGTAATATGATTTATCCTCTTTCTTCTATCCTTACAACTGGACCAATCATTGTTAGACCTTAGATCCAAATATCAAACCTTAGATCTCTAAATAAAACCTCGACAATGAAGTTTTCTCAAACTTTGCTCTGCTTTGCTTATTTTCACAAATAACTTGTTTCTCTTGTATTTAGGTATTCATGCTTGCTTCTTTCTTGCATAAATAACAAAGGAAAATGTCCTTCCTTTATAATGAATTCATACAAAAATTCCCCGAGTCAGCTATTACACCTTCTTAATTAATTATTATAGGACCTCATTAAGAACATGTTATACTTTAGCGATAACATCAATTTGTCACCTTGTAACTTGAATATCTTTCTGCACGCGTAATATTATGATGAGTGAGATTAGCCACATCATCTCCAATATGTCTTCTACACACCTTTAACCTTGCTTCTTAGAATAACAACTCTGCTAAGAGATATAACAAGTTTACTAGAACATGCTTCTGTAAACTCTATCTCAAAACAATCTTCACCAAAATTTGCATAACTTCTTCTAGACTTAATATTTTTTTCTTATGAGGTTATTTGCATATGAGATAAAATTATTAGTATCTCCCATTAACCTTTCTAGTAAAAATACTCAACAATCTATCCATACCAACTTGATCTGTACTGCTATTCTTTTGTTAGATACCACAAAAAACTGCTATGTTGACATCAATGACAAACACAGTCATGAATGTAACATATCATTATGATAATGATCTAATCATGTTTCTACAATACTCACCCATAGGAATATCATCAACATTCATGTTTCCAAAGAAAACTAATAGGGGGGTTTTCTTAAGGTACTCTTGTGGCTGTGAGGCCTATTTTTAAGTCTCATATCAGGTGCAAGAGGGGTGTTATGAATGAAACCTTTACTAGTCACCTTAGGATTGAGAGTCCACCATATTTTATCACTCAATATCTTGGTGCAAGGATTGGTCCTAGTGGACTACCCAAATAATCCCTAGATTTGACTCACCATATGTGTTCCTTTATATGTGGGTAACCCATCTATGACAAAGAAAATATCTATTATTGGTGACCACTTTTTGTGAGGCAAGGGAGCATCAAGTTGTGGGCCAAGATATTGAATAATGAGTTGTGTCCTTTAGGTAGATATTGCATCAACATGTCTTTGAATATGCTCGACTCATGGAAATCTCTTGAACATACACAAATGATAGTATTCATAGGGAATTTTTCTTTCAAATATATCCAAGTGTTTTTATTGGCCTGGTTTCTTTTTCCCTTGTCTAATTTCTTGAAGACATGTATTTTTATCACATATTGCTTTAGAAGTAGCTACTTTTCTATCCAAAACTAAAACAAACTTTTCTATGACAAGTCATCTTGCTATAGTTGGTCGAAAATAAATTCATTCAAACATAGATCTTTTGAGCACAAAAGTCATGAATTATCATATTACTTGGAACTATCATATTGCCTTTTGGGAAGTATCATATAAAACTTATTTTTGGTCTCTCTACCTAGTTGATTTAACTTTGACTTTGTTCTTAGCTAATTTAGGGAGGTCTAGACTCAATCACACTACACTCTAGTATGAAATCTACATGTTTAGCTCTATTCTAAAAATGATCACCTTGGCTCCTTGGATACATACTTGACTTGAAGAATTGTTCACTTTTCATTTCTACTCATTCTACCTACTTTACTGTTTGGCTTTTGGCCTAGATTCTGACTTGAGTCACTCATGTCATAAGATGCTTGGAAACTCTTGAAAAGTCATTCTCATTGCTACACCCTTTTGACAAGTGAACATCTTGATTTTATAAGTATTGGACTCCAAGTACTTTGTGTTATTTCACTAAGCTAAAAAAACTAGCTATTACATGCCAATTATAACCAGACTTCAATTTGGTCAAGGAAGTAATCCTTCTTTTAGTTTTGAAAAATTACCTTCTCCAACTAGGAATCCATGTAAGCAACCTCTTGAGGATGAACCTATCTTTGAAAAAGAAGAGAAAGACAAATATGCCACTTGGTACAATCCTCTTAGTCATTTTGCTAGCTCCTTTGATCCAAGAAGAGAGAAACCAAAACTTAGATAGATTCTTTACATTTAGAAATGAACAAATCAAAAGAGAGAAGAAATCATACCAAGATGAACAGGAAAGACTAGAACAAGAGAAAATTGAATAAGCAAGACATATGGCTTCTAGGTTGAATGCTCATACATATACGAAAAAAAATGCTTACAACACTAATGCTCATGGCTTTGGGGATCATATCACAAATACTTTTGAGGACCAAAATGCTAATGATACCTATACCAACCCCTTTGTGAATTATATGAACTTAGGAAATAATGGCAAAAACATCCCTAAAAGGACTCTGAGGTCTCATGTTGAGGGTTATGTATCTCTACCTAGGTGTTTCCAACATGAACAACCTTCACAACATGGGAGTGAGGTGGATAATTAGGTTTCTAGCAATGACCTCATAAATTTACAACAAGATGACTACCTTCAAAGACTTATGCTTAAGGCTTTAGAAAATAAAAGTGACTAATAATTTTTATGCTTGACTTCTAGAGGATGGAAGGTACCCCATGAATTTGATATCCAAATGATCATTCAAAAAGAGAACCCACCAAAAATGAGATCTTGAAGAAAGAAGTCCAATACTTATGAAATGAATTTGCATGCATGAACGTGGAAAAATAAAAGCTTAAATCATCTTTCATTGAAACTATATGCATGCTCCCTTTTGATAAAAGTCTTTACATGATGCTTTTTTGAAGGGATGTGGAGATTCATAAATATGATAAGTATGGTGGCAATAGGGATCCACATGATCATGTTAGATAGTTCTATGCACTTAGTATGGACTTTATGCATGAAGATATACATACCTTATGAGACTCTTTCCAAGAAGTTTGAATGGACAAGCCATGGAGTGGTTCACAAAAAATTATCCTCCTCTTAAGTCCTTTGATTTTTGCAAAGGTTAATTCAACATTATTCTTATAACATACACCACCCCATTACTATGTTGGATGTATGCAAAATCAAAGAAAAACAAGAGGAACCTTTTGCCACAAATTTGAAAAGATGGAGAAAGTTGCATGCTAGATACCCTTGACAAATCCCTAAAAATGAGAAGATTGATATCTTTGTTAGCATTCTTGTACTTGAGTTACATTATGATCTTAGAAAATAAGTGTTTCTTACTTTTAATGATATGATTGAGAGTGCACATCGTATCCCAGATGTTTTCATTAAGAAGGGGGAAATAGTTTTAAAAAAGGATAAAAACTAATAGTAATGGAAATGGAAAGGACAAAGAAAAACCTTGTAACAAAAATAAATATGTTTCTAATGATGGGGTGGTTGATATTCCTAAAATTAAGGATCCCATATTCAATCTAGCTAATGCTATCCTAGCCACAAAATAACAAGAAGTTGCAAAGATAAATGATTCCAACAAGCCTAAGTTTACACATCCACCTAAGCCTAAGAGTAATATCACTCCTTTGGTTGATTCTTATGAGGTGATCTTGAAAATATTTATTTATAACAAAATCATTTACACTACTGGACAATTTTAGACTTTATGATCATTTTGTTAAGCCTCCTTGGTGTAGAGAAGACAACTTCTACAACTATCATAGGAACAAAGGTCATGACACTGATCATTATGTTAAGATTAAGGGTGTTCTAAAAGATCTTATTGATGAAGGAAGGGTTGGTATTGATTAGCTAGTTAAAAAGTATGATCATAAGGCTTTGAAGGAGCCTCTCCCTAAGTATGAACAAGGGGAGACATCAAATGCAAACAAGAAAAGCCATGACACTAACATCAACTATATGTACACCAATACTGGAAATGTTATACACATGCTTCAACCCATTGATGATAGTGTTTATATGATGGAACCTACGTATGATAAGGAGCCCAAATATTAACAAAAGGCTTAAATTTATCTTAGGAGTCACTGGTCCCACGTCTTCTTCTTATTGTGAAAGACTAAATGTTGTTAGTAGGGGTCAACCTAAGGTTGCCCTTAAGGTTGTAGACACTTCCAAAAAAACTCATGCTAAACAAGTGGGGTCTTCCTCATCTAAGAAAATAACTAGCATTGCTATGTCCACTTATGACCTTGTGAACCAATTGCAATGTACTCCCAAGTATATTTCTATCTTCAAGTTTCTAGAGTTATCCCCTTTGCACAAGGAGATCTTAGAAAAGGACTTATGAACGACTAGTGTCCCTACTAAAATTGATGCAAATAAGTTCCAACCTATGGTCAATCACATTTCCACTCTGGATTGTCTAACATTTTATGAAGAAGATGAAAAAGTTCTTAGCCATCCACACAAACTTTCACTCCGTATTAAAGTCCAAATATGTATTTGAGTCAAGCATGTGTTGATAGAACCTGGTGTGGGGTTAAATATCATTTCCTTAAATGTTATGTAATAATTAGAGAGAAATTTCTATAGAGATTGTAGGTTTTTAGATGTGGCCATTGATGACTTTCCCAGGAAGCTGGGAGAGAGGGAGACACTTTTGAAGTAGGAAGGTTAGACTTATTTTCAACCTGACTGTATCTAGAAGTTTTGTTATTTGTGTTGTAAGCCATTATTTACTATGTCAGCTTGGATACTAGATTTTCTAGGGTTTTCTCACATGACTTTTTTGTTGTTGAATAATTACATGAATGGTATAAAGGTCCCTATTCCTTTTTACCTTTTATCTTCTTTAAGTGATAGTATCAATGGAGCTAGGGAGAAAATTATTGCTGACCCTCTAATTCATGAGGGATTAATGGTGCTTATCTATGAGCACATTAAAGCTCACTCCATTAGGAAATTCCTTCAGCTAAAAGGCAAGAAGGAAAGGGATGAAAGTGAGTATGTGTTGGAAACTTATGAATGGAACAATTGTTGTTTTATCATTGATGTCAAATCTACTGATAAGACATATTGCTACTTGATCTAAATATCATATCTATTTGATTAATGAAGAGAATTTGAGAGATTACTCATAACAACAACACCTAGAGGAAAGGTTAAGTTATGGAAAGGAAGCTACAATGAAAATTTGATTAGTTAGACCTTAAAAGGACAAAGTGACTATTTTTATCAAGCTAAGTCAAGCATTAAAGTAAAAAATTAAGGAATGTTGAGTGATGCTAGTGCCAACTAAGCCATAGTAAATATTGAGAAAATTTAGTGTTGTCCAAGCATCAATATTAGTTAAGAAAGTTAGTTGATGCTAAGCCAAAGAGTTCTATAGTGACCGAGTGTCAAAACTTTGTAATTGTCGAGTGATAGTATTTTGAATATATTTTGAGGAATCATGATTTCTAGCCAGCTCAATTGACTTCTTGGGATATGTAAATCATGTTGAAGATAAGGTTGATGAGTTAGATCATTATATTCAAGGAGAAGATTAGGTATTACAACTACGATAAGATTTGATGGATAAGAATTTTCTAAAAAAGAAGGAAGATGAACATATATAATGAATTTGATGAACCAAATCTTAAACCCTAAGATCTATAGTGATCATGGAAAATCAAAAAGTGAGAATTATCTATTTAAGGAGGTATACAGACAAAATTTAAGAGTGTGTGGAGAAGAAAAGAGAGTATACACACACAAAACAAAAGTGCACAAGGGTGAACACAAGTATGAGTGTGAGGAAGCAAAAGGAATTGCTTGTGTATATGTTGTTGATGTTGATAAGTGAATTTGAGAAGAAGGCTTAAGTTTTAATGTGAAGGGAGATGACCTCTTGAAGAACTACCGAGCATGCTAAGGAACATAGATGACAATTGGGAGCTTATCAGTGAAGCATTACATGAACCAAATAGTGATATGAACCTGCAAAAGTGAGTTGTAATCATATAGATCAAAACCCTACTATTTTCTTTCTAATCATTGTAAATAGTTTGTATTCAAATCCTTTTAACAAAGGTTGACCCAACAGTCATTTGAAGGACTTAATAATATATGTAAATCCTTTAGCAAGGTGACATTCTAAATGGAATGATCAAAGTCCTTTGACAAGGTCACTCCTAACAAGGTGATTAAATCCTCTAACTAGGTTACATTTAATAGTGTGTATTGTAACCTTTAATAGGGTTGGCTCCTAATAGAGCTCACTTTGAAAGAGTGGAAAAGTTGTGACATGATGCTAGCGGTTTTTCCCAAATTGGGTTTTCATGTAAAATCCTAGTGTCAAGCTTCTGTTGAATGTTTTATATTTGATAAAGTTTACATTAAGAAAACTATATGATGATTAGAATAGTAAATTTTTTTATCATTATGGTAGAGACCGAGAAACAATAGGATAGGTAGAATATTGAATGTTTTGATGTTTAATTGTTCAAATGGTACTTATGGACCTTGAGTAACTGATTCACCCCCTCTTAGTTTTTCTAAATATTTCTAACAAGTCTAATGATTCACATGGGCTATCTGATACTAATGAAATTGATGGGTTGAATTATGAAGAGGGGGACTTGGTGTCAGAGCCCAAGGGGAAGGGGAGGCTCTTTAGCTGCAACACCCTTGTCGATTCTTAAGGGAAATCTAGGTCTTTTGGGAAAAAATAGAAAAAGAATGTGGAGTCAGATGAGGAGTGGTATGATGATGACTCCATGGATTTTGATGATGATGAAGGGGCCAGGAAGAAAATATATCGAAAGGGGACAAGTAAGAAGATGAATCTTGTATGGAGCACGAAATCCCCAATGTTAAAGAAGTAAGTTAAGGTGGTCATTTCCTTATATGAGTATGGGGATGAAGGGTATGAGATAGATATATATGGTTAGGAGGAGGTGTTAGGATTAACCACAAACAAAAATAATAGTTACATGCAAATATAACCAATATCAAAAATAATAAAGTGTACAAATAAAACACAGCACAAGGATTTAATGTGGTTCATCCAATCCTTGGGCTACGTCCAACAACAAAAAATCCAATATTATTATTATCCAGTTATTACAATTCATAATTCCTTAGAACTCAATACTGTCACAAGAAGCTACAACATTACCATACATTATGAAAATCCCTAACCCTAACCCATTTTGTACATGCTTTATCTCGCTTACAAAATTAGGGCTAGAATAGGTCATCCAATAGAAAAATAATAGTCAATGCCTTTTACAATCTAAGTTTATTTTTGGTTTCAGGGACACTACCCTTGAAAAATGCCATGGGGATATTTCCCCTTGACCCCACATTGAACTACGATAGAGAGTGTACTTGGGGCGCCACCCCTAAACTCTCATAGAAATAATCTGGGGAGAAACTATGCTGAATAAACTTTTGATTCTGATTAGGCTCCACATCATAAAAATATCCTACTTGGAGACTAATTAGGCTCCATAAATAATAACCTCCCACTTGGAGACTGATCACAACACCACTAAATCTATAGTTGCCACTAGAATATCAAACCACCCTGGACTCTGCTATTTTTTTATTCTGTTCATTATATAAGACCAACCAAAATTGAAGAGGAGTTCAAATTATCCCTTATGACTACCTTGGTAAATATATTTTCTCAATTATCATCTGTTTTAACTACCCATCATCCAAAATTGACCGAATGAAATAGTATGACAACTGTATGCATTTTGTCTTTGAATGTAGAGCATAATTCTTTACAAGATGAATTGTAGTCTGGCTATTTGTGAATAAATAATTATCCCTATGTAGGCATCCCAATTCTTCCATGAATAACCAAAGCCATATAATCTCCTTAGCTGTCTTTGTACCAACAACATACTCTACCTCTATAGTGGATAAAGCATTAACCTTTTGCAACCAAGAAACCCAGCTCATTGTTGGCCCACCAACAATAAATACACAACCTATAGCACTCACCTAGTATCAATATCCTATGCCAAATTTGAGTCAGCATAGCCCTGTAAATTGGTGCTAGAGCCCCAAAAATGTAAACATTTACTGGATGTTCCTTTCAAATATCTAAGAATCCATTTAAATGCATTCTAATGCTCAAGCCTTGGATAACTCATATACCTACTAACAACTCTCACTACATGTGCAATATTAGGCCTAGTACATACCATAGCATAGATCAAGCTTCCTACAACTAAAGCATAGGGTACTTTAGACATTTTTTCCTCCTCTTCTTATGTCTTTGGACACATCTCCTTAGTCAACTTCAAATGACTAGGTAAAGGTGTGCATATAGCTTTAGCATTCTCCATAGATAAATGTTGCAACACCTTCATAATATAATTAGCTTGAGATAAAGTCAATTTTTTGTTCTTCCTATCTTTGCAAAATTTCATACCAAGGATTTTTTTTTGCTGCCCCCATATCCTTCATAGCAAATGAATGTGCTAACTATTCTTTTAACCCATTAATGTGATCCATGTTAGACCCAGCTAAAAGCATATCATCAAGATATAAACATAAAATAATGTAGCTATCATCATATAACCTCTTAAAATAAATACAATGTTATAAATGACACCTACTATATCCATGATCATGCATAAAATCATCAAATTTTAGATACCATTATCAAGGTGCTTTCCTCAAGCCATATAGACTTTTCTTCTAACTGCACACTAAGTTCTCCTTACCATTGACCTCAAATCTCTGTGGCTATGCCATATATATCTCTTCGTCCAAATCACCATGAAGAAAGGCTCTTTTAACATCAAGCTTCTCTAAATGAAAATCTTTAGTAGCCACAATACTTAAAACAATGCAAATATAAGTCATTTTAACAACAAGAGAAAACATCTCATCAAAATCAATACCCTTTTTATGTGCAAATCCTTTTTCAACTAACCCAACTTTAAATATTTTCTTACCTCCATCCTCTTCTTTCAACTGGTAAACCCATTTATTCTATAAAGCCCTTTTACTTATAGGAAACTTGCATAAATCCAATGTCTAATTTTTCAACAAGTCTATTGCTTATTTCATTACAAACTCCCGCTGAATCTTTCTATCCACCTACACAACTTCATCATAACATTCAAGTTCAACAATATTAGTAAGTAAAATAAAATAAAGAAGGAGAAAATCTTTCTAGAGGTCTACTTAGCCTTGTTGATCGTCTACCATTCATTGGGGTGTGTGGTATTTGTTGTTGCAATTGTTGCAAATCATGAGGAAGTACTAGAACATCATCTTTTGGAGTATCATCTAGAACTACATAATGATTTTCTTTCTTCTCATGTTGTTGCAACAGATCTTTGTATAATGCTTTCTCATTAAATATGACATCCCTACTTCTTACAATTTTATGATTTTAAAAATTCCAAAGCCTATAACCAAATTCATCAATGCCATATCCAACAAACACACATTTATTTGACTTAGCTTCTAGCTTGGTTCTATTTTTAGAATCTATATACGCAAATGCTTCACAACCAAAGATTCTAAGAAAAGAATAACTCAACTTCTTATTGGTCCATGCTTCCTCTAGAATACCACAATCCAAAGGAGTAGAGGGAACTCTATTAATCAAATATACAATAGCATTGACAACCTTCACCCACATGTTTAAGGGCAGCCCAACATGAAACCCCATGCTCCTTGCATGCTCCATTGTTATCCTATTTATGCATTCAACCATTCCATTTTCCCATGGAGTCATTAGAATAGTATTCTATCTATGAATACCATTAGTGGAGTAATAATATTCAAATTATTTGCTGCAATACTTTCTACCATTATCATATTTGAGACGTTTAGCTTTTTACCAGTCTTATTCTCAACCAAGCATTTCTATTTCTTAAGAGTTACAAATACATCATATTTTTGTCTAAGGAAATAAACCTATCCTTTTCTAGTTGCATCATCAATAAATGTAACATAATAAAGAGAGCCACCAAGGGAAGATTCTTAAGTTGGTCCCTATACATCTGTATGCACAAACTCTAATTTCTCATTTGTGTTTTCCTTCCCACTCTTCATAAAACTCACTTTTCTTTTTCTTTTTTCCATGCACACAAGTTTTACAAAAATCCATACTAACACATTTCAGACCTAGTAAAACTTTCTTTAAATGAAGTAATTTCATACCTCTCTCACTCATGTGCCCAATTTTGTAGTGCCACAGTGTTGTATCAAATCTACAACAACTATTTGTTCTCTTTGCTCAACTGCAACAACTATCCTCGAACATTCATTTTTCTCTAAAATAATCAAAATAGAAGGAACAATATGACTTGTATAAAGATATAAGGTGTCTACTTTCACACCTTTTTCTACTACAAGGAAACCTTTTGAAACATTCAAATTTTTATCATTAAAAGTAACTACACAACCCTCATCACCAATTTGCACTGCTGAAATTAAATTCCTACTCAGTCTTGGAACATGTCTAACCTCATGTAGTAGCCAATGATTCCTATTCTACAACTTAATATTAAATTTCCCCTTTCCAACAATCTGACAGGGTTCATTATCTCCCAAATAAAGTCCCCAAATCCCCTTAGACACAATCAATAAAATAACCTCTATGGGGTGTGGCATGAAATGAAGCACCAAAATTTAAAACCCATGAATAAGAAACACTTTCTAAAGAAAGAAGCAAAGAATCCTCTTCAGATTTGTACTTACAACATTTGCCTCCTTGTTCCCATCTTTTTTATCTCCTTTATTATTCTTTTGAGTCCAACAATATTTCTTCTTATGCCCTAGTTTTCCTCTTGGTCCTTTGGATTGAGACCTCTTTCCCTTTGACTTTCCTATTGATTTTCCACAATTTCCACAATTATTTCCTCTCACAATCATTTTGCCTTTGCTTTGTGTGTTCAAAGCACATCTTGATGTAGATCCACTTGAGTATTTTCCTATGAGCTTTCTCATTTAGAATAACACCAATCACATCATCAAATTTTAGGGTATTAGATCTAGAAACAAAATTACTCACAACCATTATCGAGCCATTTTGGCTTTCAAGTAAAGAATATAAAATCAAGAGAACCCTAATTTCTTCATCATAATTGGTCACAAAAGATAACTGACTAGTAATAGTATTAAACTCATTTAAATGATCTACAAAAGATTCGCTTTCTGCCATCTTCATATTATGTAAATGTTTCATGAGAAATACCTTGTTTGAAGTGGAGGGCTTTTCATACAATTTTGCTAGGGCTTGCATCAACTCTTTTGTCATCTTCAATTTTGTAATGTTGAATACCACTAATGGTGCCAATAATAATAAAACACTTCCAAGTGCCTTTCTATCTAAAATCTCCTAGTCCTCATCTATCATAGTTCCCTATTTCTTTGTTTTTCCTTCCAATGGCTTCCATAAATCCTTTTGATAAAGATAGTCCTCCATTTGCATATTCCATAACTAAAAGTTTTTCCCATTAAACTTCTCAATCTTTAGCTTACCCTCATCTGCCATCTCTCCCACTCAATGAGACTCCCACTCAACTACGAGACCTTCCTGCAAAGGATAGCTAAAAAAAAATTTAAAAAATGATAACAGTCTAGCTAAAAAAAAAAGACAACAGTCTAGCTCTGATACCACTTGTTAGGATTAACCATGGAAAAAAAATAGTTAAATTCAAATAAAACCAATATCAAAAAATAATAAAGCGTACAAATGAGAACAAAAGACACAAGGATTTAATGTGGTTCACCTAATCCCTAGGCTACATCCACCAACATGAAGTCCAATATTATTATTATCAAGTAATTACAATCTGAAATCCCTTACAACTCAATACCACCACAAGAAGCTACAATATCACTATTACATTATGAAAATCCCTAACCCTAAGCCATTTTATACAAGCTTTTACTGCTTACAAAATTAGGGCTAGAAGAAGTCATTCGATAGAAAAATAACAATCGACACCTTTTATAATATATGGTCATTTTTGGCTTTGGGGGTGCTACCCCCAAAAATCTTTGCAAGGGCATTGGACCTTGACCCCACCTTGTACTACAACAAGGAGTGCACTTGGGGTGTTGCCATAGGACCTCATAGGTGTGTTGCCCCCAAACCCTCATAGAAATAATCTAGGGAGAAACTATGCCAAATAAACCTTTGAGTCTGATTAGGCTCCACATGACAAGAGGAAGGTTCCACCAAGGTGGTAAGGTGAAATCAGAAGAACACTAAGAAATATGGTATGAAAGGGGGACTCGACAAGGATTCACCCTAGACTACATTAAGGACCAATTGTTAGTTTGTGGTGACTAATCAGGAGAGTACTGTACATACTTCATAAATTCTTTAGGGATTGAAATTTTTTTGGGTACTATTTGTAGATTTGCCACTAAAGTAATGGCTAATATTTTCCAATTTATGGCTGACATGTAGTAACCATAAATTATTTTAATACTTGTATAAATGGGCTTAGGGTTAGGGTTTTTTTATAGTGGTGATGTGAAATTGGTTCTTGCGACAGTATTGAGTTGTAAGGGATTACAGATTGTAATCAAGTTGTAATTACTAGATCATAAAAATATCAGACTTTTTGTTTGGTGGGTGTAGCCCAGGGATTGGGTGAACCATGTTAAATCTTGGTGCCTTATGTTCTTTTCTATGTGACCTATTATTTTCTATTATTGGTTATATTTGCATGTAATTGTTATTTTTTGTCTGTGGTTTAATCCTAACAAGTGGTATCAGAACAAGGTTGTTTTTTCAGTTATTCTCTGTAGGAAAGTCTCATAGTTGAGTGAGAGTCTCACGGTCAAGTGGGAGCAATGGCAGATGAGGGTAAGCTGAGGGTTGATAGGTTTAACAAGCAAAACTTCCAATTATGGAAGATGCAAATGGAAGACTATCTTTATCACAAGGATTTATGGAAGCCGTTGGAAGGCAAGGCCAAAAATTAGGGATCTATATCAAATGAAAAATAGGATCTTTTAGATAGAAAGACACTTGGAAGCATTCAATTATGCTTGGCACCATTAGTAGCATTTAATATTACAAAAGTGAAGACGACAGAAGAATTGATGCAAACCCTAGCGAAACTATATGAAAAGCCCTCCACTTCAAACAAGGCATTTCTCAAGAAGAGTTTATTTAATATGAAAATAGAAGAAGGTGGATCTATTACAGATCACTTAAATGAGTTTAATACTATTACTAGTCAGTTATCTTTTGTGGGTGTCAATTTTGATGAAGAAATTAGGGCTCTCTTGATTTTGTGTTCTTTGTCTAAAAGCTAGAATGGCTTGGTAATGGTTGTGAGTAATTCTATTCCTGGATCTAGTACCCTAAAATATGATGATGTGATCAGTGTTATTTTGAGTGAGGAAACTTGTAGGAAAACCTCAACTAGATCTACATCAAGAAGTGCTTTGAATGCACAAAGCAGGGGTAGAACAACTGAGAGATGAAGTAACTCTAGAAATCATGGGAAATCAAGAGGAGAGTCAAAGAGGAGGAGGTCTCAATTAAGAGGACCCAATGACTACTGGTACTATGGAAAATTGGGTCATAAAAAGAAAAATTGCTAGAATCAAAAGAAAAAAGAAGGAGATAAATCACATGGAGACAAGGAAGCAAATGTGGTAAGTAACAAATCCAAAGAGGATACTTTGCTTCTATCTTTAGAAAGTGTTGATGATTCATGGGTTTTAGATTCTAGTGCTTCATTTCATGCTACACCTCATAGAGGTTATTTCATTGATTATGTCTGAGGGGATTTTGGACTTGTTTATTTGGGGGATAATGAACCCTCTCAAATTTTTGGAAAGGAAAAAATTAAGATTAAGTTTTAGAATGGGAATCATTGGCTACTACATGAGGTAAGACATGTTCCAAGGTTGAGTAGGAATTTAATCTCGATAGGGTAACTTGGTGATGAGGGTTGTATAGTTACTTTTAATGATAAAAATTGGAAGGTTTCAAAAGGTTCCCTTGTACCAGCAAAAGGTGTGAAAGTAGGCACCTTATATCTTTGTATAGGTCATATTGTTCCTTCTACTTTAATTGTTTTAGAGAAAAATGAATATTCAGGAACAATTGCTACAGTTGAGTAGGGAGAACAAATAGTTGTTGTAAATTCTGATACAACACTTTGGTACAACAGACTTGGGCACATGAGTGAGAAAGGTATGAAAGTACTTCATTCAAAGAAAGTTTTACCAGGTCTAAAATGTGTTAATATGGATTTTTGTGAAAGTTGTGTGGATGGAAAACAAAAGAGAGTGAGTTTTGTGAAGACTGGGAAGGAAAACAAAAAGGAGAAATTAGAGCTTGTGCATACCGATGTATGGGGACTAGCTCAGGTATCTTCCCTTGGTGGATCTCATTATTATGTTACATTTATTGATGATGCAATTAGAAAAGTATGGGTTTATTTCCTTAGATAAAAATTTGATGTATTTCAAACTTTTTAAAAATGGAAATGCTTGGTTGAAATTGAGACTGGATGGTGGTGAGTATTGCAGTCATGAATTTGAAGATTATTGCTCCACTAATGATATTTGTAGACATAAAATTGTTCCAAGGACTCCATAGAAAAATGGAGTGGCTGAACGTATGAACAGGACTATAATGGAGCACACAAGGAGTATGAGGTTGCATGCTGGGTTACTCTTACACATGTGGGTAGAGGCTATCAATACAACTATATGTTTGATTAATAGAGCCCCCCCTACTCCTTTGAGCTGTGGTATTCCAGAGGAAGCATGGACTGGTAAGAAGGTGAGTTGTTCTTTTCTCAAAACCTTTAGTTGTGAAACATTTGCTCACATAGATTCTGAAAATAGAACCAAGCTGGAAGCTAAGTCAAAGAAATGTCTATTTGTTGGATATGACATTAATGAATTTGGTTATAGGCTTTGGGATTTAGAAAATCAAAAAATTGTAAGAAGCAGGGATGTCATATTCAATGAGAATGTGTTGTACAGAGATCTATTGCAGCAACATGAGAAGAAAGAAGATAATTATGTAGTGTTGGATGATACTCCAAAAGTTGATGTTCCAGTCATTCCTCATGATGTGCAACAACCGTAACAAAAAATACCACACACACCGGTGAATGTTAGATGGTCAACAAGGAAAATTAGATGTCTAGAAAGATTCTTTCCCTCTTTGTATTCTATTTTATTTACTGATGCTGGTGAACCTGAAAGTTATGATGAAGTTATGTAGGTGGATACTAAGATTTAGTGGGAGTTTGCAATGAAAGAAGAAATGGACTCTTTGCTAAAGAATAAGACATGGGATTTGTGCAAGTTGGTTGCAGGTAAAAGAGCTTTACAAAATAAGTGGGTTTATAGGTTGAAAGAAGAGGAAGGAGGTAAGAAAAGATTTAAAGCCAGGTTAGTTGTGAGGATTTGCACAAAAAAAGGGCATTGATTTTGATGAGATATTTTCTCCTATTGTTAAGATGACTTCTATCCGTATTGTTTTAAGTCTTGTGTTACTTGAAGATTTGCATTTGAGCAGCTTGCTATTAAAATAGCCTTCCTTCATGGTGATTTGGATGAAGAGATATATATGGCTTAGCCACAGGGATTTGAGGTCAAAAGTAAGGAGAACTTAGTGTGCAAATTGAAGGAAAGTTTATATGGCTTGAAGCAAGCACCTCGGAAATGGTATCTAAAGTTTGATAGTTTTATGCATGAACATGGTTGCAGTAGGTGTCATTTAGATCATTGTGTTTATTTTAAGAGGTTGGATGATGATAGCTACATTATTTTATGTTTATATGTTGATGATATGCTTGTAGCTAGGTCTAACATGGATCACATTAAGGGGCTAAAACACCAATTAGCATATGCATTTTCTATGAAGGATTTGGGTGCAACAAAAAAAATCCTTGGTATGAAGATTTGCAAAGATAAGAAGAACAAAACATTGACACTATCTCAGGTTGATTATGTTGAGAAGGTGTTGCAACGTTTCTCTATGGAGAATGCTAAAGCTATCAACACACCTTTACTTGGTCATTTGAAGTTGACTATGGAGATGTGTCCCAAGACACAAGAAGAAGAGGATAAGATGTCCAAGGTACCCTATGCTTCGAGTGTAGGAAGCTTGATGTATGCTATGGAATGTACTAGGCTAGATATTGCACATGCAGTGAGAGTTGTTAGTAGGTGTATGAGTCATCCAAGAATTGAGCATTGGAATACAATCAAATGGATTCTTAGATATTTGAGAGGAACATCCAATAAGTGTTTACACTTTGGGGGCTCTACTACTGATTTATAGGGCTATGTTGACTTAGATTTGGAAGGGGATATTGATACTAAATGGAGTACTACAGGTTATGTCTTTACTATTGGTGGGGCAGTCATGAGCTAGGTTTCTAGGTTACAAAAGGTTAATGCTTTATCCACTACAGAGGCATAGTATGTAGCTGCTATGGAGGCAGCCAAGGAGATGATATGGCTTCAATTATTCTTGGAAGAATTGGTACATCCTTAGAAGGATAATTATTTGTTCACAGATAGTCAGAGTGCAATTCATCTTACAAGGAATTTAGCTCTGCATTCAAAGACCAAACACATATAGTTGCGGTATCATTTCATTCGGTTAGTTTTGGAGGATGGACAGTTAAAGTTGGAGAAGATACATACAACTGATAATCCAACAAATATGTTGACAAAGGTAGTAACAAGGGAGAAGCTGAACTCCTCTTCAACTTTGGTTGGTCTTCTAGACTAAACGTGAATAAAAGAACAATAGAGTCCAGGGTGGTTTGATCTAGTGGGAGCCTCATGGAGTAGCAACATTGCTATAGGATCAATCTCAAAGTGGGAGATTGCTAGTTTGTGGTGATTGATCAGGAGATTATTGTACATACTTCATAAATTCTTTGGGGCTCGGGGCATCACCCCAAATTTTTTTTTTTGGTACTATTTGTAGACTCGCCACTAAAGTAATGGCTAATATTTGCCAATTTATGGCTGACATGTAGTAACCCTAAAGTAGTTTAATACTTGTATAAAATGGCTTAGGGTTAGGGTTGTTTTATAGTGGTGATGCGAAATTGGTTCTTGTGGTGGTATTGAGCTATAAGAGATTATAGATTGTAATCAGGTTGTAATCACTAGATCGTAAAAATATCAGACTTGCTATTTGGTGGAGGTAGCCCAAGGATTGGGTGAACCACGTTAAATCTTGGTGCCTTGTGTTCTTTTCTATGTGATCTATTATTTTCTGTTATTGGTTATGTTTGCATGTAATTGTTATTTTCTGTCCATGGTTTAATCCTAACACTAGTATGGGGATACTTCCTCCCTCGAGCCCCCAAACCCCTATAGAAATAATCTGGGGAGAAAATATACCGAATAAACCTCTGAGTCTGATTAGGCTCCACATGACAACATGAGGGTTTTACCAAGGTGGTTAGGTGGAATCAATAGAACACTGAGAAATATGGTATGAAAGGGGGACTCTACAAGGATTCACCCTGGACTACATTAAGGACTAGTATGGGGACACTTCCTCTCCTAAGGACAAGGAATTTACCCCAATTCCTCCTCAAAATGAGATCCCCTTATGTAAGGATGAGGCTCTTCCTCAATAGAAAAGAAGGAAAATTACTTGGAAAAACATGAACTTGGACACTGTGAAAAATGGGGATTGCTAGGGAGATGATCAATCTAAAGGTTGGGGAGATTGAATTGGGTTAGGTGCACCTCAAAAATCTCATTAACCATTCTTTGGTCATTCTCAGTGATGATAGTAAGTAGGAAGACATTAATCTTCTTAATAACATTAGGAATAGCCTCCTTGACAATTTTAGATCAATCAAATGACTTTTCCATCAATTTATGGATTTGAAGGATAGGCTGGTGAGTGTTGAGGAGAAAGTTTGTGGTAAAATGTTTTAGGATGCTGGTAATTTGGACAATCTCTCTACTAGTTTCTTGATTGATTTGGCTACTTTCTATAGGTTGGAGACCCAGGTGCTAGAGTTGGAGAACAAAGGCAATGGTATTGAAGATACCTTTAAGAACATTGAAGAACAAAGCTATAAAATCCTCAAAACCTCTAGTGAGCATGCAAATATTCTCATTACTAAGTCAAAAGGAAGTCTTAGGGATAAATCCATTATCAAAGTTGTTGAGGATCAAGGACCTACGATTGAGAACAAGGAATGAATGGGAAGAAGGTCTAGGGATAACACAAAGAAAATATCTATTGGGGCCTTCTTAGAAATTAAATAGATCAAATATGTCACCAAGAAGATGGATGAGCTAGAGTAGTAGGTAGTTTAAATGATAAAGAAAATGGGTTAATGCCTATTTGATGTCCTTGCCCATGGTCGGGCTGTGCCTTTTATTTTTTCTGTTAGTTTTTTGTGTCATCCTTTGGTAGCTGGTTTTTCTGTGCTAGCTCTATTTTGTGTGTGTTGATGTTTAAAGGATCTTAACATCATATCTTTAGCTCTTATGTTTCTTAATAAAAAAATTAGGTCTCTCTAATTTTTCTATTGATCCTAGAAGAAAGATCATGATCAAAGCTTATGATGAAGTTAAGCACTTTTCCAAAGGTCAAATTGTGCTACCTATTTGAGTGGGTCCTATACAGAAAGATGTGGTCTTCCAAGATTAGGACATCCCACTTACATATAATACCTTGCTAGGGAGACCTTGGGTACATGACATGCAGGCTGTCTCATCTACTTAGATCACAATGTATCAAGTTTTCCTTCAATGGTATTGAAGTCTCTATTCCCAGAGATAATGCTATGTTGATAAACATGCTTACTATTATTGAATATTTAGTACCAAATAATAGCTCTTTCAATGAGGCTAGAACTACACTTTATATTTATGAGAAGAGGCTTAAGATGATGGACATTGGTATGGTTGAATATACTCTTGAATCCATTGTTATGCTTCCAGTTTCCCCTTGTTCTTATGGGAAATCATGTGATAATATGAAACCTCTATCTTCAACTATTACTATCTATGGCACTTTTTTTCAATCCTTAGTTCCCTTAGAAGATTAAAAAGAAGATCAAGTTGTTAGAGACTAGATTTATAGGGAAGAAGAGACATCTAAGGAGGTTACACTCAAAACTCCTATCTCTCCTAAGATATATGGAAAAGGCTATGAGTTCCTTAGCAAGATGAGATGTCTAGGTTGCGAACCTTTGAATAATAGTAAATATGCCCTCACTAAACCCATGAGTCATACCAAAGGATGTAAAAGAAAAGACACTACTAGTTTGTGCTATGATGTTAATGATAGTCCTCCTATTTATGATGAGGAACCTTTTAATGCTAGTGATTCAAAAGATAGGATTCAACCTATTACTACCACCACTCTTGAAGATGAGAATTTTGTACCTTCTAATTGTTGGGATTAAAGATAGAGTAACTGAGAGGGGGGTGAATCAGTTACTAACAAAAATTAATCCACAAATCCCTTAGATGTCTTAAAGATCTAGTTACTACTTATACTCAGTAAACAAATGCTATAACTCGATAAATTAAACTATTACTTTTTTTTCAAACATTCATGCATGTAACTGAAAATAAAGTAAACACAAGAGACACCAGATTTAACATGGAAAGCCAATATGGGAAAAACCACCAAGTAACTAGTCACCAATTTTTCACTCTTCTGAAGTGAGCCCTATTAGGAGCTAACCCTGTTAAAGGTTACAATACACACTATTAGGTGTGACCCTGTTAGAGGATTTAATCACCCTGTTAGGAGTGGCCTTGCTAGAGGTCTTTAGAACAATTCAACTGAACTGTCACCTTGTTAGAGGATTCACAAAATGGCTTGTTTTAGACCATATAATGCTTTATGCAATTTTTAGACCATGTCCTTCTTGTCTGGATCAATAAAACCTTCAGGTTGTTCAATATAAACCTCTTCATCCAATATGCTATTGAGAAATGCTAACTTGTCATCCATCTGATAAAATTTGTATCCTTTGAATGTAGCATATGAAAGTAAGGTTCTAACACCTTCCAATCTTGCAATAGGAGAAAAATTTTCTCCATAGTCTACACCTTCTTCTTGAGAGTATCTTTTGCATACTAGTCTAGCTTTGTTCCTTGATACCTTACCATCTTCATTTAGTTTGTTTTTGAATACCCACTTTGTTCCAATCACATTTTTGTCTTTGGGTCTTGGTACAAGAGTCCATGTCTTATTTTCTCTATCTATTCTATCTCTTCATTCATAGCTTCAATCCAAATTTCATTGTCTAGTGCATCTTTGACATTTTTAGGTTCAAAATCAGCAAGTAAACAAGTGCCTTTCAACTTACTTCTTGTCATTGTTCCTTTTGATTTATCACCAATGATTTGATCTAGTGCATGATGCTTTTTGACATACTTGGCTAACACAGGCTCCTTGCCTTTTGAATGATTTGCATTGTTATCCTTCTATGTCTCAACTTCTGGTTTTGATTTTGGTTTCTTGGGCTCAGTAGATGCTAACTCGGTAGCTTTTGTTTGCAACTCGGGTTCTTGCAGCTCAGTAGATGCTGACTCGGTTTGAACTTCTTGTGACTCAGTTAATGAAGACTCTAGAGTTGAGGATTCCTGATTAATAGGTATACTTGGCATTGTATTAGGTTCAATGTAAATAAATCTTCTGTAGTCTTTAGGTTCCTTCTTGCTTTCTTCTTCTGTTCTTTCTGCAAACTCATCAATTTTCACATGTGCACTTTCTATGATTTTGTGAGTAGATAAGTTCAAACATCTATATGCTTTTCTTTTGTAGGAGTATCCCAAAAATATTCCTTCATCACTTTTTACATCAAATTTACCTTTTCTAGATTCTTTCAAAATGTAACATTTGCTTCCAAATACTTTTAGATAACTTACATTGGGTTTGTAGCCATACCACAACTCATAGGGTGTTTTGAATGAGTCATTTTTCAGCTGTACTCGGTTCAACGTATGAACTGCAGTGCTGATAGCTTCCTTCTAGGATTTGATATCAATGCCTTTCTCAATCATTAAGGTTCTTGCACAATCCATTATAGATCTATTCCTTCTTTCTGCTATTCCATTTTGTTTAGGAGTTCCAAGTGCTGAAACCTATCTTTTGATTCTCCTTTCAATGCAAAAGTTATTGAACTCATGTGAAATGAATTCACCGCCTCTATTAGACCTTAAGCATTTCAATCTTTTGCTTGTTTCCTTTTCTACTCTGGCCAATTGAACTTTTCAAATGCATCTAATTTCTCTCTAAGGTACATGGCAGTCATCATTCTTGAATAATCATCAACAAATAGAAGGAAGAATTTTTCACCAATATAACTTTCAATGCCAATAGGTCCACACAAATCAGTATGCACAATTTCTAGAACTTCTTCAGTCTGATAGTTCTTGCTTTTAAAACTAGTCTTTCCCATTTTACCAATTTGACAATTCTTGCATAGACCAACCTCAGGTTTCTTTATGTTAGGAATACCTCTTACTTTCCTGAATTTACTGATTTTTATTAAGTTGTCAAATTTTACATGACACAACCTCCTATGCTATAACCAACTTTCTTCAATTTGAGAAATGAAACATGAACACTCACCAAGTTCAATATAAAATAAGTTACCTTTTGTTTGAGTGCTTGATCCAATCAGTTTTCCTTTGCCATCCAACAATCTTGCTTTTCCATGCATAAATTCTACTTTGAATCCATTATTGAGTAGTTGTGCCACACTCAACAAATTGTGCTTTAGTCCTTCTACCCAGTATGCATTATCACATACAAGTTCCTTGGTTAGTGAGATTCTTCCTTTTCCTCTTATACAACAAAGTTCATTGTTACCAAATCTTACATTGCCACCATCATAGTCTTCAAAGCATTCAAATTTAGTTTTATCACTAGTCATGTGATGAGAAAAACCACTATCTATGATCCATGTA
Source organism: Cupressus sempervirens (assembly GCA_028749045.1). Lineage (NCBI taxonomy): Eukaryota > Viridiplantae > Streptophyta > Pinopsida > Cupressales > Cupressaceae > Cupressus > Cupressus sempervirens. The sequence continues at coordinate 530,981,019 of CM053783.1, read as the reverse complement.
TCATTTCCACTCATATGAGAAATGAGTGCCATTTCCTCATCATTATTAGACTCATCTTTCATAGCAATGTAGATAATTTCATCTTCTTCTTCATCATCAGAATCATTAGAATCTTTAGCCATAAAACATGTTTTCTTACCTTTATCCTTGAATGATTTGAAGTCTTTCTTGCCATTATACTTGTGACCTTTCTTCTCATCTTTGTTCTACTTATTTGGGCACCTGATAGCAATATGTCCAATTTCTTCACAAGAAAAATAGATTAGAGGAACCTTACCTTTGTATTTCCCTTTGCCTCTTGAATATTTTCTTGCCAGTAGAGCATTAACCACTTCAGGATCACTATCTAAACTTTGATCTGATTCTTCATCACTGTCTGATTATGGATCCTTCATCTTTTTCCCTTTTTCTTTGAGTGAAAGCTTGGCTTCAAATGTTGATTCAATGTTCTTAACAGCTGGAACATAATTTTCATAGTTGTCTAGCTCAAATGCAGTCAATCTTCCAACTATGGCCTCTAAATTTATTTTATGATTTGCCTCACATGTCCTTTCTTGAATTGCAGAGACTCTGATTGCATAAATGGGAAGTAGAGTTCTAAGAACTTTACTTATAACTGTCTCCTCATTTGTATCTCCTCCAGATGCTTTGATTGCACTAACACATGCTTTAACTCTTTCAACATACTTTACAATGTTTTCATCCTCTCTCATCCTCATTTGATCAAATTGTCCTCTCAAACTTTCTGCTTTGGCTCTTCTCACATTATCATCTCCTCCATAGATTTTGTTCAGCTTGTTCCACATTTCAAAGGTAGTTTTGCAATCCTTGATGTCATCAAATTCTTCATAACTTAGAGCAAATGCTATATCTATCATCATGTTATTGTGAGTCTTCTTTTCAGCAATATCATTGATAGATAATGTACCAGAAGGTTCTTCATATTTTTCATCAAGGTACTTCATCCCTGTATCACCAATAGAAGCTAGATGAAGTCTCATCAATCCTTGCCATGCTGAGAAGTTGTCCCTGTTAAGTCTTGGAATTTCCCTTTTGTAAGATATCCTGATCTTTAGCTTAGATCCTTGAAATCTTTTCCTGTAAGCACCAAAAGCTCTGATACCAATTGTTGAGATTAAATACAGAGTAACTGAGAGGGGGGTGAATTAGTTACTAACAAAAATTAATCCACAAATCTCTTAGATGTCTTAAAGATCTAGTTACTGCTTATACTTAGTAAACAAATGCTGTAACTCGGTAAATTAAACTATTACTTTTTTTTCAAGCATTCATGCATGTAACTAAAAATAAAGTGAACACAAGAGACACTAGATTTAATGTGGAAAACCAATATGGGAAAAACCACCAAGTAACTAGTCACCAATTTTTCACTCTTCTGAAGTGAGTCTTGTTAGGAGCCAACCCTATTAAAGGTTACAATACAAACTATTAGGTGTGACCCTATTAGAGGATTTAATCACCCTATTAGGAGTGGCCTTGCTAGAGGTCTTTAGAACAATTCAACTAAACTGTCACCTTGTTAGAGGATTTACAAAATGGCTGTTAAACCAACTGTATTAAGAGATTTGAAATCACTACTACAATGGTTAGAAAGCAACAATGAATTGACCTTAACAAGATGCAACTGAATTTGCTGGCTACAGGTCTCTGTTCAACACCATTAGATCCTCCTTGATCAAATATGACTCTGCTACTCCTCAATGATCTCTGATCATCCTTCAAATTTTCTTCCACAATAATCAGTCTTCATATCTCATTAATTCCACACTTGCATCTTCCACACACTTAGAATTTGCAACTTGACCTCTTACTTATACCATTCATATTGTCAGGTCAGCTCATTCACATGTTACATTTACCAATAAACCATACATCAGTCGGCTACAGATATTACTCTAAACAAATAAATGATATTTCATAAAATAATGAAATCCTTTACTAGCCGACCCTGCTTGGTAAATACTGCTTCTAGAAATTTCCTGAGTTAACCTTCTTGACTTAGTTAACATTGCAATATCCTTAAAATCCTTTGGCTATCGAGTTTACTTGGTAAGAACTGAATCTCGTGGTAAGAACTACTTCTTCCAAATTACCTTTGATGATCGAGTGAGCTTGGTAAGAACTGCTTCTTCCAAATTACCTTTGATGACCAAGTGAACTTGGTAAGAACTGCTTCTTCCACATTACCTTTGATGACTAAGTGAACTCGGTAAGAATTGCTTCTTCCACATTACCTTTGATGACTGAGTGAACTCAGTAAGAACTGCTTCTTCCACATTACCTTTGATGACCGAGTGAACTCAATAAGAATTGCTTCTTCCACATTACCTTTGATGACTGAGTGAACTCGGTAAGAACTACTTCTTTGCTTTGCTAACCTTCTGAGCTTGGTAGACACTATCCTTTGCCTTGCTGACCTTCTGAGCTTGGTAGACACTATCCTTTGCCTTGCTAACCTTCTGAGCTTGGTAGACACTGTCTGATGACTGATATGACATTTGTGTGACATCAAAGACAATACACAATTTGAACAATTGTATCCAACACTACTTCCATTATTTGAGGTGAAAATGAACCAATTAATGATGAGTACACTGATTAAAACTCAACTTACTTTAGTAGATGTACATTGATTCTCTCTATTAGGGCCCTCTACATCTGACTCATCAAACTCAACTTACTTTAGTAGACTACACTGATTCTCCTAAGCCTTACCCTAATTTGGGTACCTTTGAAGAATTCCTTATAGATTCCAATTCTCTTATCATTGGAGACAATTCCTTTTAAAACCTAGAATCCTCCACTTCACTATCACTTATGCACCCCAATATCATTGATTGGTCTATACAAAGTCAACCACCCAAGTTGTTATCCTTTCAAAATGACTATGAGATCACTTGTTATCTAAACACTATTGATCTTGTCATCTCTTTCACTAGAAAACCAGTTGTCAATGTGACTGAGATAGATATCAAGTGTCTCAGTCATAAAATAAAAAGAAAAATGAAGAAAAGGTGCTTTGTTTGTGAAAACCACTTTGTGCTAGTGTCTAAGCCTAAAAATAGTAAAAATAAAAATATATCCAAGGATGAAAACCTCTTTGAGGTACCCAAGGATGAGGTACTTGGTAGTCTATCTAGCTATTTTTAGGATAGATCATTAGTGTTGATTGAGCCTATACAACCTATTAATCTTGGCATGGTAGAGTCTCTAAGGACTACATACCTAGCTTAATCACCATTAGCTTAAGAAAAGGAATAATTCACTTTGTATTTCCTTGAGAATAAAATGAACTTCACATGTAGTGCCTACCCCTAAGTCGCATTTCTGTCATCCTTGCCAAACTCTTTTAGGCCAATTTTATGTTTGATGATTAGTATTATTATTTTAGAGATTATCAGATGTTGTTTTACACTCAGTTTATTATATGATGAGATTACTTGGTACTCTATATTTCATGCATGTATGATGATTATTCAATGTTTTTAGTTATTGATGATGATTAGTTAGATGGTTTATTATCACATGTGCTTTCTCATGGATACTTACCCCATATTGCATGTGTATGGTGTGCGTATTTGTTTTCTTTATGTATGGTGTTTCTGATATGGTTAAGGAAGGGAGTCGTAGTCACCTGCTAGTCGAGATCTACACGATACACCACTTCCTGCCATTGTCTGTTTAGCTTAGAATATTGTGTTTGTACATGCGTGGATTTTATGCAGGTTGCAGGTACCGGGTATCGACTTCCCTGAATTGCCAAGATGAGCGTACCCTATCGCATTATCTCAATGGTAAGAGAGGGGAGATAAATTCTTAAGTCCAGATCCTATACCTTTAAACCATTGTCCTAATTAAAAAAATTAGGACAAGTATCTGAGTCAAGTACCCTCCGAACGCATCAAATGATGTAATTTCATGATTATAACTCTTTTGTTTGATTTAGTATGTGTTTTTCTATGATGGGTTTTCAAATGTTGCTTTATGAGTCCTTGAGGTGTTTTCTATTAATTAAGTCTAATTAAAAAGATTAATTAATGATTTAATTTAATGGATAATTAATATGATATCTTTAAATATTTAATTAATTGAGAAATTAATTAAATAAAAGAATTAAAATTTGGAGATAAAAGTTTAAGGATAATTTAGAAAATGATAATATTTATTTAATTTAATAATAATATATTTAGAGTTCATTTTAAAATAAATGCTAAATATTATTGTTATTTAAATTGATTAAATATGTTATCAATTAAGTTTCTAAAATAAATTAAAAGTTGAAAGATATTAAATTATTAAAGGTTTCTAGATCGCATGATCTAAGCATGAGTTTAAATATGAGATATTAATTAAAAGATAAAATAATAGAAAATAATAATGTTATTTTAATTTCATAAAGTGCACATGAGATTAAAGTAATTAATTAATTTAAAATAGAAGTCAAGTGGAATATTAAATAAAGTTATTTAATAATTCAACTTAATGTGCATTAAAAAGATAAAGCAAAGAATTAATAAAAAGTTAATTTTGAGTTAACTCAGTTGAGCAAAGAGTACTCTTGGGTGAACGCACAATTAGTGCCCCGATTTGAGGAGAAAACTCCTTATCACAACTTTGGGGTTCATTTTTGAAAAAGACGAATTTGGATCATGAATTTTGGGGAGACAGGAATTTGGAGACGAATTTGGGAGCAAATTTTGGAAAGGGAAATTTTGGGAAAGATTGTTAGAAAGAAGTTCTTGGATAGAAGCAAATTCTCCCACAAATCTTCTGGGTGTTGTAATTTTAGCATCAGAACTAGGTAGGTTCTTATGTTTTGAATCGCATAGTTAATTACGCTATTCAAATAATTCTGTCTTCTTCGTGCTTGTGGATTGTATATCTGAATTCTCTACGATGAAAGTTTATATATTTCAATATTGTGAATTATTAATTGCTGGTCGATAATTTCTGTATACGTGAAGAATAGTAGAGTTATTGGAAAACCCTCGTTTTATAGAATAAAGAAAATTAGGATTCAATTTGGGAAGGGTTCGAATTTAAAATTAAATTTTTTTTTTTTTTTTTGGATGGTTGATAATGTTTCTCCATCAGATTATAGATGAGATCAATTTAAATATAATAATAAACAAAAATAAATAAATAGATTTATATTAAAGAAATTGTTTGATAATTTTAAAATATTTATAAAATTTTATAAACTAAATAAATTATATATATATTTTTAAACAAAATTATATTATGGTAGAAGTGAATTTAATATAAGTTAAAAGTTAAAAATTAAAATTAAAAAAAATAAAATGATGATAATTAAAAAAAAAAAAAAATATAACTATAGGGGGGTCGTTGACCCACAACCCAAACAAACTGCCGGTCACGCCTGTTGCAGTATGTACTGCTGCGGCAGCAGTACTGCTGCGACAACAGGTACTGCTGACGTAGCAGTACCCTACGCAGCGTATGGATGCCGCAGGATAGCGATTTAAAATCGCTAAGTTTATTTTTTTTAAAACTTTTAAATGTCGTCCCAAAAAAAAATCAATTTCGATTGTGATTTAAATTGCAATTTAGTTTTTTTTTAAAAATAAGTTTTAATCAGATTTAATTTATGTTGTTAGTATTTTTACTATTTAACTTTTATAATATTTTATAATTTGTTACAATAATAATAATTGTAATATATTTTAATAAAATATTGATTAATTTAATTAAATATGATTTAAATAATATTTAATTAAGAATAGAAGTTATTATTATAGAGAATTTAATTATTGATTTTAATAAGATCGTAATTATTCTATTTACATCATTAATGATTATTTTTATAACTTAATAGAATAAAAGATTATTCTCAAAAATCATTTTGTTAGAAAATTGACTTTTAATCTAAAGGTAACCTTATATATATGTGGGTCAAATTAATTATCGAGTAAATTATAAGGGTAATACTGAGAACCTTATACACTTAAAATGATCATTGAAGTGCAAATTGAAAACCTTATATTCAACTTAACCATGTGATTTAAAACAAGCCAAGACATGTATTTGCATCTTGTTTCTTATGATGTCTATGTTCGGGGTTTCGGGTTGATCTAGCTTTGACCAGTTTAGGATGTTACCAGAGGCTCGGGGGTGTATGCGATTGTGATGTTATGGTGATTTGTTCTCGATCTTTATACTCGACCTTGGTAATGTGATGGAGTGCTCTATGATATGGATGTTTTTATTGGTTATTATTGCTTCCCAGTTTCCTTGTGAGAAGCTGATGGTGTATGTATTTGAGTTACTTGACTTAACCATTTTTGAGTCATCGATCAATTGTACTTGGGTTGCTTTCCAGTCACCTTGATGGGACTGAAGTGTTATTGCTATGCTCTTGATGATGTCATGTTGTGACATGTGTGACTTGACCATTTTGGAGTCTTCGATCAGTATTATGATTTATTAATGGGATACTTTTTGGTTACTTGTTGGAGAACCTTTGAATATTGTGATTTATCATGGATGCCTTCAGTTGCTGATAGAGAACTGTTGTGATCATCATGATTATTATTAGATGCTTATCAGTTGCTCGTGGAGAACTGATGTGATTATTGTGGATTATATTTATGATGCTTTCAGTCGCTTGTATAGGACTGAGGTGATTTTATTTATGCTGTCATGAGCCTAGGGTAGGTTATCTATGTGTAGTGTCGAGAAGTGGCTTGCAATGAGGGATGGGAGACCCGAAGTGGCTCTGGGCATGACTCATTGTAAGTTGTTTGTTTTAATAAGTGAAAAAATTTCACCTAAATACTGACTTAAATGAATCTAATAAGATATCTGTATGTTCTCTCCCATGCCTTGAGTGCTAGTATAGACTAGGATGGGGTAGAGAGAACGCTTGGTTATGACCTTGCATTCCGTAGTATGCCTTTTCAGTACGAGAGGATACTAGTGGCCGCAGGATCACAGGGGAACCGAGATTCCTAAGGGATTGCTCGGGTAACTTCCAACGTGACTTTTGCAATGACACTTTCCCGCTTGCATAGAAGGTTTCCTACGTGTCTTGTGTGCCTCTGGGTCTAGATGTCTATCTATGTTGGAACCTTTGAGTTAGTATACTTTTAAGATTTTCTAGACTTAGAGAGTACTTGTGTTTTGTATTTTGGTACCTTGTTTGGGACTTGAGACTATCTCCTCAGTTCGGTGGGAGTGGACCATTTAGGTTCCACGTGGTTGGGTGGTAGTGCTTTTACTCTTACCATTGAGATCCATCCGTAGTCACCATGGCTGGAGCTTTCTTGGTTGGCATTTACCTTCACTATGTTCTTGGATTATTATGATGGATGGTTAGATTTTATGATAGATGTTTTATCATTATGGATGTATGGATGTATCATGTATGGTGAATGGTTTCATATATTTTTACTGTACTTTGTATCATGGATTCATGGAGGTTGATGCATTTCTATTTTTATATATGTATATTCTTTTAAGCCTTTCATACCTTGTGACATGTACAGTGGATGATTGAGCATTCCGAATTAATTTTCCAAGAGGCATTCAGAACAAATGTATATTGTGGACATTGGACTTTATTATTATTCTTTCATGTGGATGTGGTAGTTGTTAGACTTAGAATTAATTAAATTTAACAGTGACTCAACGTCTTGGGATCCTTAAGGAATGTAACCTGTTATGTAGGTTTGTTGATGATTACATGTTATTGCTTCCGCTACTATGTGTTTGATGTGTATGTTATACATTCTTACTTTTAAAAAAAAAATGTTTAGCAAACTTAGTAAAACTTTAGGTTAATTCTTTTGGATCCCTTGGTGGGGCGTTACAACTTGGACATATGTAAACATGCCTAGTCAAACATCTTTCTATAGCTCTTGGTGTCAAACTCATTAATCAAAAATTGAGAAAAATACATATGCTTGTTACCCTTTTAGCAAAAGTTGAATTAGAAAAGATCCTAAGTGCCAAAGTCACAAGAGCTATAGACTATGTGGAATGGATTTCAAATATTGTACCAATTTCAAAGCATGACAAATCCATTTGAGTGTGCATTAATTCTTGAGACCTAAATAAAGATTTCCCTAGGGATGATTTTACACTCCCTAATATTGATATGATAGTGGACATGATTGTGGGATATGAAATATACTCCTTAATGAATGGGTTATCAGGATATAACCAAATAAAGATAGCTCTTCAAGATCAAGAAAAGATTTCTTTCACTTGTGCACGGGTTACCTTTTGCTGGAACATGATACCATTTGGGCTTAAAAATGCTAGTGCTACATATCAAAGGGCTATGACAATATTTTTTCATGATACAATGTATAAAAAGATAAAATACTATGTAGATGACACATTGGCTAAGTTTAAGAAAATAAATACTCACTTTGATGACTTGAGTTTGATATTGGACCATATGGAACAATTTCAACTTAGGCTCAAGATTAAGAAATGTGCCTTTGGTGTCAATTCTGGTAAACTTCTAGACTACATTATATCTATTAAGGGCATTGAAGTTGATCTTGAAAAAGTACAAGAAATCATGTAAATTCCACCTCCTCACAATATTAGTTAATTAAGAAGTCTTCAAGGACATGTTCAATCTATAAGGAAGTTTATTTCTCAAATGGATGATAGATCAAAACCCTTGAATAAGAATTTTCATAAGGGATCTACATGTGTTTGGAATGAAGAATGTGATAAAAGTCTTAATTAAATCACTAAATATTTAGCCAAGCCTCCTAATCTTATGCCTCATATTTTGGAAAAGCCTTTAATTTTGTATGTCTCAGCTACAACTGCTTCCCTTGGGGCATTATTAGCACACCATGATGAAAATAGAAAGGAGCGAGCCATCTATTATATTAAAAAAACTTTAGTTTCTTATGAGATCAATTTCAATAACATTGAGAAAGCTTTTATTGTTGTAGTATTTGCATCCCAAAATATTTGACACTTTATGCTAGTTCACACTACACACTTGATTTCCAAAATTGATCCTCTTAAGCATCTCCTAAGTAAGAATCCACTAACTAGTCAACTTGCTAAATGGATGATGATTCTCTATGAATTTTCTATTTAATATGTTGAATGTAAGACCATACAGGGGCAAGTTATAGCAAGCCAAATTATTGATTTCCCACTTCAAGGTAATGGTCCCATACAAATAGATTTTCCTGATTCTTTCATCATTTATGTCACAGAAAGGACTTGGCAAATGTTCTTTGATGGATCCCATACTCATAATGGTGCTAGTATTGGTATTTTTTTGTTACACCTCATGGGTACATTATTCCTTAGTCTTATAATCTATTGTTCCCTTGCACAAATATAATAGAAGAATATGAGGCTCTCACAAATGGGATCAAGATGCCTATGGAGTGGATAATTATTGAGCTACATATTTGAAAAAATTCCCAACTTGTCATAAATCAAATCAACAATAAATATCAAAATAATGATGACAAGTTGATTCTCTATAAAAAGTTTGCCGATTATTTGAGGAACTATTTAACCTTTGTTACCTTTCAACAAATCCTCAAACTAAAAATAAGGCTACTGATGCTATGGCTACTTTGGCATCCATCTTACAGTTGCAAGAACATGAATCTTGGTTTGAATTCTAGTGGAAGAGCTACATTACCTTGCTTATGATTCCCCTGATAATTGAGTCATTTTCACTATTATTGGTCATGATTCCTCTCGCTACACCACTATCTATTCTTACCTCTATAACCAAATCATTCTTGACAACCCAACTTGTAATGAAAAATGCCAACTCATTCACAATGCCTCTCACTATACCCTCATCTCTAGTGACTTTTATAGGAAGAGTCTAGAGAGAAGGATGAATCTAAAAGAGCATTATCTAAAATCCATGATGCCATTTGCAAGTCTCACTCGAATGGCCTTGTACATGCTTGAAAATTGCTGAGGGCTAGTTACCATTGGCCTATTATGCAAGTTGATGTTGTGTGCTATGATAAGTCCTACAAAAAGTATCAACTCCATGGTAAATTTATTCATGCTTCTAGATGTGAGTTGATTTCATCTATCACACATTGGCTTTTTGAACAGTGGGCCTTTGACTTGGTTGGTAAGATACATCTTAGTTCTTCCAGTAGACACAAGTTTATTATTATAGCTACTAATTATTTCACTAAATGGGTTGAAGTTGTACCTCTCTCTGCTAAAAACGGGAAATATGTTTCTCTTTTCATATAGAATCACATCATTTTTCGCTATAGCATACCTCCTTTGTAGTCACTAATAATGGGGGACAAATCAAGAATAAGGAACTTAGACAACTTTGTAAGAAACTCAATATTAAACAACATTGATCCTCTATTTACCATTCCCAAGGGAATGGTCAAGTTGAAGCCTTGAATAAAATACTGATCAAAATATTGCATATAATTGTACATATGTTTGGAAGGGAATAACATCTACAGATTAATCCTGCGAAATGGACTTATAGAACTACCATACACATGCCTACCAGGTGGTTTTGAGATTGTTCTACTATTAGAGGTTGAGATTCCTTCCTTGTGAGTCTCCTTGAAAAGGATAATTACTGATGAGGATTATAGATATATGAGGATACAAGAGGTTAAATTACTAGATGAACATTGCAAGGATGCCTTTCACCATATGAGAGAATATCAAAAACTAATTTCTACTAGCTACAATAAGAAATTTCAACTTAGGGAGTTCCTCATTGGTGACCTTTTCCTTAGAGAAAATCCAAAAAATAAAAAAGGTAGAGAACATGAGGGAAAATTTGGATCTTATTGGTTGGGTCCTTACATAGTCACTACTACATTTGGCTCTTGTACTTATCAACTTTCTACACCCAAGGAATAACACCTCCCTAAGCTCATCAACATCCTACATTTGAAGAAATTCTATGTTTAGTGCTCTCATTGCTCAACACTTTGTACATATCTTATGATCTTGAAAAAAATCATATATGATGTTGAAAATATCCTAAAAAGCATAAAATGTCTTGAAAAAATGATCATCTTAGTGAAAGCCTAGCAATAGGCTCTTTGATGTATCACAAAAAAAATAAAATATCTCAACAATACAAAAAAATTCCTACCAAGTGGTGAAAACCTAGAAATAGGTGCTACTTGAGATCCTTGCACCTATGCCTATTAGCATCTCTCTTTGTGCTCATGAACTTTTCATCTCATATTGTTTTTCCTTAAATATCATCGAACTTTATCTTGTCTACATCTAGGGGGTGTCTTAGTTGCATTAGGGTTTCTTTGACAACTCTAAATAGTATTTTTAAACACTTCCCCCTCTTGACATCAAGTGTTTCTCAATACTTATTAGATAATCTTCTTAGTCAAGGATGTATCAATTATTCTCACTAGCATACTTGAGTCCTATGGATACAATCACAAAACCTAGCAATAGGCTCTTTGATGTATCACAAAAAAAATCAAATATCTCAACAATACAAAACAAATTCCTGCCAAGTGGTGAAAACCTGGAAATAGGTGCTACTTGAGATCCTTGCACATATGCCTATTAGCATATCTCTTTGTGCTCATGAACTTTTCATCTCATATTGCTTTTCCTTACATATCTTTGAACTTTCTCTTGTCTACATCTAGGGGGCATGAACTGTCTACACTTATTAGGGTGTCTTAGTTGCATTAGGATTTCTTTGACAAATCTAAAGATTATTTTTAACACTTCCCCCCCTTGACATCGAGTGTTTCTCAATACTTATTAGATACTCTTCTCAGTTAAGGATGTTGCAATACTTCTCATTGGCATACTTGAGTCCTATGGATACAATCATGTGATACTCATACATGTGCTTAAACTATAATAGGTTGAGGTTTGTTTGCTCATTTTATTTATGTGTTGTCTATGATTATTTCTTTGTTGAGTGTTCCATCCTTGATAGTCTCTTGAGGATGTAATGAACTAGACAAATGGGGGAATGAGGCATGTTTTCCTTTAATTTGTGTCTACAAGTGTGCTTTTTAGCTCTTAGGTGCCTTGAGCATCTTGATTGAACCACTTGACACTTAGGATCCACAATGTTTCATCCTTGTCTATTTTTGTACGTGTGCATTTATGGCCATCTTGACATTTTGCATCTCGATGCAAACATAATCTTGCTACACTAAACCTAGGGAATCTAACTATACTACCATCTTGAACCTCATGTCTTTGATGTATAGTTTGGATTCCATACTCCCATATGATATAGATCATATTCATATCCTTATGGTTATAGTGATGATTTTATGATCTATAGATGTCCCTAATAAGGCTCGATGATAAAAACTAGGACCTACTTATATAACCCTTGTAATTTCATCTTTGCATACTAGCTTGCAATATAGGGTTCATTTTAGCTTAGCTTTTCATTTGAGTATTGAGAGAGTCCTTTTTATCTTTCATAGACATGTTAGTCAACTACATTCATTATCTTGATTCTTCTTGATCATGTCTTCATCCATATTTTGATCATGTCATTTCATTACTTTTTTCTTCTTTTCTTGTCATCAAAAGGGTTAATCTTATCATCATACCTATCTACCCTCTTTGACCCTTGATATAACATTTTGACTTGATTTCAATGTCCTAGATCCATTTTCAGGATCAAAATCAAAATTTGGATTAATCTTGATGGTCAAAATTGTGTTTTCAAATTCTTCCTTCTTCTATACAGTTGGCTGACTTTTTGAGGCTTAATTTTCAAAAATTTCTGAGGCTATCATCATTATTTTCCTTTCTTCATCATTTCCACTCTCTCACCTCTCTTCTCATTCATTTTGTTTCATTTCACCTTTCTTCCTATTTTGACCTAATTCCTATGCTTTATCTTTCTAGTCAAATCTAGTCACATTGGGGCATATCTTCATTTCTTGGTAGTCACTCTTTGGCCTTAATCACTTATCTTTCATCATGGACTTTTCTTTATCTCAATTTGATCTAATCTAGCTCATTTTTTGCATCTCCTCTACCTCATTTTGATTTTGATCCCAAGGGGACAAGAATACTTTGCCATTTCCCTTTTCTTTTTTGCATATTGATTTTGCTATGTGTTGTGGTTTCATAATGCATGCCCCATTTCTACTAGAAATGGGGACCCCCTACTTTTTTTTTTGGCTTTTCGAATCCTGGGTCTGGGGAATGAGTCTTTATTTAGTTTTTTTGGCCTAATCTAGGTCATGGTTAAAAAATTGAGAAACCAAAAATATAGTGTTGTGGGAAGAAGACCTTTTTGTAAAAAGGAAGGGTGCACCAGTGCACCAAAGAGCTCTCAAAAGGTACACACCCACTAGTGGTGCGCACTTGTGCAATTGTGCAAATGTGCAACTACATAGATGCGCAACACCAAGGGTGTGTGGGGATATAAACCCCCCCCTTCTTTTCACTCATCAATCCTTGTCTTCATTTCTCCCCTCTGCGCTTCAAACACCACAAGTTGTGCACTAAGTGAGGTGCGAATTACCCCTCCTTTTGCCCCATCTCCTGCAAAACAAAGTAAAAAATGAAAATGGTGTACATTAGTGCACCTACCTAGGTGTGTTGATGCATACCATTTTTTGCAAAAGATTTTAAAAAAAAAAACACAACCTAAAAATGAATTACAATGCATAGTAGCGCACCTCACTAGGTGCACTACTGTGCATCCTTTTAGCATAATAAATGCCCCAAGCAAAAAAACAAGTACACTGATGTGCACCGCATATTTTGCAAAGTTTTTTAAGGAAATGCACACTAGGCAAACCCATGAGGCGCACCTTCTATGAAATTTTTTAATTTAAAGGGTTAAAAACCAAGTTTTTTTTTTATGTTTTTAGAGTAATTAGGTTTTTAGAGTTTCTGATTGTGTTACCTCTCAGGTGTCATTAATCAACTTTTCTTTAATTTCAAGCTAATAGATGTCCTATTGTGCAGATTCAATGACTTCCTCATTGTCCTCCCTCATTGAGAAAATGGTCCCAAAGCATGTCATGTTCAAATTTCAAGGTGTTCTAACCAAATCAAGATTCTAGGATGATCACTTATAGATTCAAGATACTGAACTAGGTCACACTGATTTGGGAGCATTCTTGAAATTGTGCAACAAACCAATGGAAAGATCTCAGATAGTTTTTGCTCTGATTTGCTCTAGACTAGTGAATGCAACATCCCACCTAGTGTTAGTGCAATCCTTAGAGTTAATTATGAAACTCGTAGAGCATTATGTTCTTGAAGAGAGGGTAGTGAAAAGCATAACTAGAGAGATCATCTTGGATTTCTAACCCAACAATGTTGAAAATGTGTTCCACCTTCCAAGGGCTGATCAATTCATCTAATTTACCTATTACCAAGTGAAAAGATGGTATAGAGAACATGTTGATGAAGCCTATGAGATCATTCAATACTTATACCTTATTAAGAAGATTCCACTAGGACAAAAAGCTAGCAAAGTGGATATGACACAGGGCTACATGAAGGAGGACATTGGGTATTTAATTATACTTTTGAGAAAAGTCATGGGTTTGCCTACATCAGGACATTTGAACATTTGTATGGTGCATTTTATTGAGACCATAAAGATGACAAAGATGCCACTTAATTGGGCCTCCATTCTTAATGAGAACTTGGGAGAATAGCTAGTGTTAGTAAAGAATAACTAGAGATTTTATATGACTTCATATTTGGTATACTTGTTGGCTGCTAGAGCGATGAATTATCTAGGGTTGTATAAAAGGGGTAGTATGCAAGATGCCAATGCATGGCCATACATAGTATATCCTCAACTAGTAAAGAAAAAGCTTTTAGAGAAAAGCAAGGAGTACATGATAGTGAATGATGCTTTCATTTTCACAATAATCTGGTTCATAGAAGGAGATCATGTGAAAAGAATGTCACAAGAAGTAGCCACCAAGATATCAAAAGTTGGGGCTTATTACATCTAGTTTTGCACATTCACATATTTGAGGGTAGTAGGTAAAAAAATCAATCCAAATATGCTCCCTAGATATCCTAGTGATAGGCTTATTTTATTCTAGATTGCTGGGTAACTCTTGTTTGCATATGATAGAGTTAGAAATCAACACAAAATATGTTGGATATGGCCTATTACAATAGGACCATTCAGGGTGGATTAGAGACAAGACATTCCATCTTTTGAATGTGAATGGGATCAATATCCCTTGGAAGAGTATGATTCTCTATGGCCTTATTTTGACAATATCAAGTGTGTGCAATACTTGGTAAAACATTCCAGCATGAGGATGCAATCGAAGATCACTAGATGAATGCAACAAATGACTATGATGTCCATATAAGGGATTATTTTAGGATGACTTTGTATTAAGTAGAAATGGATTTAAATATAAAGATCCTATTAAATATTGTGTAACAAGACTCAAAGGAGTTGCTTGATCCATTGTTCAATAGGGATAGGATTGGCAATAGGCCTATCATGAATGTCGAGATAGATAGAGAAGAAAAATCAAACATCAACCATAGGGCGAGGTACATCATTAAATTGACGCAAGATTAGATCAAGAAACCATTCAAACTTGATCCAATTCCTCAAATAGTAGTCTTTCATGCTCAAGCCTGCCTAGCCAAAGGTCGAGGAGCAAAGGTCATGGTGCCTACATTTATAGCCCAGCCACCAGTGAGACCAAAAATGGTGCACCAACTTGATAGACTAGTTTGTTATTATCACACTTAGAAAGGCAGAGGTAAAGGCAAAAGAAACAGGAATTCTTCTCAACAAGCCAAGCTAGAAGAGGGAGAAATTCAATCACCTCCAAAACAAGGAGAGGCAAATATATAAGGGCTAGAAAATGTAGAAGTTGAACAAGCCCCAGAGGATCCCCAAGTGCCGCTAGCTGCATAAAGCTAGGAAGAAGCAAAAATTGAGGTACAAGAGGTTTCTCTACCTCAAAAAGTAGAGCAAGCCTCCCCCTCTATACCTAAAAGAAGGAAGATCAATAATCTAGTGAAAAGGAGGCAAAAAGTTACTAGGAAAGTGATTCCTTTCCCCTTAGTTCCCAAAACCAATTTTGGAAGAAGCAAAAGAAGAGGGTGATAAGGAGGAAGAAGACAATCTACCTTTGAGCTAGAGAACTCAACTCACTAGAGTCATAGAGTTAGAGAGGAGGAGAAGCTCTACCATCACAACTCCATCTATTCCTGAGCAACCCATTCAAACTACCACATTAGAAGATGAGATGCAATAATGGATAGGTAAGAAGGATGTGGAAGGTACTGATGTCTTCAAGATATCAAATTTAAATTTCATGTCGGTGGGTACCAAGTTGGTGGGAGATAAGATCAGGGATACTCTAACTAATCAACCTCAATAGGAGGAGTGGAGTTAGATGCCACCAGAATCACAAGGGCCTGAGGTAATGCCCCCATCCTAGGTGCAAGTCATATTGTCTTGATAAGGGATTGACTACTCCCCTTCCTCCAAATAATGAAGAAGAGAAAATTCAAATGGGATAGGAGGGAGAGTCGGAACAAGTATCCACTGAGGAAGTGTTAAAAGATGGATAGATGAGTGAACAACCATAGAAAATTTCCTAAGATACTGAGGTAAGAACCATGGACTCTATGGATATAGAGACTCCTAGAATAGATCTCACACAAAAGGAGAGGACTCCAGAAAGGGGAGATAAGGGAAAGGGCATTGCATAACAGACTCCTTCACCCTCAAAAGGAAAATCTCCATTGGAACATATCCCAAGATGGTTAAGAAAAGAAGTAATAAGGAGTAAGAAACAACAATTCACCACTGAAGACAAGGATATGATGGAATTGGTTTAAGTCCTGAGGAAGCCTAATTTACCTCCAAAAGATGCATAGGCATTAGCCTTTATTATGAGTGATTAGAACTAGGACTTGTTTTCTCATGTGGCTATCCCTCCTCCACATTTGAATGTTGAAGAATTGACTCCATAGGATTATCAGATCTAAGAAGTTATGCTTGGGAAGCCAACCTTGGATACTGCTAAGCTGATAGTTACCATAGGGATGAAGGAGGTATTCATGAGCCTAGAATAGGAGGGGGTGGAACTAATAACACTTTGGAATCAAAAAATAATCCTAAAGGGATATTTAAGTGAATTTGTTGGTCCCTTGGACCCCACAAACGCTAAGGAAACCTTAAATGCAACAATTGAGAGAAGAGATAGGGGTGCAGTACAATTGGACCCATTTTTGAGAACTTGTCAGCAATGGCAAGAAATTTTTGAGGAGAAAGGTGTACTAGTTATTCAAGGAAATTTGAAGTTATTACATGTTATGCAGGAGAATGTGAACAAGCTAGTAGCTATTTTGAATCAAGATTTTGGTTTAATAGATGAAGTACATACCTAGGGAAAAGACTTGTAGACATTACAAGTAATTAAAGGCCAAAGGTATCAGATGTTGATGGATGTATATACAATTAAGGAATTAGATGAAATAGATGATTTGATTGAAAAGATCACATATGGTAATAAAGTAATGAAGTCATTACATGCAGAGATTCATAGGCTCAAGGACCAAGCCCAAGAGCAAATTTTGGAAGCTGAGAAACATTATAGTGATGCATGTATGTACATTTTTGAGGATGATACATGAGAGAAGCTAGTACTAGTAGAGGTAGTAGTTGAATTTTTTTGAAAGACTTTCAAAGAAGCCTCTAATGATGAAAATATCAGGTAGGCATTCAGAATGGAAAAAGCTGCATTAGAGCTTGATGTAAAATTGGGAGATTTTGTAGAAACTCATATAGAAGTGAGCAACTATAGGTAGAAAGTAAAAGATAAATATAACACCTTAGATTTTCTAGATGCAACTCAAGTCATTGAGATAATTGAGAAATTCAAGGGAAAATATCTAGACATAGTTCTGGTATAAAGGGGAACAAAACCTAGATGCTAGAATTTCAATTTTGACACTTAGTGAAATTTTACATTTTTTGGAGCCTACTTCCAAGGTGTGCTACTAGGAAGGTGCACTTATTTTTGTAGTTTCATGGAGGATTTTGAAGAACTTAGAGGTACGTCAATAGTTAACTACCAGTTCTAAAATTAGAGCTTTCCATGCATCAAAAATGCATTTTGACGGTAGTTTAACTCCTACGGATGCCTAGTGAAGATGGAGCTTTTATTTTTGCCACTTCCAGTCACTCCTACATCAATTGAAGGCTTTCTTTTTCTTATTCTATTATGATTTCTTTGTTTTATGGCATTTAAAGGCTCATGGATCCAATTAATGATATAAAATGGATGGAATCCTACTTAGCACTAGTTAGATAGATAGTTTGCACATAAGTAGATTTTTTTTTATTAGTTTAAGAGTATATGATTGCATAAAGATATCTCTCACTCTCAACAAAAATTGAGGAGAATATTTCTTATAAATTCTGGATTGTAATAAGTAATTGAGGCCACCATTATTTTGCAATAATATATGCTTTTGGTGCTCGCATTTGGAGTGTAGTGATTCTTGCCTAAGTGTGTTATATTTTGTGAATATATGTTCATGGGATGTAATTGAGCCAAAAGTTTATTGCATTAATTTTGGTTGTGTTTTCTACAATTTTATGAATTTTGTTGACATACTTAGTTTGAGAAGAGGTCATCATATTGTTCCTACATAGTTTTTCATCTCGCATGAGTTCACTTTTTGTGGCCTTGCAATCTAATGAAAAGTAAAGCATCTTATGGTTATTGAATTCCCCATCAAAAATTGCATTAGTGGAATTAAGGAAGCATTGCTCCTACTTTCATTGGTTACCTACCAATCTTTTTAAAAGCTTAACTCACAGGCATGTTGTTTCCATACTTTATGTCCAATAGAATTTACTTTTCATGTTATTTTCTTAAACTTAATGTTATCCTACCTTTGTTATTTTCTTTTACAAACACTTGGTTAAATTTAGGAATTCATATAATTGCATTGTTAGATTGCATTCATTAAAAATAGAAAAATACAAAAATATAGTTTTTTTATGTGTGTGTTTTATTCTTTTGATAGTAAGTAGATTCTACATCTTATTCAGAGTTTTCAAACCAAAAAAGGCCTCCTCGTGAACATTCACATTTATCTTGAAGTGAGAAGATTCCAATAGGTTGCAAGATCACCCAGAACTTTGGAGTTGATCCTCGGATTAGCTTTTCAAGAGAGGAGTTTGAAAGGATTCCTACCATTAAGCATCATGTAAAATGATAGCTTAGCACTATGGCTATCTATTCTCTCTAGGGAATATTCTTGACCTTTCCATTTTCTCTAGGTTTATCTCTCTCCTAATGTTCAATCCCTACTACTTATTGACTATGCACCTAAGGTTTTCTATCTCTCTATGTTTTGTTCTTCAGAGTTAGATATATCTATCAAATATTAGCTTGGCTTCTTCATTCTTTGACTTAATGTTTTCCCAGACTATTCACACTTTAGTTAAAGAGGGGCAAAAGTAATCACCCAAAATGGTCATCTAGACTATGAGCTCCCTTTCTAACATTTTTGCATAATTTATCTATCGATTATATTTTGTCAAATCATCACTTTTCTATTTATTTGATTATAACCTATTATTTGACCACCATATCATAAGTTTTTTATTTAACTAAAATGACTTGCTACCTTTTAGTTAAATAAAAATCCCCAAAGTCCCTCTTATCCTAAGTATGGACATGAAAATGTTGACGTTAAGGTCAATTTATCTATGTTAGTGTAAATATTAATTATTTACACTTTACTTAAGTTTACTTAGAATAAATGCATTATTTTATTATTTATTAGGTTAGACACCTAGGATTTTGTGTACTCATATGAGTTGTCTTGTTGACAACACATGAGTAAGTAACTCTATTTTATCACATGGTGTCTACAACACTAAATTTTGCATAATCAAGTGAGTTGTCATGTTGACGACATAGTTGTTTGCACTCTTAATCAAGCACACGGTGTCTACAACATGATTTTATGTGACACACCTTTCTAGGCTTATATCATCGCACTAACTCCTATTCTTAATGGAGGATAATCCACTCTTGGTGGACATGTGCTTAGTTGTGAGGCTTATCATATTGCTAACTCCTAGATATTCTAGAAGCTTTCTAGAGGCCTTTATATATAGGCATTCCTAGTGTACTCATACATCAATACAACATCAATTATCAATTATTGAATAATTTGATATCCAAAGATAATAAGTTATTCATTCTCATATTGTTATGATCATATATTATTTGGTCCATATTGTGCTAGTCTTGTGCTTCTTGATCTTGGCATTATTTTTCCCTAAGGAAAATTTCTTCATGGTATCATAGCTATACCAAATTCTTACATGGTATCAGAGCCATAGGAGTGTCATTTCATAGGCATTAGAGACCATTCTTGCTTCACCTCTTTGAGGACATTGATTTAGATCTGAAGTATCTACAACTATTGAGAGCTTCTAGAGCCAAAGCGGACCTCACCATTACAACAATTATTTTAGTCTCTACATTTTTTTGGATTTGCATTATTTTTTGAATTTTTTTTGGCCATTAGGCCAATAGGAGAGATTTTTTTCAGGTGAAGATTGGAGCTTGTTGGTGCTAATAAGATATTGGCATCATATTCAGAAGGTCAAAAAACCCCCAAATCAACTTTTGTTTCATCAAAATTGGACATCTAAGGTGAAATCTAGAGTTAATTGATTTTTGGAGGTGTGACAACGGTGATTCAGGAAAAATAATTAAAGAGATGATTTTCAAACAACGATATCTCCCTCATATGGACTCCTTTTTTTGAGCAATTTTTTTTTTTGTTTTGGGGTAGAATTTTGTGATCTACACATTCGTGCAAGTTGTTTGAGATCTCTATTCCTAAATTTTGTAAGTCTCGATTTTTTCAACTTCAAAGGCTTAGTTCAGGCTCACCTAGACACATATTCAAGTGTTATTTTTTTGAGAGTGCATGATTTTTCGTCTACTTTCCAGATTTGGTATCAGTTTGGAGTAATTCTGAGTAGACACAGTATGTTTAGAATTTGGTCTCATTTTGGTCTATTGGCACTTGCAATTAATTAGATCCTTAAAGAGGTCTTGTGTTTTATCTTGTTGAGTCTGATATAGCTTCATACTTCTTGTAACCAGCAAAATCAAAAGTCCACTTAGGCCCTAAATTGGCAAGTGGCCTGTATATAAAGGCCTCTAGAATGCTTCTAGAATGTCTAGGAGTTAGCAATATGATAAACCTCACAACTAAGAACATGTCTGCCAAGTATGAATTATCCTCCATTAAGCACATGAGTTAGTGCAATGATGAGAGGATAAGCCTACAAAGTGTGTCATGTAAAATAAGGTTGTAGACACCACGTGCTTAATTAAGAGTACAAACAATTGTGTTGTCAACATGACAACTCAGTTGATTATGCAAACTCTAGTGTTGTAGACACCATGTGATAAAATAGAGTTTCTTACTCCTGTGTTGTCAACAAGAAAACTCATATGAGTACACAAACTCCTAGGTGTCTAACCTAATTTAAAAAAAAATGCATTTATCCTAAGTAAACTTAAGCAAAGTGTAAATAATAATTATTTAAACTAACAGTCTATTAGTGACTCAACACTTGGTCAGTTGATTATATTGCCACCAAGCTCTACAATTGCTACCAAGCTTATCATTCATCTAGTATTGTTAACCAAGTGTTTTAGTTGCTACTAAGATAAATAGTCAAAGTACAGTTCATGCTGATCTTCACAATGTCTATCGAACACATGAGACAGTTTACAGTATCACCCGAGCATAGTAGAGTTGACTAAGCTATTTGATAGAAGTGATGCAAATATTAGTGTTGACCAAGCTCTATAGTGTTAACCAAGTTCTATAGTGTCTATCAAGATCACAATGTTAATGGAGTGAATCTAGTGTTGACCAAGTCATGTAGTATCAACTAAGTGATTCAACATCTACCGTGTTTCTTAGTGTTCACCAAGTCATACATTTTTAACTACATTCATGCTACTCAAAGTGATCGGTATGGACTAAGCTTCAAATTTAATCGAGTGCTAGTGTTTTTAGAGCATTGATAATATCTTAGAGTGTTAGAACATCACCAAGTTGACTTTAGATCCCAAGCTACAATAGTTGGGCCAACATGGTGAATTATGATGAATTGAGTATTGTAGCCAACTCCAGTAGGTAATTATTAGGATTGATATATGTAAATCATTGTATCATATCCAAGTGTGTCAATGATAAAAAATATGAAGTGTATGAGTGCGAATTGAAGAAGGCTACAAGTAGTATAAGGAATAACAAAGATTTATCTATCATAGCAAGGTGATCATTTAAATTCAAGGAATCTCATTTAACATATCAAAGTGGTAGATCAAATATCAACCAATAATTAATTATAACAAGTGTATCAGTTAAATCCTTTAACTGGGTGGACTTAATAGTCTTTTGCTAAATCTCCTAACATAGTGCATATGTCACTATATGTTTGTAATCCTTTAAGAAGGTGGACCTCACATTCCTTATTGCACCTAATAGGGAAAATCATCAGAAGTGATCAATTGTAAGCCTTAATAGGTTAACTTTATACTATAGTACTAAAGCTTGTGGGTATCATCCCCACCCTAGTTTTAATTTCTATTTGGAAGGTTTCTAGGTCACCATATCTTGTGTCAAAGTGTTATGAATGTTTTATTGCTTTCATTCTTTCATGAATACAATTAGATCATAATGACATATGAAAGATTAATTGGTGAAGTGAGTTAAAATTTTATTGGTTCCTGATTCACCCCTCCCCTCTTAGTAACTTAGCCTACCTTATATTTCTAACAATTGGTATCAAAGCATTTGGTTCCCACATCATAAGTTTGATAGCTTGAGATAAGATTAGAGGCAATGTAGGTATACATGTTAGAAAAGGCTATTGAGAATGAAAAGATGGATCTTGAATTAGCTATTAGACAACTCAAGAAAGAAAAGGAGCAACTCTCTCAATCATTGCAAAGAAGGAAACATATTTCAACACAAATGGATGACAATCTCTGCATTGAAGAAAGAATTGAAGACTTATGCCTAGAAAGAAATTCAGATGAAGTTGATGCGCAGATCAAAGACCTACATGAAAAGAATTCTAATCTTCAAGAAGAAGTTAGAAAGCTGAAAAGAGAGAAACTTAATCCAATTAGTTAGATTATGTGAAGTCATGGAAGAAAAAGCCAAAGCCAAAGAAGTGATAAATGAAAAGGACAATGAAATTCAACAACTATCCCTTTAGTAGAAAAACTTTGTTAATCAACTCAATGATGCAAATCAAGAGCTCATCAATCTAAGGACAATGAATGAAAGAATAAAAAATGACCTTAACATGGAAAAGAACACCAATAAGAGAATGATGAAATCTCAAGAAAGCATGAATCAGTTGAATGAGAAAAATCAATACAGACACAAAGGAAAATATGGATTAGGATATGCAAAAGAAGGTGAATCATCTCAGTAAGGAGATCAAAAGAACAAAAGACCTACTTGCAATCATTATGGTAAGATAGGTCATACATGAAATAAGTATTGGAGAAATGGTAAAGAAAAATTCAATGGAAAGTGTTACAATTGAAATAAGCATGGTCATAGAGAAAGTGAATACACAAATAAATTTAAGTTTGAAGTAAAGTGTCACAATTGCAACAAACAAGGACACAAATATTTACAGCGTAAGACCAAGAAGTTGAAATGAATAGAGAAAATTATAAAATTAATATTTGAATGGGATTACAACACATGGTGTAGATGTCACAACTATGGTGAGTTTGGGCACATAGGAGCAAATTGTGTAAAACATCACATGAGGAAAAAATAAACTAAAAAGAGATGCTTTGTTTGTACACAACTTGGACATCTTGCCAATAACTATATGAACTTAGGTATAATTAAAGATGAAAAGAAAGCCAAAGCTAAACAAATCATAAAGAAAATGAGGCAACAATGGGTATAGAAATCTCCAAAGAATTCAAGCCAAAATCATCAAGTTGTTGATACCCAAGTTAGTGAGTTGGGTGGCCCAACCATTTCAACTTAGTTCCCTATGGAGATCATTGGAACTGTGATTCAAAATAAGTCATCTAACATTAGTTCTACCTAGCAAGTAGAAAGATTCATATCAATATTCAAGATGCACAAGGATAACCAAGTGATGATAGAAATTCAAGACCTTACAGAGGAAGGTCAGGCTGCAAGACCTTACTGAGCAAGGTCGGGTTGCATATCTTTTTTAGCATGTAGATATCGAGTTGGTAGTTCCTACCAAGTTAGGAGACCATACCAATTTGAAGGTGTCTTTCGAGCATTAAAGACCAAACTAAGTGGAGGACAACCTGTCACTGAGTAGATATGTGTAAGAAGCATTAATGACAATCATAAAGATTGAAATTCATTAAAAGGAAGAAATTGACCTAGATGAGGACATTGTTATTCCAAATTGGGATACCCCTAACCTCACTCCTAAAGAGATGGATACCATTGGAGAACTTTAGAAGAAAAGGGCTAGACAAAAGAAGCTTAGAGAAGAGAAGAAAAAGATTAATCAAGTCCTTGAGGACATCAAGAGCATATTTGTTGATGCTTTGAATATTGAGGTTGATGGGAAACAACCTATTCTGGATCAGTTAGCTAAATTGTTCACAAGTACAATGAAGAACTAAATGGACAAGAAAAAATTACATAGAGAGCTAAGAGAAAATTTGAAAATAAATTTTTGGAGCAGGTAGCATAGAATATTTCTATTGATCAAGTAGAGTTATCTACTATTCTTGCTACACTGGAAACATCTACCAATAATGTTGTTTCTTTATTTGTCAAATTGAGTGACACATCTAACTTTAAAAAGGAAATCAAGGATAAATTATCCAAGATAAATGAGGATATGAAGGCAAGTTCACATCAATTGTCACTTGATCCGAGTTTAGTTTTGCACACTTTACAAATATCAGATATCTGACAAATCTCTAAGTAGAATTGCTAAGGGAAGAAACCAAAATTAGGGCCACACTTGGAAAAATTAGGGCATGATTCTTCCAAACATGGATGCATTACAAAAGTAAATTGAACATGCAAAAACACTCATCCATGATAACAACTTCTCCATAGCTGACCACATGATGGAACTATCAACAAAGGTGTAGATAGCCTTGCATGCAAGTAAGGTATTGCAAGAGAATTGGGACAAGACTATGGTACTAATCTTGAAGGTAAATTCTAATTTCTTGTCACATTTTGGTATTAACTTGTAGATATTATACACCTTTGGCATTTATGTCAAAAATGGGGAGAAGAAGATTATTTGTATAGAGTATGAGAGAAGATATTAATAATAAGGAGAAGAATATTATACTCTAGATATATGTATAGGAGAGATATTTATGTATGGGGGAGTGGTAATATGTAAAGATAAGTAGAAAATATGTTTACAAAAGAAATTTTGAAAAGTTAGAAAAATAAAGTAGTTTACTGAGCTACAACAATAGTAAGTCAAAATAGAGTTTGTTGGCTTGTTTTTTCACCCTTGGTCATGTGTTGTACCTCACTGTGAAAAAACCCTAGGGTTATACTCCAAAATTGGTGAGTTTCTATTGAAAACCTAATCAATTTCCTAAAGTCTCATATACCCTTGATGTTGTTCCCTAGCCCTCAAAAGTAATAAAGTATAATTTCCAAAATTAAATTGTGCAAGACACACTTATCCTAAGTTTTCTTTTTTGCAAAGATTACTTTATTATTTTTCATGAAAGAAACCTTTTGATTATTAAGCTTTCCCTAACTATGATTATCTTGCTTAAGAAATTTATGAAGCATCTTAACTTTGATGATTTGTTTTGGTTGATCATTGATCTCTCTAAGATTGATGGTGAGTGCATGCCTATAATGTAAAGATGCATGGTGTCTAAGTGAAGTAGGCAAGTGCCTTTGTGACACCTAGCACTTGTTGATGGTGGGTCTTGATTGTGCCACAAAGACTAAATCTCATCAGCCCTTGTTAGTACTTCATTAGATCCTTTTTAGAGTTCTCAGTACCTGTCAGTGCATGTTCTATTTTCTTGCAATATTATTGGCTAAGCCAAATGTTGAGGTTTCATTTTACTATCATATCATTGAGCTGTTGATCTTGGGAAGATCAATGGTGGGTGTATTATCACTTTGAGGAGATGCAAGGATTTTAACCAAAGCGGGTAAGTACCATGGTGATACCTATCCTTGATGACATCACAAAGGGTATTTCACATAGTTCAAAAGATACAAGTTGCATATCGTTGGTCTTTTCAAGATCAACGGGTAGTGCATTACCACTATATGAAAGTGCTTGACATTTAAGTAATTTAGGAAAGCACCAAAAAGACATATGGAAAGTAATGATATCATGGACCCACTTCTTTGAAAAGCAATAATGCAGTCTGAACTGTGGTAGTTGTTAGACACGTTGGCAAAAAGGGAAAAATTCTATTGGTTAGTCTGGCTGACTGGATTTTACAAAGGCATGATTTTGTAAGACCATTGATCTTGGTAAGATCAAAAGGAAGCACTTACCTACATTATCAACTTGACTAAACTTTAAGCAAAGTGGGGAAGTGCCCACACACCATGTCGTAAGGTGGGACCTATTGTAGAAAAGATTATTGAGTTAGGATAAGATGGAAAAAAGTAATGAGGTGGAACAAAGTAATTGGTTGGATAATACAAATGCTTTCCAGGTTGGAAATGAGTATGCCAGTGGGGTCACATTTTAAAAAGGCTTATTTGCAAGGTTTTAATTTTTTTTTTTGTGATTGTTGATCTTTGGCAGATCACCGATTGGCACTTCACTGCATTACAAAAGTGCGCAAAGTTTAAGTAATGTGGGAATACACTTGTTCAACACATGGCATGTTTTATAAGGTTTTATTATAGCTTTTTGATTTTCAAAGGAGGTCATCCAGTGATAGAGAATCAATGATCAGAATTCAAATTTTATAGTATGGCACAAATTTGAACTGTGCATTATTAACCATGATCAATGCTACCACATGCGACCTTAATGCTACAATGTAATAAAAAAATTCACCATTACTGAGCCACACAATTGCAAAATTCTCAAAGCGCAAGGGTTTCTAGAGCTAGGGCATGAGATTTTCTAGGGTTTTCAGTGATTTGAAGAGTGACTCACACAAAAAATTAGCAAGAAAGAGCAGGTAAGCGGTTTGAAAAATCTTGAGAATTGATAAATTGCAATAGTGCTAGGCTGAATTGAGAAAATGCCATCTCATAAGGAATTTTCTAGTGAAAAGCATTATTTAAAAAGATCAATTCATGATGATTTTCTTGAACGATTGCCTCCATATATAAATGAATTGACAGAGGGTAAAGAGTTCATCCCTAAAAACCCTAGGTTGGTGGTTGGTGAGGGTTTTTATGACAAGGCTAATTATTTTAGAGATGCACAAGTTTTATTGGGGGGTTTGGAACTGTTGAAAAAATGGTTTGAAAAATGTAACTTGGACACCCCACTAAGCAATGTGTGAGAATTTGACATTGGAAAATTGCTTATTCCTAGGTATTTTTTGATAGTGACTTGTTAATTGACATGGCTAAAAAATATGACGCCATTACCAGAATTGTGAAAAATCAAGCTAGGGATAATCTCTTTAGGGTTTCTCTCGAATTGATCAGAGAAGTGTTTAAGCTCAACCCCAACCATGCCATCCATGAAAAAATTGACATGGAAGAATTCCAAGCTAGGTATGATGCACAGAGGGTATATTTAAGGGGAGAGCTATTGAAACAACATTTTGTCAAGATTGGATCACTGCCTTTGGTTACATCGAACACCCCATAACCCTTGATGAGGAAATATTTTAATCTTAGGGCACAGGCCTAATATTTTTCTTTATACAAAATATTTGGAATGGATGAAAAAGACTATATTCAAGGCTCTATTGTCCTCATCATAGCTTAGACCTTGTAGTTTGGGATGAGCTCAATTCTTGATTTTTCCACCTACCTTGCTGAGAAAATTCATAATGGTTTGATTGGGATAACTCAAGGTAAGGTAAATAGGCCTTTCTACTAGTATTCTCTTTTGATGTATATATGTCTATATAAGGGAGTAACTTTCTTCTCCAAGGATATGAAGTTGGAATTAGAGAGGGATGGAGAGAAACTCCTAATTTAGTTATGGAGCATTGACATGACTTGGGAAGTCACAGATGCCAGTTAAATTAGATTTGATGGGATTTATTGCCTCGAGGCTTAGACTACTTTTGAGAGGAGATATTCCTAGAATCCCACAACCTTTTTTGAAATTGATAAGACCCAAGGACCATGCCAAGGAGCTATTGGTCAGTCATAATTGAGGGGATATCATCCCATACCCTATTTCCACTATGATCAGAGCTTATGGCTTTATGGGAAAATCCCATGTACTACTTTATCATGTGCCTTTAAAGATATGAATTGCACAATTATTATGAAAGATTGGATCTGTTGAGGAAAGGGATCTCCTGGGAAAACGTAAAGGCACATTTTTCCCTGTTATCACTGTGGTGCATGATTTTGTTTTTGTTAAGAAAGGATGGAGAAATTTGGGCATATTTTTGGATAAGTATCAAATGGCCTAGTCACATGGCTGCTACATCGATCCAAAAGGATTCTATGACCTCCTTAGGGAAAGGAGTAAAGCTAAAGCTCATACACAAATTGTGTACTTCCCAGAGGTATCATTAGAAATATATTTTCATTACAAGAGTAGGAAATCAAAAAATAAAAATGGATAGTGTATAGCAAGGTTTTGGATTTCATAAATGTTTTTGAGCCCAAGTATAACCCCTTGGCAGATAAGAAATATTGGAGGGCCAAGATGAATATGTTGATGAAAATTTTTCCTAAAATAATGCAAACTTTAAATGAGAAGAAGGACATCTTGGCAAAGACACATCTAGATAGAGTTGCTGAGGTGGAAAGGAGAATAAATAGTAGAATGGTTGTGACTCTAGGCCAGCATACACTACAAAGAAGGGTTGGATATGTGGTAGCTCAAAATATACAATACAATCCCCCTTACAAAAGGCCAAGATCAGAGATCCCATCTAACATTAGTGCTCCTACGAAACAAAGGTTAGAGCAAGGTTCATCATCTCAAGAAGGAGAGTACTCACCATCCCAAACTCCACTCCGAATTAATGACGAGGCATCTCTGAGAGAACAACTCAAGAAAATTGAAGGGGATGAAGACATAGTTGTTACAATTGTGAATATTGAAGTGGAGGGCTTGAGGAGCCTCCCATGCCATCCTTTGACCTCACTATTGCTGATTATAAAGGTAAGGAAATAGATCCAATAATCACACAAGCATCAAATTTTTTTATAGATGATGAAAATTTTGTAAAATCCAGGGCTTTTGCACAATTTTTATGGAGGAAAAACATTAGCAATTTTGAGGAAAAATGTAAAATAATAAAATTAGAGCAACCAAATAAATTGGACTCTAAAATTAAAGAGGAGGTTAAAACTAAATTTTAGAGGACTTTGCCCAATTAACACCTAAGGCTAGGAGACAACTAGTTAAAGAATCAAGAGTTTTGGTTCTACCTAAGTGGACATAGCTAATGCTATGATCTTTGATCCTATAAGAAAGGAAAAGGATGTGCAATATAAAACTAAGGAACAATTATTGCAAGCACATAGAGGAATGAAGTTCAGTAATGATCACCAAGCTCTAGTGATTTGGTCTATTGAAAAGAGAGACCATAATACAAGAGATCTCAAGTGCTGAGCATACTGGTACTCTTATAGTATATAGAGTTGATGAAGTGGATAGTGAAGAAGCCACCAAGATGACTAAAGAAGTGGTACATTTTAGCTCAGTAGTTGTTGGGAAAGAAAATTGTAAATTCCTAGAACTCAATGCAAAATTTGAAGAAGTATTAAAGGCATATGAGGAAAGGGGAAATATGAAACAATTGTTGGAGAATAAAATATCCTAGTTGGATAAGAATCTAGGAAAGAGGAAGGTGGGAGAATCAAGCAAGCCTTGAGTTACATACCCTTGCCCTCCTATGGAGCCATTTAGGTCTACTCTAATTGTTGAGTTGCCTAATACCCATAGAGACCTAAATTTTATGCTGTAGAGGAATTTGAAGAGGAAAATACTAAGTTATGGGAATTACAGGTGGAGTTGAATAATCAATATGAGGAAAAACTCAGAAACACCATCTTATACTTAGTAGTTAGGATTGAATGGCCAACATTCTATGACTAGCTAGTGGAATCCTTAATATGTGGGATGGGATAAAAAATGTTGAAGACATTTTGAAGCCCATGGTTCAAAAATGGAGTGAGAGAGAGAGAGAAAGATATTACTCTCATGTGTCTCTCAGTTGTCCAATTATCCTGTGAACAAATAGAGAATACCTTTGATCTAACTGATAATTTGAAAGAATTTGATGATAAAAGGGTTTCTATCCAAAAAAGAATAATAATTTGTTTGTTAAAATATGTAGGAGAATTTTTTTATCTTTTCCCCAGTGCACTCAAAAGGATTGATAAGGTAAAAGAAAAGGAAGAGTGGTGGAAGGAATTGGATGATTTTCTTTGTCATAGAATGAATGAAGTTATCAATGAAAAAGGACATGTGCTATGGGCTATGACCAATGAAGAATATGTCAAAGTGCAAACTATTTTACAATGCTATTAGAAAATAATTTTTTGAAATAGACAAATTAGGAGGCTTTGTAATAAAAAAAAATGTGAAATCCTAAATTTTGATTGGCTTGATGATGTTGTTTTCGACAAATGGAGGGAAGACCTTGTGTCTTCAGAATAGATGGAAATAGAAGAAGGGGGTGAGGGCTAGGAAGAAGATCAAGTAAATGAAACCTCATTAAAGAAGATCAAATAAAAAAATCACCCTCAATAATAGAAACAGAACAACCAACCATAATTGCTAGCCCAGGGGACCAAATTGATGATGTGGAAACTGAGGACTCAAAAATAACTATTGTTTTAATAATTCATGATGATGAAAGTGTAGATCCTTGAGTTGAAGTGACCACATAGAAATCAGAGCTAGACACATCATTAACACACTTGATGACCACATATTATGAGGATTTAGAATAATTAAAGGCCAATCACAAAATTTTTGGTATTTAAAAAGTGTAACGAAAAAAGGACCCACCAACATAATGTTATGATGTAAAGTTTTTTTTTTTTTTTTTTGTTTCACAAAATTCTGTCTCATATGACAGTGAAAATTATAAAATATCTTTTCTCTAAGGGACATCTGTCAGTTCTTTATGCTTGAAGCTTGTTGCATCTCACACTATATAAGTGAGATTTTAGGGCTAGAGAAAGGGTCTGAATTATTGTATAATTTTAGTCTTTACTAAGTTTGTTCGGTCCAATTTTTTGATGCAAACCTTGTGACTTATTTTCTCTGAAAATATCAGAGAATACATTAATGTTACATGATCTTAATGTCTTTTCTTGAGTCATTTTGAGTTTTTATTTCAATTGTATACAATTTTCAAAGGAAATTAATACAAAGATGAACTGTCCCCATATCTGTTCTTCTTGAGTCTTATCTCCATTTTTATTACCTAGTTATTTTGAAGTTGTATAGCAAAGCTTGTCCAATTGAATGCAATTAAATCAAATTTTATGTCAATTCACTATTACATTTAGTTCAAGGAATTAAGTAAATGATTCAATGAGATTGATAGGGTTTCCATGGTAATAGGAAGGATGTCTGTAAGAATGATTTTTAGTGAGAACTACTTATAGTATTGATTGTAATGCAATCAATTAGATCTAGAAATTGAATGGACTCTAAATCCTAATGGATGAGGCATTGATCTATTGATTCAATCTACAAATGAAAGATCATGAACAAACATCAATTTTAAATTCAAAATCAATTTTACTTTACTATTTGAAGAATCTCAATGCTGGTCAAAACTTGTTACACGTAATCCCTATGTTTTAGTTAGCTACTATTGCCTAGAATTATTTGTAAATCTAAGAAGAACTTTGACCAAATTTGCTATAAGGGATATGTATTGTTGTGAAATTTCATGGAATGAATAAAATGTGTATGTAATATTAGTTTGAAAATCATTCATCCCTCAAGTGCACTCGCCTTGGTTTTGAAGAGCCTAAAGAGTAGAAAATCTCTATGATTTTATTGAAGTTGGGTTTAGATTTGAAGAGCAAGTAACTATATATAGGAGGTAGCTGATCCTTAGGTTATTGTATTCTTTATTATCTTGATATTAAGTTTTTTTTTCTTAATACTTGAAAAAAACAAACAAAGTTGAAGTCACAAAATATTTATAAAGGAAGTTTTTGACTTGTAATTTTGAGAATTTAGATTTTTGATTTTATAAGTGTTTTTGTCACTAATGCCAAAGGGGGAGATTGTTGACATTAAGGTCAATTTGTCTATTATTGACTCAATACTTAGTCAATTGGCTACATTGCTACCGAGCTCTATAGTTGATATTGAGCTTATCATTCATCCAATAGTGTTAACCAAGTATTTCAGTTGCTACCAAGCTAAATAGTTAGAGTACAGTTCATGCCAAGCTTCATAATGTCTACCAAGCACATGAGACAATTTACAATATTGCCTAAGCATAGTAGAGTCTATCGAGCTATTCTATAGAAGTGATGAAGATCTTAGTGTTAACTAAGCTCTATAGTGTTAATCAGGTTCTATAATGTCTACCAAGCTCATAGTGTTAACGAAGTGAATCTAGTGTTGATTGAGTTATGTAGTGCTAATTGAGTTATTCAACATCTACCAGGTTTCTCAATTTTCACTGAGTCACATGGTGCTAACTAAGTTTGTGCTACTCAAAGTGATCAGTATGGACCAAGCTTCAAGTTCAAATGAGTGTCAGGGATTGTCAAGTTTTAGAACATCACCAAGTTGAATTTAGAACCTGAGTTACAACAATTGGGCTGAATTTGTGAATTATGTTGAATTTGGTGTCGTAGCTAACTCCAGTAAGTAATTATTTGGATTGATACATATGTAAATCATTGTATCATATCCAAGTGTGTCAATAAGAAGTAATATGAAGTATATGAGTGTGAATTGAAGAAGGCTACAAGAAGTATAAAGGACAATAAAGATCTATCTATCGCAACAAGGTGATCATTTCATATCAGAGATCAACCATTGATTCATTCCAATAGGTGTATAAATTTAATTCTTTAACCAGGAGGACTTAACAATGTTTTTTTAAATCTCCCAATAGAGTGCATACTTCACTGGATGTTTTTAAATCCTTTAACAAGGTGGACCTCACAGTCCTTATTGCTCCTAACATGGTAGATCATAAAAAGTGATCAATTGCAAGCCTTAACAAGTTAACTTTATACTGTAGTACTAAAGATTGTGGGTACCATCCCGACCCCAGTTTTACTTTCTATTTGAAAGGTTTCTGGGTCACCATACCTTGTGTTAAAGTGCTATGAATGTTTTATTGCTTTCATTCTTTCATGCATGCAATTAGTTCAAAATAATATATGAAGGATTAATTGGTGAAGTGAGTTAAAGTTTTATTGGTTCCCGATTCATCCCTCCCCTCTCAGTAACATAGCCTACCTTATATTTCCAATAGAAAAGCATTATTCCTATTTTAAAAATAAAATATGCATTTTTATCTCACATGATGGGCACACTTTTCTATGTGAGAGGAATCTTTTTTTCTCCAAAATATCTTTAATTCTCCTTCACACATCTTTTGCCTCTTAAATTCAACCATTGACCTTGCTTAGGTGAGATTCTTGTGCACATGGATCACTCAAGGCTCATTCTCCACCCTTGAATAAGTCTTTAATCTCCACCATCCATTTTCTTTAAAATGAGGCTCTCTCCTTACTCTCTCCTAACTTTTTCACTTATGCTAATACTATGCTATAGGTTTTCTTGTGATTTTGGAGCATTTGGAGCACTCATCTTGCATTTAGTTTGCACCCATTTTTCATTTATTTGGTTTACTTGCAATATTGTAGCTTCATGGAATTCTTAGTTTCCTTTATAATCTAGCATAAATCACATAATTTAATTAGGAGGCTTTGTAATAATTTCATTCTTGTTAGTTTAGCTTGCATTTTTATTTATCATTTATCTTGCATCTTGCATTTCATTTCATCTTTGATTATTGGATACTAGCATACTTTCTCTTGTCTTTGAATATCTCATTCTATGGTGCACCTTTCAAGGGTTGTATAATAGGTTCATTTGAGAGCCACTTTCAAAGCTCTTGCTTGTCATAGATAGGGAGCTCCAAGTCACCATTTAAGGTTCCTAATCTATTGGATCCCTTAGATAGAGTGTCTTAGAGAAGTGTACTAATTTTTGGTGTATATGTGGCTTATAAAAATATGATTTCAAAAGAGGATACTACCAAGCTATTTTTTGAACATATTTGAGTTCATTTTGGTTTTTAAAAAAGCATTATTTATGACAAGGATAACATGTTCATCAATAATTTTTTGTCTTCACTATGGGTTAGAATGGACAAATTAACAAAGTCCACATCATTCCATACTCAAACAGATGGCTAAAAAGAGGTGGTAAATTGAATGATTATTTGTATCCTACAAATGTATTACTCCAAAAATCTTCATACATGGGATGAGGTATCACCTTATGTGCAACATAGACACAAATATGCACTCTATATTACTAAAGGGCACAACCCATTTGAGCTTTGTCTTTGGTGTCAACCATTGATACCTATGGATGTAGTACTACCTATTTTTCAATATAGTAATCCACTAAACTCTTAAAATAGACAAACAAAGCAAACAAATTTATTAAAAAAATTAGATAGCTACTATTGGAAATATAAATGGGAAAGTAAGTTCTTGGGGTTGGGGGGGGGGGGGGGTGTTATCAGTGCTCAAAATTTTTTAACCATAAAGCATTTCACCATCATCCATCTCATAAATTAGCATATAAAATGAAATATGTAAGCATGCATCACATCCATAGCATAATGTAAATCAACACATAACAAAAAATATTTTGGTTACCTAGAAACCCTCTAAGGAGAAGGTAAAACTGGGGTAGGGATAACACCCACAAATATTCACTACTATAGTAATAAAGTATGGCTAATTATGACTACAAATTTTTGATCATAAGCTATGATTTACCCTTTGAAAGGTCTTCCCTGTTAAAGGCTTACAAAGACTGTTAGGTCTCACCTTGAATAAAGGATTTAAAATCACAATTAAGTAAGCATTTTGTTAGGAGATTTACAAAAGTTTGTTAGGACTACTTAAGAGATTTACCCTGTATCACCTATCAAAATGATTTAGTACCTGATCCTTTGGTTAGCACCCTTCTGCTAGATGTTAGATCTCCTCTTTCTTGAGTGTATCTTGATCCTTCTGATTGAATGTATCTTCTATGACCTTTTACTACCTATCTTCTCAACTAGTTTTGTTGTCATCAACTAGTTCTACAATATTCATTCTTTAAATAAACATCTCCTCCATCATGAATGGCTTCCTTTTCATTCCTCCTATGCATACATAACTCCCCCTAAGGGTTTGCCTCTTTAGATAAGCATCATGGAGATGATCTTATATAATAATCAATGGATTTGGTTGATTTTTATTGTTACTTAATACTTCTATTCTTCTGATTGGCTGTATGGGTCACATAGGGATGTGTGATATGACTTGATCCTTATCTCACAATATTGAAAATTATCATTCATGTTAGCTAAACATGGTTTACATAGGATTTTGGGTCATCAAAAACATCTATGTCATTGATCGGTTACTCAACATCAATGGGCTTCTAATGTTCAACGTTAACTATGCTCTTATGTTGTTTACTTGACTCCTAAATAGTTCAACAATACTAACTACTCGACACCTATTAGTGATCAAAAGTAACTATCATATCACTTGGTATGTATTGTCTAGACACTTATGATGAACATGCACTGATTACTCAAATCACACTACTCACTTGGCTCACTCTATTCACTCGGCATGCACTACTCACTTGACCTAAGTAGTGGTTGGTCACAGTGATGACCAATTAACTATGCTAGATAATGACTAAGTGTTTTATCACTACTTTTTCAAAACCTCAATGAGATTAATAGCTACAACAAAAAGTTCATGATATTTTGGGAGTAGAGAAATATGAAGTATAAGGAGAGACATGATCAACATAGAAATCCTCCTTAATTCTAGATTGGTGACAAGGTATGGCTGCATCATTAGAAGGATAATCTTTAAGGACCTAATAGAAATATTTGTCCTCTTCATTATGGCCCATATAGAATTAAGAAGCAAGTTAGTGAAAATTCTTTTGAACTTGATTTTCCATAGTTTTATGGGGTTGCATTCTATCTTTAATGTGGAATTTCTATGACCTTATTTTCCTCCATTATTGGACATTTCTCAAGCTATTGAACATATTCATGCTACAAATTTGAATCCATCAACTACTACAGCTTTACAATTTTACCATGTCATTGAAGTCATGCTAAAAACTTTGAGAAATCATAAAATTCCTCTTTATCAAGTGGTTCAAGTTGGAGAATACTCTCCTCAAGGAAAGTGGTTAGCTAAGGAATCAATTGGGCCGATATAATTCCCATAGCTATTAAAAAATATTAGTACATGGAGGCCATTTCCTCTTAAGGGGGAAGGAATTACCCAGAGTGTCTAGGGACATCAGACTAAAATGAATAAAAAAAAAAATACTTTGCTTTTGTTTTTCTAGGTTCAACTAAATGGCATCATTGGAGGTTTTTTGTCACAATATCAAGTTGAGAATTTCACCAATCCCCAAAATTGGGTAGTAGAAGGCTCACTATTTTAGAGACTAAAACTAGATTTTTAGATTTTTTTCCAATAGTGTAGATAATTTTGAATTTTGAGCACTAGGTCAAAAGTTATGATCTCACCAAGTTGGGGTAAATATATTCCTAGTTTTTGAATTTTTTAGATAAATATGTTATTTTATTACAACTAGCTATTCATTTCAAATTCTCATGTTTGTAGTGACTTTTGATGTTCCATGATTGTATATATTGTTACAATTTTGAATGAGAAAATGACTATTGGATTGCATACAACTCTTTCAAGTTTTACAAGTTTTTCCAAATTGAACATACATATTAGAGGCTTTTGATCCACATAGATATTGTTGTTTCAATCCATTTCTTAAATTAGATCAATAGTCATGCTTTTTGCACTAACTAATGCACCAAGCATATTCACATGGCTCATGAATTAAGTATTGAAATAATTTGTGGGTACATTTGTCATTGTTTGCCTAAATGGTATTTTGATCTTCAATACGAAATTGGAAGAATATATAATGTATATTCATAGGATCTTTGAGAGGCTAAGGGAAGAGAAATTATTGATTGATCTAAAGAAGTTTTTTTTTTGTGAAGGAGTTAATTTATCTAAGATTTATAGTTTTAGTAGAAGGGGGGGGGGTGTGTAATTAGTTATAATCAATTATCCTATAGGCCTTAAAAATACTTTTCACCAACTCAATTGCAACACAATAAGAATCCCCACAATTTTGATACAAGTATTTAATGTGGAAACCTTGTAAAGGGAAAAACCACCTAGGAACTAACAACCCAAAAATTTTACTCTTTTGAAGTGAGCTCTGTTAGGAGCCAAACTTGTTAATGGTTACATACACATTGTTAATGTGACCTTGTTATATAGTTTTCACCAAAGATAATCTAGACCTTGTTCACTCCTTGACAATTTCTAAATAGTTCAATAGAATGTCACCATATAGGATTCAAAAATATTGTTAGGTCCACTTGGTTAAGATATTTTCTTCTACAATGGTTAGAAAGTAATAGTAAAATGACCTTTTAGGTTTTAACACTACCTAGCTTGTTTAGATCTCTGCGTCTCTCAATCTCTTTCCTCTTTCAAGTTCTAGTTGATTCACTCACTTCACACATCAACTTAACACTTCACTTGCTTTATCTTCACAATGTAACTCCACTTGGTTATCCATTACTTCTTCAACTTCTTTAGTGACATCAACAATAATCAACAACAGTAAATATTGTGTTAATCCTTTTAGTAGAAAACTTTTGTCATTCCTCTAGAATCTTCTATATTTTTTTGCTTAACCACAATTTTTAGATCTTCATCAAGTTCATATTTATTAATTCTATATGCTCAAGAAATATAATTCCACCTTGAAATTTGTGCTTTATTTCAAACTATTAAATCTCGTTCATCAAATCTTCTTTGAATTTCTCTAGTTGTTGATCTCATAACTAGCCTCATCCTTGTCTTTGGAACTTCTCGAACAAACTTTATTTTCATCAAATGTCAGCCTCAGATTAAATATTTTCCAATTTTTCTTCCTTTTTATGCTTGATTAACATAACATCTTTCTCAAGTCAACACTAGACTTTGATAATACATAGATTACCTAGTTGAAACTACACATTCTTTATTTTTCCATCAGGTGCTTGTTGACAACTATAATAGCTCAATTACTACTTGTTGAGTAGTAATTTTTCATGATGATAATGATGGAAATACTTATGAATTTATCTCTTAAAATGTTGATCCAATTAACAACCTCCAAGGTTTTGAATGACTATTTTTTAGCTTGTTAGGTAGCTCAATTAAAGATAAATGTGTATGTTCACAAGGAGATCTTTGCTGGTGTTTGTAAATTCTGTAGAACTTAAGAATATGTGACCACAAACTAATGTATTTTTTATATTTTTAGATTTTATGATGAATGGAATTTTCTAACTATGCAACTATATGAGTTCCTATTATAACCACATTTTCAAAACAAAATTACCGAGATAGGGTAACAAGAAATTAAATAAAATTACTAAAATTAAAATTCCTAAAGGACATAAGTCATAGTAACAACACATCTATAAATTCAATTTTTAAAAGGACTAAGAAGGAAATCAATGAAATTAGGAGCAACACATCCTTAACTCTAATGATGCAATAATTGAAGGAATTAACGAAAATTGTATGATGTTTCATGATTCATCAAATCATGTAGCCATAGAAAGTGCACACACATGAGACAAACCACTATGTAAGAACTTGAAGGTGATCCTTTCCCTAATTCATCATAATAGAGGAATTTTTAACAAATATGATGAACACTAGAACTAATTGATCGTACGAGCATTAACATACAACAAAACTATTGGTTCCATCACTATTCATGAACATATAATTCATAAAGGAAACACACATTCTAGCAAGAAACGCTAAACACAAAATGATAACACCAATAACATACTTTATTACATTAAAACACTAGTATTGAATATTTATTACATCTCTATATTTATAAGAAACCCCATCCCTCATTCAATTTTTGGATCTAGGGCCTTTTCCTTGCAAAAAGCATGCTAAAAACACTAATTTTAAGCAAATTATGTAGATATAGACTCTTAACTAGGTGCTAAGTAGGCATACACTCTTTATTTGATTAATTACATGGTGCATGGAGATTTATATGATTCTAAAACTAAAAAAGAAGGAAGATATAAGAATAAAGAAGAAATTAGATGAACTTGGAATCTCTGGGACTTTTGAAAATGCAAACTCAACCTTCTCTTTGTGTCTCTACCAATTAAATTATCACCAAAATACATTTTTCATGTATGAAAATGCACAAAAAATGGAACTGATAGTTAGCTATCGGTACCACCACAAATGATAAAAAATATTGGTGCACCTGTGCACCTGTGCACCTTTAGGTATTAAAGGGTCAAAACTGGAAGGATTTTCTAAGTGTCAAAGTTTTAGTCTCCAACATTTGGTTCTTGCTGACTCTCCACCAAAAAATGTTTGGATAAGTGTCCTTACACTTTGATATGGACATAGTGATTTCTTAGGGTTTTGAAAAATTGAACTCTTAGTACTTATCCCTTACTTCTCCATGAAAATCATGGACTTTCTATCTCTATTCAACAAAATCCTCCTTTTTGGAGTCTAACTCTTTTAGTGTCTCCTCAACTTTAAATATATGTTGAACATTGTCCTCAGATGAAATTACTTCAAAAGATGCTTGGAACTGCTAGATTTATATTTCCATGGAGCATATATGTGTCCTAAAGTCATCATAAAAAAGCTCTAGACTAGTCACACTATAGTACTTATTTGCCTCCAAAATTTGGGCATAAGTTCTACCATGCATATTGTGAATGTCCTCATAGATATAAAGTTAACAAGACCTTATTATCAACCTGTATCTTTTTGATTGAATCATCTATCTTATCCAATTCTTCACATATATACAGATCCAATAAATTCCTATATCACATCCCCTTAATCATCTACAACACCACTAAATCATTGGTCCAACTAGACACTTCATCTATCATTATAAAATATTGGTTAATTACCGTACCTAACTTCTCAACATTACTATCTATACTATGTAGTAAATCCATATTAGCCTCTATAATCTCTACTCCCTTTTCCTCAAAATTGTGGTGCCATCTCTTGCACACATTAAAAAATGAGTTACTTGATTATGAGAACAGAGCTCATTTTTTGAGGGTAGTTGTTAGATAAATCTTAGGGTGATTTGGGTCAATGGAACCCATTATCTCTTTCAAAAATTCTTGCAAAAAATCATTTTGTCTTCTCAAAACTTGGAGCTCTTCTTCTCCCTGGTCCAACTGTTGGAACACCTTCTTGAGACCCAAGGTTGTCAATACTTTAGCGACATCCTTGGTAGGCTTCCCTAATATAACCTCTTGTATATGATAATCCTAGGGTCTAATGGCATCTAAATCAAGATGGAGTGGAGGAATAGATATATGTACCACCATGCCATCCTACCTATTCTTTGAGACAAAGGCCATTTGATGTGGCTCCTCTAAAGGGGACACCATTGTCTACATGTCTTGTATAAAAAATGATATCCCTTCCTCTAGATTTTGGATTTATATTCTTTTTTGGGTCTCCACTACTCGTGTCAACCATTTTGGAGTAGTACCCATTGAGGACACATAGTGAGTAGATGATGAAAGTACCATGATTTCGAAGACCTTTCCTCGATATTTTCTCTTTAGGGTCACTTGTACTCTTGGTTGTTCCATAATTAAGGTGAGCACTATTATTGTAGGAATAAAGAAATATGGTTGCACCACTAGGGGATCATATTCCTCTATTTTAGTTGTTTGATCATCTATTGGAGCTACCTATACATGAACTACCTGTGTCTCTCCCTTTGCAATATTTTGACTTTTCTCTTCTATCATGGGAGGGAGTACTAGCATAGTTTCCTACTTTGGTAGAGGTAGAGGAGGTGTTTCCAAATTTTTGGGAGGTGGAGGAGATATAACAATTGGGTCTTGGAGATATAACATCTAAAAAAATCCTTTTTATCCAACAATTTCACATGCCCAAATCTTTTAACATCCCATCATAACAGCAAACCCAAAACCCTCAGATCTGCAATAAATCATTCATATATCTTGCCCTTTCCTTTTATCCTCTCATGCATTCCCATGGATTCAACCTAGGGTTAGAATAATAAAACCATAGCTCTGATACCACTTGTAAGGAAACTTGGCAACAAAGAATATAACCGTTTCCACATAACCCATAATAAATCTAAAATAAACACGGAATTAAAATCCACATGCAAGAGAATAGACAACATACCCACAAAATTGTGACACAAGATATACCCTGGGAAACCCTCATTGAGGGAAAAACCCAGCCTCCAAAAGCATCCATCACCATGTATTATTCAGCAAAAATACCATTGCAATACAACCATGGAAGCCTTCATGGCCATAGCCACAACCGAGCAAACTATGTGAACAAGCATGAATCCACACATCCCATGCCATGCTTTCAACCTTCACAAATGCTCCCTTGGCTAACCTGTCAAGCCTTGTCCCGCTCGACTCTTGCCTTTTGTCTTCTTGTCACTCTTTCTCTTTTTCTCTCTATCTCTACAACAACAACTACCCTTGTGGCTGCTTATATAGTAGCAAGTCCCACAAAACCACCAAGTGGTATTACATAAACCATGTGCTAAAACCATGTGCTACCTAACCCACTGACCCCACATTTAATATTGGGCATTTAATTCTTTTCCCCCAATATTAAATAATTACATAAAATATTATCACAATGTTACAATACAACTCATCAAGAATATTCTATGGGAATCTTTACATGTTGCACGTCCATCTAGGTAAAATAAAATAATAACAATATTATGCAATGTGTGCAACACCCATTATCTCAACAATCTCCCACTTGTTGTATACATTGCATAGGGTCAATCCGTAGCCACATAAATGAACAAGGGAACAATCCCTCCCAGCACATCCACCATCATGGATCAAAATACACCAAGTGCTCCATCCTGGTACCCGCAACAAAATCAAAGTATCCAGCATCTCAAACATGAATGATCTCACCTCCTATTATGCCACTCCCACTGGACATACATAGAAGCCATCCAAAGAGAAAGCTGCCCAACATGTATCCGTAGTTGTCAAAATATCCATAGCTGAAATAGCACCCACAGCAAGTGCCAAACCCATCCAACTATCCATACCTCAAAGGTATAACAAGTGAATCTTATATCACCAACATATCCAATCTGCAACCTGCAATCACAAGCTTCAAGAGCAATACCTGCCACATATATACCAAGAAGCTCCCACTGCAAAAGATAATGTCAAATCTATAACCAATCCACTCACAACATCTCAAAGAAGTGAATCCGTGTAGTATCAAGGACATCCACAATACATAAACCAATATCCTGCAACTCTCATAACAAGTCTCCAATAGTCTCCCAAATTCACAACAACCAACAAAGGAAAGAGAAAGAAATAACCATGTCATCTCTCACATGACATACATGAGCACAAACCAGTGATCACAATCTCTAACCAATCTCAAATCCAATGTAAGCAAAACTGAACATCCAGGAAGATAACCAAGACCAGAGAAACCATGCAAATCATAACTTGTATCATGACCTTCTACACACACCTCTAGATGTAAACTGTGCAAGTATGATCTCCTCCATAAAACCCCAACAAGAAGCCTCAACAACACCCAAACCATACCATATAACTCATCATGGATGTAAGCCTCTCACAAGAAGATCAAACTCAATAAAACCATTCCTAAACCAAGGAATAACCATTCCTAATCTAAGGAATATGCCCAAATATAAAACCATCTCCCAAACTCAACCAGCATAACAACATATGCACATGGAGATAACCAATGCTAAACCATCTCTCAAATGAACCCTCCAGAACTAACTCATGTACCATAGCTCAAGATCCATATCCATGAAAGACAAGCATAAATATAATGCAACTGAGAGAAACAATGGGCTATACCTCTCAAGTAGCAAACCGCCGAGTAGACCAAGAGTGGGGAATGAGAATGCTCATCAAGATACCCAAGTCTCCAACCAAGACTCATCTAAGAACAATCTCCTCTCAAGTCCATATCAGGTGACTGCCCCTCGGACTTCCTGCTGAAACCATCAACCGTCTCAACAAATACTTCTCTAATCCAAGAGAAATCAGCATCACCACCGTCTCTAAGTATCCATGAGCACCTGTAACCAATCAATCCATGCCAACTCCAAATGCAACATAGCAATATCATGAAGTATCCAGCTTATGATCAGTGTACTCAATACCAAGAAACTAAACCAAGATCAATGTCCAAGTTCCAACCATGGCCTCAGGAACATAAACATGACAACATGATCTTACCATCTCAACTAAAGAGATAACATGCTCTACATGAACACACCATAACATGTCACAACTCTAAACGCGTATCAAGAGTATACCATGACATAATAATGAAACCATCCTCATACCA
This sequence comes from Cupressus sempervirens, assembly GCA_028749045.1. NCBI lineage: Eukaryota > Viridiplantae > Streptophyta > Pinopsida > Cupressales > Cupressaceae > Cupressus > Cupressus sempervirens. The sequence continues at coordinate 530,937,108 of CM053783.1, read as the reverse complement.
AGGATAACATGCCAAATAAAAGCATAAACCACACCTTTGCCAAGAACCCTATGAGTCCTCAAGATGCAACCATCTCCACACACCATGAAGAAAACCATCTCCACATACCAGGAAGAACCATCTCCACATACCATGAAGATAACCAAGAACTCCATGAGTCCTCAAGATCTAACCATCTTCACACACCATGAAGATAACAAGTGCACCATGCAAATGTCAAAGATGCTTCTGCAGCAACAGGATCTAAGACAAACCTCCAACATCTGCAAACACTCAATAAGTATATCAATGCCAACAACTCCCACTCAACCGTGGTACCAAGTCACCTATGGCATCATAAAATCCATCCTCTCCAAACCAAGAAGATATAAACCAAACCAAGAACTAATCCTGCACTGTCACCCCATCACTGTCACAAGCTCCCACTAAACTGTGTATCCAAGCTATCCATGACATCGTGATGAAAATACCATCCTCTAACCATGAGAATCAACCAAGGCATCAAACCATCAAAGAACTCAAAGTGCACATCATGAGCTCCTCAAAAGAAAACCAAATAACCATGATCCTCAACCAAGAAGATATACCACCATAACCAAATCAGAAATCCAAGCTAAAGAACATCAAGGATGTACCTGTATAACCAATCATGTCGTGCCAAAATCCATGACACCATGATCACATCCATGAACCGAGCATCTGGCTCTCAAAGTGTCCAACCTGTCAGCATAGTCAACCATAATCCTCCACCATGACTGTACCTGGTAATAATATCTCATCCCTTCTACATGAAGATAAAATCAGCAAATCATGTGACTTAGGGCATAGACAACCCAAATCCAAGCCACCAGTCTAAATATGCATCAATAATGAAAGATCAATGGGCAAAGACAACCCATAACCAAGCTATAAATGCAACCTGTAAGTATAGACTGCTTACAACACTGCACAACTTGTAGACCCAACAAGTCGTCATGCATATCCAAACCAAACACTGATAACCATATCATCATGAGACCAATCTGAAATATGAACTGAGTATACAATGACATCAAATCTTAAATTTCCAATGCCATAAACTCACAATGTTACCATAGTCAAAATATACCTATAAACTGTTCAGATAAATATATCAACAAATAAATCATGCCAAACCTACACCAAATCTGAACCAATGTGTAGAGCTCTCCAAGAGCTTTCCGTTGACTACTCGAAGTCCAAAATCCGACTCCGTATGCCCAAGTTATGCCCTAATCCGTGCTCAAAATAAACAACATCTGACTTTAGGGCTCTTAAAACCTGACAAAATTTTGAAATCACAGAACCAAACCTACACCATCTTGTAGTGCTCTGAATTAGCTTTCCAACGCCTATAAGAACTCTAAAATCTGATATTCTGAGAGAAAGTTATGGCTGTTTTACTAAGACAGTCTTTTTACCATTTTCAGTACGATTTTTCATTTTTAATTTTTTCAGTGACGAAAATTCCGACGGGATTAAATTTGACGGCCATCATGGGCTGAAACCAAAAAACTCTTTCATTTTCTCTGAACATGGCCAAACTAGGGCATATTATATATCAAAATTTATGGAAATGTCGACCCGGATCCAATGGTGAGGTCTGTTTTTACCCAAGAGGTCATTTTTGCAAGCTACCTCCCAAAACTCTTATTTAAATGAAACATCTAAAAAAATCCTTTTTATCCAACAATTTCACATGCCCAAATCTTTTAACATTCCATCATAACAACAAACCCAAAACCCTCAGATCTGCAATAAATCATTCATATATCTTGCCCTTTCCTTTTATCCTCTCATGCATTCCCATGGATTCAACCTAGGGTTAGAATAATAAAACCATAGCTCTGATACCACTTGTAAGGAAACTTGGCAACAAAGAATATAACCGTTTCCACATAACCCATAATAAATCTAAAATAAACACGGAATTAAAATCCACATGCAAGAGAATAGACAACATACCCACAAAATTGTGACACAAGATATACCCTGGGAAACCCTCATTGAGGGAAAAACCCAGCCTCCAAAAGCATCCATCACCATGTATTATTCAGCAAAAATACCATTGCAATACAACCATGGAAGCCTTCATGGCCATAGCCACAACCGAGCAAACTATGTGAACAAGCATGAATCCACACATCCCATGCCATGCTTTCAACCTTCACAAATGCTCCCTTGGCTAACCTGTCAAGCCTTGTCCCGCTTGACTCTTGCCTTTTGTCTTCTTGTCACTTTTTCTCTTTTTCTCTCTATCTCTACAACAACAACTACCCTTATGGCTGCTTATATAGTAGCAAGTCCCACAAAACCACCAAGTGGTATTACATAAACCATGTGCTAAAACCATGTGCTACCTAACCCACTGACCCCACATTTAATATTGGGCATTTAATTCTTTTCCCCCAATATTAAATAATTACATAAAATATTATCATAATGTTACAATACAACTCATCAAGAATATTCTATGGGAATCTTTACATGTTGCACGTCCATCTAGGTAAAATAAAATAATAACAATATTATGCAATGTGTGCAACACCCATTATCTCAACACTTGTAGGAGAGGAGGTATTGTATTCTAGTCATCACATAATGGCTCCTTGTGTGGTGTATCCCTTATCTCTCCTTTCTCCAAATGCATCCCAATGAGCATCTAATTAAAATATGAAAGACCAAACACATCTAACCCCTCTCTTATTGTTGACTTAGTCCATCCCTCATGCTCTTGGTTCATAGACTCTTCCTCAATCTAGATGGGCTAACCTTGAGTAGTTGGGGGTATTTGTGTTGTGCTTATCCTTCTCTCTTATTCAAAAACCCATGTTGAGCATGTCCCCTTGTTAAGAGTGATGCAAAGTGCTCACACCAAAAACTTGGTAGAGTCTCAACAATGGTACTTAAGGTAACTTTACCTTTCCCACCTTTTTAAGAGTCCTTAGAGATTCTTTCCAACTTGTTTCAACATTGATCAACTTTTTTCACAACTTCACAAACTTCCTCAATAACTTTCCCTATTCAAGGCTCAAGGAAGCAATAATGGGAAAATGGGCACAATTTGAGAAATGAACTCCAATCAATTTATTGATTTAAACTAATACCTAGGAAACTTCAAGGAACACCTAAGGATGAGGTTTCTACAACTAGTTTAGTTCCCCAACTTGTATTTTGCAAAATTGTTCTCAATAGGCCTAATTACCCTTTTAGCCTTTTTTATGGTTTTGGGACAAGAATTTGGTTTTCCTCTACTAGAAATGGAAAAAAAAGGTAGGGTTTTGGATACCCTTTTGGTAGTTATAAAAAATCTCAAAGCATCAACCTCCCAACCTACTCTAGCACGCCTGAACATATGCAAGCCTCATAGGTCTAATTGGTCAAATCAAGCTTGGATCACCTGGAAATGTACAAGGATGGGTACCTGGGAATGGTTTTTTGTTGCAAAGGGTCTTACTCCACCTTTCTCAACAAGAAATTACCACTTTCCAAGTTCTACAATCCCATCCCAAGTCATGTCCACAAAATCAACATTTTAAGGCTAAAAACATCATAAAATCAATCTAGGGCACATTCATTTACCACTTGGATCTTCTAAGAAAATTTTGAAACTTAGGAATCTTAATCTACCTACCCTAACCTTGCAAATCCTAGAAGGTCATTGACAAGTAATCGTAGAAATGCAGGTTAGGGCCATATCTTGTTGGAAACCCTTAACTATAGGGTTTTGAAAGGTACTTGTAAAGAAAAAGCTCTAAATATATTCAAACATAAATAATCAACCTAGAACCCAAAAAAATTTAAACTATAAAATATTTTCTTTAAAAACTTCTAACTTGATTTGGTCTCCCAATTCGTACAAGACCGTACAATAGGAAATTGCTCAACAAATTTGTATATTAGGTATTAAAAGCTTGCAAAATGTACACCCTATGACTCCTATGACTTAATATATGGTATATTAATTAAATTAAATCTATTCTCACCAATAAAAAATTAGTTTAAGTTGTTAAGAGTTCAGTTTTAAAATTTTGCACAAAATTGCCAAAAAATTGTTAGCAACTTTTCTAGCAAAATGTAATTTTTGCACTAACTCTTTTTAGAACTTAACCAATTGATCATTGACCATACCTAGGACCTAGATAAGGTGTAATTATTCTCAAAACACTTCTTGAGTCAACTTATTAACCTAAAACATTAAAAAGAAAAAATCCTTAGGACTAAGGTAACTTGGGTTTATATGATACCTCAAATTCCTTGACCTTACAAACAAGGATTAACTTATTAAAATGACCAAAATGAAATATTTTAAATGAGGTGTATAATCACCCCTTTTCATTCTATCATGAATCTCCTTCAATGGATGATATTACCAATCAAGTTGTCACCTAGGTGCCGTACAACATACTCCTCTAACCAAAAGAGACTCAAGTCCCTTGAGTGGGAATGTTTGAAAACTTCACACCAGTCTACTTAATATCCTTTTGAATCATCCAAGTAGCCTCCTCTAATGGTTTAACTTTCCATTTAACCAAGTATTTATTGTATGTATGCCTTCTAGTTTGCTTGTTAATCCTCTTTTCCAAGATGCATTCAATGCTTGGGTAGAACTGCTTTGGTAGATCTTGGAGTATATCTATATTCAAAGAATTAGTAGACCCTAAAATAAAAAAATTAGTAGGACTATACAGTTTATACACATAGATATCTAAAACATGAAATATGGGAGAGAGAGCTACATCAGTAGGTAAGACAATCTTATATGCATTGGGTCCACACTATTTAAGAATTTGAAAGGGACCAATCTTCATCATATATAACCTAGTGTACATGCCTTTAGGAAGCCTCTCCTCATTAAGATGAACCATGACCATGTCTCACACATAAAAATTCACTTCCCTCCTTCTTACATCTATTTCCTTATATTTTTGTGAACTCTGTTGCAATCTCTCTTTCACTTGAAGATGAATATCCCTCACGATCTCTATGAACTCACCAACAAGGGCACTCCTTTGACCATTATTTTCTACTAGCCTAAGCTGAAATACTCCCCTAGGATGAGAACCATAAAAAACCTAAAAAATACTTAGGCCTATACTTCTATTGATAGAATCATTGTAGGAAAACTTTGCCTGGGGTAAGACAATATCCCATGCAATACTGTAGTCTTTAGTAAGACATCTTAGAAGATTACCTAGTGATCTATTAATAACCTCAATTTTCCCATCTAATTGGCAATGATATGCATATGACATGGAAAGGTTTGTGTCTAATCTCTTCCATAAGGTTTGCTAAAAGTGTCCCACAAACTTAGGATTTTTATTTTACACAATAGAAAGATGAAGTCCATGAAGTCTCACAACCTACTTAAAGAAAAGTCCTTCTATACTAGATGCATCATGAGTGGACTTACAAGGCAAGAAGTGTGCCTATCCATAACTACATAGCCAAACTTGGTCATTGAAAGACCCAAATAAAAATCCATACTAGCTGAATCTCAAGGCTTAGCAGGTATGGGTAATGGAGTATACAAGCCTTGAATACAACTCATCCCCTTAGCCTTTTGACAAATTAAAAAAATTCTACAAAACTTCTAACATCTAATTGCATTTTAGATAAAAATAAAATATTCTTACCGATTCCAAGGTCTTGTCAAGACCAAATTGACTAGCTAGACTCCCATAATGCTTCTCTCTAATGATGTTTCCCCTCATGGAACACTAAGGTATACAAAGTTGACTTCCCTTTAACAAAAGGCCTTCTTGAATGATATATTCTAAAAAAATCAGTATGGTACCTATCCTCCATTTCTAAACAAACTTGGTATGCTTCATGAACATCTACATCACTAGGATACATATCTTTCAAAGTAGAAATACCAATAGTTTCCATTTGGATTTCTTGAATGGATAGGTTTTTTCTACTATAGGCATCAACCACCTTATTAGAAACTCCTTTCTTGTACTTGATGGAGAATGTATATGACTGCAAGTACTCCATCCACTTGACATGTCTATGGTTCAACTTCTCATGTCTATTTAGAAAACTTAAAGCTTGATTGTCAGTAAAAATAATGAATTCTTTTGGTAACAAATAGTGCCTCCACTTTAAGAGACTGAACCAAAGAATAAAGTTATAAATCATAGGTAGAGTACTTTTTTTTGGGCTCATTAATCTTTTCATTGAAGAAAGCCACAAGTCTACCATTTTGACTAAAAACACCACCAACTACTCTCTTACTTGCATTACACTCAATGGTAAAAACCTTGTTAAAATTAGGCAAGACCAAAATAGGTTATTGTGCTACCCTTGTTTTTAAATACTCAAATGACTGATTTGCATCTTTAGATAAAAAAAAACTTGCATTTTCTTTCCCCTTGAATAGTATCAATCATTGGTGCACTTATTCCTCTAAAGTTTCTCACAAACTTCATATAAAAGCTAGCAAAACCATGAGAGATTTTTCCCTCACTAGGAGAATTTGGAGGACACCAATTCAATATGGATTCAACCTTAGAAGGATCAATCTTTAGGTTGCCATTGAAGATGAAAAAATGAAGAAACACAAGCTCCTCCTACAAGAAAACACATTTGTCCAAGTTGATCTTCAACTACTCCTCATGTAGCCTCTTTAAGACCATATCAAGATGGGTTAGATTTTCATCCTTATGCTTACTAAAAATCAAGATATCATCTAGATATACAATAATAAAAATGTTTATGAAATGTTTAAGCATTTCTTTCATCAATCTCATAAGGGTTCTTGGAGCATTAGAAAGGCCAAAATGCATCACAACCCACTCAAACAACCCTTCATTAGTCTTGAAGGAAGTCTTCCACTCATTCCCCTCTCTAATTCTGATTTGGTGGTAGCCATTCTTCAAGTCAATCTTGGAATAGTATCTTGCATTTCCTAAATAATCCATAAGATCCTATATTCTAGGCATTGGAAACCTATAACTGATAGTGATTTTGTTGATGGCTCTAGAGTCTATACAAAGCCTCCATGTATCTTCCTTCTTAGGGGCTAGTACTACTAGAACAACATAAGGACTAATGATTTTTCTAATGAAGCCTTTTTCAACCAATCCTTGAATTTTCCTTGCTACTTCAACATTCTTCTTTGGAGTTAATTTGTATGCAACCTTATTAGGTAGTATAGAGCTCAGAATGAGATCCATGTAATGGATTATCTCCCTTTTAGGTGGTAATGTATCTGTGGTTTCATCAGCAATAATTCCCTTATACCAATCCAATAGGTTTTTAACTTCCTTTGGTCTAACTCTTCTCAATGTATCTTGTGTTTGCTTCTCCTTCTTAGGTGTATTATCCTTAGGCTTTATTGTGACATAAAAGCATGGCATTTTGTCCTACTTTAGTCCCTTTAAGAATTCCTTCTCACCTACTAACATGAATGTACTAGGTACACTCTTCTCCTTAGTTTCACTTGCCAATGGTGTCAAGGTGTAGGTTTCTCCATCTTTGGTCAATGCATATACATTGGTCTTTCCTTCATGCTGAGAACTTGTGTTATATTGCCAAGGCCTACCAAGAAGAAGATGAAAAGCATCTATGTCCATAATAATTTATTTCTATATTCCCCAATCTAAAAATCAACATAATATTGCTCATTTACTAGGGTCTTCTACTCCTTACTTAGCTAAGAAACCTTATAAGGATTAGGGTGTGGAATTATTTGTAAGTTTAGTTTATTCATCATTTCACTAGAAGCCAAATTTTTAGTAGAGCCTAAGTCAACAATAAATTTACGTACCTTCTCTTTCGCCTTGCAAGCTATCTTTAAAGTTGACTTTCTTTGAGGAGGTTCTTGTGTAAGAGGCATCAAAAGTGACCTATTGAATATCAAGCTCTCTCCTATCTTTGGGCTTGCATACTTTGAAGAAGATGTAGTAGTAATGAATGAAGTAGTACTCTAACAATCTTCATCTTGAAGCATCTAAATCCTTCTTTCACGTTGGTTGGTTGCACCGATCTTTTCAAGACACCTAAAAGACTGATGTCCAACTTGGTTGCATGAGAGACACCTCCTAGTAAAAATGCTTGTTCGTTTACCTCCAAACCTTCCTCTTGGACTAGGTCTCCTTCCTCTAAAAGAGACTTTACTACTACTATCATTAGTAGTCCCTTGATCGCTACTAGACTCTACTTGTTGTCTAGAAGAATTACCTCTTCTAAAGAATCTTCCCCTACCTCTAAAATTATTTCCTCTTCCTCTATTATTTTTCTCACCTTTCCTCTTTTTTTTTTTCCTCAATCCCGGGGGCAAGCTGATAATATTTGTGAATTAATTCAATTGACACTAGAGTTAACTCATCTTGGACATTGTATTTAAGTCCATTAATGTATCTTCCTAGTTTTTGCTTCTTATTCTCATACAATTTAGACCTAAGAGCTAAGGTATGAAAATTTTGATTATATTTAATTACATCCAAGTCCTTTTGCTTGAGATTATGCAACTTCTTATGTAACATCACTTCATAGTCTTGATGTACAAACTACTTCATTATCTCTGCCATCATTCTTTTCTATGTGGAAATGGGTTGTTTCTTTTCTTCCACTCTTTCATTATGGAGAAAGTTCCACCAACTCAGGGCTGGACCTTTCAATTTTTATTTTGCTACTTTAACTCTCTAATTAGTAGGTATCTCCTCAACTTTAAAATGATTCTCTAGGGCTTCCAACCATTCCATGCATGCCTTTGGTTCCAACTTCCCATCAAACATGGGTAAATCTTCCTTGTCTTTTCTTCCTACCCTATGGAGTGCAGTTACCATGATCCTATGATCTTTAAGCATGTCAGGATAATTTTTCTCCCTCTTCTTCTTGTTCATCCTTAGAATATTCATGCTCTCCTCTTCTTACTTGCCCCTTCAACTTGTCAATTTCTCTCTTCATTACTTTGTTCTCTTCTCTAACAGCCCTACTCTCAAATTTTTGTTCTTTTAAAATATTTTCCAAATCAATGCTGCTTATTCTTAGAGGAATATCTTCCCCTTTTCCATCTTGTTCTCCCAAATAGATTCTAAGTGGCTTTAATACCACTTGATGTAGAGTGCTCACATTAAAAGCTTGGTAGAGTCCCAAAAATGGCACTTAAGGTAACTTTACCTTTCCCACCTTTCTAAAAGTCTTCAGAGACTCTTTCCAACTTGTTTCACCATTGATCATCTTTGTTCACAACTTCAAAAATTTACTCAAAAAAATTCCCTATTCAAGGCTCTAGGAAGCAATAATGGGAAAATGGGCACAATTTGAGAAATGAAATCCAATCAACTTCTTGATTCAATCTAATACCTAGGACACTTCAAGGAACACCTGAAGATGAGGTTTCCACTGCTAGTTTACTTCCCCAACTTGCAGTTTACAAAATTTCCCTCAATAGGCCTAATTTCCCATATGGTATTTTTTATGGTTTTGGGATTGGAATTAGGTTTTCCTCTAGTAGAATTGAAAAAAAAATTAGGGTTTTGGAAATCTGAAAACATTAACATCCCAACTTACTCTAGCACCCTTGAACCTAAGCAAGCCTCACAAGCCTAATTGGCCAAATCAAGCTTGGATCACTTGGAAATGTACAAGGATGGGTACCTTGGACTGATTTTTTTTTACCATAGAGGGTCTTAATCCACCTTTCCCAACTACCACTTTCCAAGTTCCACAACTTCATCGCGAGTCCTATTTACAAAATCAATATTTTTAAGGCTAAAAACATCATAAAATCAATCTAGGGCATGTTCATTTACCCCTTGGATCTTCTAAGAAAATTTTGAATCTTATGAATCTTAATCTACCTATCCTAACCTTTCAAATCAAAGAATGCCATTGATAACCAATCATAGAAATGTAGGTTAGAGCCACATCTTGCTAAAAACCCTCAATTTAAGGGTTTTGAAACCTACTTGTAAAGAAAAATCTCTAACTAGCTTCAAACTTAATTAATCAACCTAAAACCTAAATGAAATGTGAACTATACAAGATTTTATTTCAAAAAATTCAACTAGATTTTGTCTCCCAATCCATACAAGTCCATACAATAGGAAATTGCTCATAAAATCCATATATTATGTATTAAAAACTTGAAAAATGTACACCTTATGAATCTTCTAACTTCATAGAGGTTAAATATATCAAATTACATCCATTCACACTAATAACCAAGTAGTTTTTGTGGTTACAAGTTCAATTTCAACATTTTGTACAAAATTGCCAAAATTGCCAAAAAGTTGTCAGCAACTTTTTTGGCAAAATGCAATTTTTGCACTAACTCTTCCTAGAACTTAACCAATTGGTCATTGACCATACTTAGGAACTAGATAATGTATAATTATTCTAAAAAATATTCTTGATTCAACTTATTAACCAAAAACATTAAAAAGCAAAAATCCTTAGGTTTAAGGCAACTTGGGTTTATATGATACCTCAATATCCTTGACCTTACAAACAAGGATTAAATTATTACACTAACCAAAATAAATTTTTTTAAATGGGGTGTGTAATAACCCCTTTTCCTTCTATCATGAATATCCTTCAATGGATGAGATGACCTATCAAGTTGTCACCTAGGTGCCTTGCACTATACTCCTCTAACCAAAAGAGACTCAAATCCATTGCATAGGAATGTCTGAAAAATTCACACCATTCTACTCAATATCCTTTTGACTCATCTAAGTAGCTCCCTCTAATGGTTTACCTTTCCATTTAACCAAGTATTCATAATATGTATGGCTTCTAGTTTTCTTACTAATCCTCTTTTCCAAGATGCATTCAATGCTTGGGCTGATTTTCTTTGGTAGATCCTAGAGTATATATGTATCCAAAGAATTAGTAGACCCTGAAATACCAATATTATTAGTACTAGAAGGTTTATATTCATAAATATCTGAAACACTAAATATGGGAGAGAGAGCTACATCAGAAGGTAAGGGAATCTTATATACATTAGGTCCACACTATTTTAGAATCTAAAAGGGACTGATCTTCTTTATATGTAACTTGGTGTACTTGCCTTTAGGAAGCCTTTCCTTCTTATGATAAGACATGACCATGTATTCCACATTAAAATTCACTTCCCTCCTTCTTACATCTGCTACTTTCTTATATTTTTTTGAACTCTGCTACAACCTCTCTTTCACTTGAAGATGAATATCCCCCATGACCTTTGCAAACTCATTAGTAAGGGCACTCCTTTGACCAATCTTTTCTACTAACCTAAGCTCAAATAATCTCATAGGAGGAGAAACATAAACAATCTAAAAGGGACAAAGGCTTGTACTTTATTGATGGAATCATTGTAGTAAAACTTTTCTTGGGTTAAGACAATATCCCATGCAACACAATAGTCTTTAGTAAGACATCTCAGAAGGTTACCTAGTTACCTATTAATATCCTTGATTTTCCTAATTTCTTCGGAATGATAGGAAGATGACATGGCAAGGTTTGTGCCTAATCTCTTCCATAAGGTTTTCCAAAAGTGTCCCACAAACTTGGGATTTCTATCTAACACAATGGAAAGAGGAAGTCTATGAAGTCTCACAACCTCCTTAAAGAAAAGGCCTTCTATACTAGATGCATTATGAGTGGAATTACAAGGAAAGAAGTGTTCCATTTTAGAAAATCTATCCACAACTACATAAATGCTGTCATAACCAGACTTGGTCCTTGGAAGACCCAAAAAAAAATCCATACTAACTAAATCTTAAGGCTTAGTAGGTATGGGTAATGGAGTATATAAGCCTTGATTACAACTTATCACTTTAGCCTTTTAAAAAATTAAAAAAGTTTCTACAAACCTTCTAACATTTGATTTCATTTTAGGCCAAAAATAAAATCTTCTTACCAATTCCAATGTCTTGTCAAGATCAAACTGACCAACTAGACTCCCATAATGCTTCTCTCTAATAATGTTTTCCCTCATGGAACACTAGGGTTTACAAAGTTGACTTCACTTGAATAAAATGCCTTCTTGAATGATGTATTCTAAAAAATAAGTATGTTATCTATCCTACATTTCTAAACAAACTTGGTAAGCTTCATGAAAATCCACATTATCAAAGTAGAAATACCAATACTTTCCATTTCAATTTCTTGAATGGCTATGTTTCTTCTACTCAAGGTATCAAATACCTTGTTAGCCACTCCTTTCTCATGCTTGATGGAGAATGTATATGAATGCAAGTACTCCATCCACTTGACATGCTTATGGTTCAACTTCTCTTGTCTTTTTAGAAAACTTAAAGCTTGATTGTCAGTAAAAATAGTGAATTCTTTAGGTAACAAATAGTGCCTCTACTTTCTAAGTGTCTAAACCAAAGAATAAAGTTCTAAATCATAGGTAGAGTACTTTTTTTGGCCTCTTTAAGCTTTTCATTGAAGAAATCCATAGGTCTGTAGACTTGACTCAAAACAACACCAACTAACCTCTTACTTGTATCACACTCAATAGTAAAAAGCTTGTTAAAATCAGGTAGGACCAAAATAGGTTGTTTTGCTACCCTTATTTTTAAATACTCAAATGACTGATCTGTATCTTTAGTCCATACAAACTTGCATTTTCTTCCCCTTTAATAGTATCAATCATTGGTGCACTTATTCCACTAAATTTTCTCACAAAATTATTATAAAAGCTAGCAAGACCATGAAATATTTTTACCTCACTAGGAGACTTTGGTGTAGGCCAATTCAATATGGCTTCAACCTTGGAAGGATCCATCTTTAGGTTTCCTTTGGAGATGACAAAGAAAACAAACACAAGCTCTTCCTACAAGAAAACATATTTTTCTAAGTTGATCTTCAATTTTTCCTCATGTAGCCTCTTCAAGACCATATGAAGATGGGTTAGATGCTCATCCTTATCCTTACTAAAAATCAAGATATCATCTAGATATACAACAATACAAATGTTTATGAAAGGTTTAAGGACTTCATTCATCAATCTCATAAAGGTGTTTGGAGCATTAGAAAAGCCAAAAGACATCATAACCCACTCAAAAAATCCTTCATTAGTCTTGAAGGAAGTCTTCCACTCACTCCCCTCTCTAATTCTGATTTGGTGGTAGCCACTCTTCAAGTCAATCTTGGAATAGTATCTTGCATTTCCCAAACAATCCATAAGATCCTCTATTCTAGGCATTGGAAACCTATATCTAATAGTGATTTTGTTGATGGCTCTTGAGTCCATATAAAGTCTCCATGTACCTTCCTTATTAGGGGCTAGGACTATTGGAACAACACAAGGAATATTGATCTTTCTTATGAAGCCTTTTTCCAACAATCCTTGAATCTGCCTTGCTACTTCAACATTTTTCTCTGGAGTTAATTTGTATGCAACCTTATTGGGTAGTGTAGAACTAGTAATGAGATCTATGCAATGGCTTATCTCCCTTTTTAGTGGTAATGTATCTATGGTTTCATCAATAATAATTCCCTTATACTGATCCAATAGGTCTACAACTTCCTTTGGTCCAACTCTTCTCAACGTCTCTTGGGTTTTCATCTCTTTTTTAGGTGCATTATCCTTGAACTTTAATAAAAATAGAAAATCATGGCATTTTTTTCCTCCTTTAGTCCCTTTAAGAACTCCTTCTCACCTACTAACATGATTGTACTAAGTACACTCTTCTCCTTAGTTTCACTTTCCAATGGTGTCATGAGGTAGGTCTCTCCATCTTTGGTCAATGCATATACATTGGTCTTTCCTTCATGTTGAGCACTTGTGTCATATTTACAATGCCTTCCAAGGAGAAGATGACAAGCATCCATATCCACAATTTCACATAATACTTTATCCCTATATTTCCCAATCTGAAACTCAACATAACATTGCTCATTTACTAGGGTTTGCTACTCCTTGCTTAGCCAAGAAACCTTGAAAGGATTAGGGTGTGAAATTATTTGTAAGTTTAGTTTATTCACCATTTCACTAGAAGCCAAATATTTAGTAGAGCCCAAGTCAACAATAAATTTACATACCTTCACTTTCACCTTGCAAGTTGTCTTTAAAATTGACTTTCTTTGAGGAGGTTCTTGGGTAAGAGGCATCAAAAGTGACCTATTGAATATCAAGCTCTCTCTTATCTCTAGGCTTGCATGCTTTGAAGAAGATGCAACAATACAGAATGAAGTAGTACTCTAACAATCTTCATCTTGAAGCAACTGAATCATTCTTTCACCTTGGTTGGTTGCACCAATCTTTTTAGGACACCTAAAAGACTAATGTCCAACTTGGTTGCATGAGAAACACCTCCCAGTGAATCTTCTTGTTCTTGTACCTCCAAACCTTACTCTTGGACTAGGTCTCCTTTCTTTAAAAGAGCCTTTGCTGCTACTATGATTATTAGTCCCTTGAATACTACTAGACTCTCCTTGTTGTCTAAAAGAATTGCCTCTTCCAAAGAATCTACCCCTACCTATGAAATTATTTCCTCTTCCTTCTCTATTATTTTTCTCACCTTTGGTATTTTATTTTTCCTTAATATTGAGGGCAAGATGGTAATATTTGTGAACTAATTCAACTGACACTAGAGTTAACTCATCTTGGATATTATATTTAAGTCCATTAATGTACCTTGCTAGTTTTTGTTTCTCATTCTCATACAATTTAGACCTAAGAGTTAAGGTATGAAATTGTTGAGTGTAAGTACTTACATCTATTTCATTTTGCTTGAGATTATGCAACTTCTTATATAACATCACTTCATACTCCTCAGGTACAAACTACTTCATTATCTTTTCTACCATTCTTTTCCATGTTGAAATGGGCTATTTCTCTTCCACCACTCTTTCATTTTGGAGAAAGTTCCACCAACTTAGGGCTAGACCTTTCAATTTTAAATTTTCCACCTTAAATCTTTGATTAGCTGGTATCTCCTTAGCTTCAAAATGATTCCCTAGGGCTTCCAACCATTCCATGCATGCCTCTAGTTCCAACTTCCCATCAAACATGGGTAAATCTCTCTTGTCTTTTCTTCCTACCCTTAGGAGTGAAGTTACCATGATTCTTTGATCTTTAGGCATGTTAAGATAGTTATCTTTGTCTTCTTTTTCTTCTTCTTCTTTCTTAGACTCTTTATGCTCTCCTCTGCTTACTTGCCCCTTCAACTTGTCAAGTTCTCTCTTTATTTCTCTATTCTTTTCTCTGATTTCCCTACTCTCAAACATTTGTTTTTTTAGAATCTTTTCAACTCAATGTTGGTTATTCTCAGGGGAATATCTTCCCCTTCTACAATCTCTGTTTCCCAAATAGGTTCTAAGTGGCTTGGATACCACTTGACACAGAGTGCTGACACCAAAAGCTCAGTAGAGTCTTAACAATGGTACTTAAGGTAACTTTACCTTTCCTACCATTGTAAGAGTCTTTAGAGACTCTTTCCAACTTGTTTTAACACTAATTACCTTTGTTCACAACTTCACAAACTTAAAAACTTTCCCTATTCAAGGCTCTAGGAAGCAATATTGGGAAAATGGGCATAATTTGAGAAATGAACTACAATCAACTTCTTGATTCAAACTAATACCCAAGACACTTCAAGGAACACTTGAGAATGAGGTTTTCACAACTAGTTTACGTCCCCAACTTGTATTTTTCAAAATTTCTCTCAATAGGTCTAATTGCCATTTTGGGACAAGAATTCGGTTTTCCACTACTATAACTTAGCAAAAAAAGTATGGTTTTGGGTACCCTTTTTGAAGTTACACACAATACCAAAGCATCAACATCCCAACCTACTCCAACACCCCTGAACCTACACAAGCCTTATAGGCTTAATTAGCCAAATCAAGCCTAGATCACTTGGAAATGTATAAGGATGGGCATGTAGGATTGGTTTTTTTTTATAGAGGGTCTTAATCCACCTTTCCCAACAAGAAATGACCACTTTCCAAGTTTCAAAACTCCATCCCACGTCCTATCCACAAAATCAACATTTTTGTGGCTAAAAATGTCATAAAATCAATCTAGGGAACTTTCATTTACCACTTGGATCTTTTGAGAAAATTCTAAAACTTAGGAATCCTAATCTACCTACCCTAACCTTGCAAATCCCATAAGGCCATTGACAACCAACTGAAGAAATGTAGTTTATGACCACATCTTGTTGGAATTCCTCAATTAAAGGGTTTTCAAACCTACTTGTAAAGAAAAAGGTCTAACTAGGTTCAAAGTTAATCAATCAACCTAAAACAAAATGCATTGTAAACTAGACAAGATTTTCTTCCAAAACATCCAACTGGATTTGGTCTCCCAATCTATACAAGTCTATACAACAGGAAATTGCTCAAAAAATATGTATATTAGGTATTAAAAACTTGTAGAACATACACCTTAGGAATCCTTTGACTTTATAGAGGGTATATGCATAAAAATAATATCAATTCCCACTGATAACCAAGTAGTTTGGGCAGTTACAAGTTTAGTTTTAATATTTTTCACAAAATTGCTAAAAAGTTGTCAACAACTTTTTTGGCAAAATGCAATATTTGCACTAACTCTTCCTAGAACTTAACCATTTGGGAATTGACCATAATTAGGACCTATAAAAGGTGTAATAACTCTCAAAACACTTCTTGAGTCAACTTATTAACCAAAAACATTAAAAAGAAAAAATCCGTAGGACTAAGGCATATTGGGTTTATATGACACCTCAAGTTCCTCGACCTTACAAAGAAGGATTAACTTATTACAATAACCAAAATAACATGTTTGAAATGAGGTGTATAATCACCCAATTTCCTTCTATCATGAATCTCCTTCAATGGATGATACGACCTATCAAGTTTTCACCTAGGTGCCCTGCACCAAAGAGGGAGATTATCAATCTTATCCTCTCTCAATTCTTCATCCTTAACCTCTGGAATGGTTTTGAGAATATGAGGTGAAGCAATATTTTTCTTCTTCAATTTCTTCCTCTTTACCCCTACTACCACCATTTGTATTCTGCTTCATTTTTGGATTGATGGGGAGGATTTAGTATTGACTAGAGTCTCTTTAGCTTGTTCTTCTTCTACCCCAACAAACTTCCTCTTCTTCTTTCCCTTGATCTTATTGTCTCTTTAGATGTATTTCACATCCCTTGCATGTTTGTACATAGTGTTAGGTCTAATTAGGGACTTCTCCTAGTAGGTGGGGATAGCGACTTTGGTCCCTTTACTCTTTTATGGTCTAGTAGATGCCTTTAGAATCAAAACATTTGGTACCAGATCCAAGTGATAAGGTTTCTTTACCCATTTCTTTTTTATCTCAATAAAATTCCTTGCTCAATATTGTATATCATTATTTTCCTCTCTTCTCACCTTTGCATTCATAATGAGACACTCAAAGATCTTTTCTCTATTGTAGAGTGGATCTAGGATATTTGGGCTATCTTTTTTCCATACTTTGAGAGGAATGTGTAGGTTCAATGTCATCTCCACTAGTAATAGACTTATCCTACAATAGTTCCTTATTAAAACTTTGTATTCTTCTACATAGTTCATCCAATGATCTTCAATGGAAACATCTGAGATGAACTCCTATCCTATAGCTTGTTGGATAATCTAAATGCTATCAAAATATGTGCAGGGATTTGGGTAGTCCTCTAGAGGTTACTTCTCCCATCCCACCTCATAGATGGTGATGACTTGTTTATTATTCACCTTGTAGGGCCCAATGGTGATTGACCACACCCATGTCTTCCTATGAATATTTTGAACTCTCTCATACGTAGAGGCTAATTTCTTGGAAACTTAAAAATTACAAGTCTATATGATGGATAGTGTGGTAGATTCTTGGGATACAAGAGATTTCTAGCTACCTAAATGTAGGTGAATGTGTGGTATTGATAAAGTATCCACCCACTTGCATCAATCTAGCTATAACCTCTATAGACAACCTCTTCATGTAATCCCCTTCAATAAACTATTTTATGAAAAAGATAAAGGTGTCATTAACAAATCTATATCCTAGGCTCTTATCTAAGAGATTACTTTGTACCAGTTGTGGGCACACAATGTATGGTCATAAATTGGTGTCTTATATGTTTCCACTCCTCACCAAACCTATATAGTTTGTTTCCCTAGTTGCTAGTAAGTAGAACACATATGATGTCATATAAAACTATAGGTCTATCTATACTAATGTGGGTTTATCATCCAAAGAATAGTTGACGATAGTGCCCCAATCAATCTTGAGGTCCCTCTTCTTTATTGTCTCCATGAAGTGGACCATCCAAGTCTCCAAATGACTTATTGTAGGAAGTCCCATTAATTTTCTTAAAAGAACCATGTTGTAGTCAATTTCATCAATAATGTACCCTCTACTCATGTCCATCTTGCCTTCTTTCCTTTTTCCTAGGGTTCTAATGGTCAAGTATTTGTCTTGCACTAGATCTTTTGTTGTCATTCTCTCTATACCATCTATCTATTATTTTGTATGTAATATTATAATAGATAGGTGGAATGCCTTCTCAATATTGTCTGGTTGAATATCTAAGACAATTTCTCTAGTTACACATTTAACCACCTTTTCCTTAGGAAAGTAGTCTCAGGCCAATGTCATAATAAAATTTGAGGACTGTACTATCACCAAGTGTGATGCTACATTCACCAAACTAGTTAAAATAGGTTATGAGATCAACTTTGATCTCTCATGTGGTTTATTTCATAACACTAGAAACTGGTTCCAATCTATGTGTTTAAACTTTGTGTCCTTGGTATCAAAATGTAGCTCTACAAATCTTGACTTCTTTGGGAAACCTTACAATTTTAATGTCATTATTTTAGGCATGATCTTTACTGCTATGAAAGATGAGGATGCCATTATATCCTACACAAAAAGTCAAACATCAAAATATTGTAGCTTTGAGGCCTAAAAAATGTTCAATGACCAGAAAAATAATAGAAAACTAACTCAAAAAACCAAGGAAAACACAAGGTGCATGCTAACTATTGTAGAGGTAAGGTTGGTGGTTGAATAGGCTAGTTATAAACTTACCAATTTGTGAAGGTTAACTAGTAATCCCCAAACCCTCTATAAGGAAAAATAGTACTCAACCAACTCAAATTCTTCTTAAATGATTAGGATGGGTGAATTAGGCCAAAATAAGGTGGATTTAAAAGGTTTCAATACATTTTTGGTCCTCAAGCATCTTCCAATACCTTATAAATTTCTTCAAACTGCCTTCTAGGCCTAGTTGCCCCTATTAGGTCTTCTACGAGATATAAGCTTGGATTTATTTCAAAATTTCTAGAGTAATAACCTAAATATATAGGTTTTTAGATACCCTTTTGGCCATACTATAACATATCAAAACCCAAGCTTAGGTTTTTTCAGAGAAAAACCAAGTTCTTCAAACTGTCCTCAAACAACAAGCATGAAATAAGGTGATTTTCCAAAGCAACTACAAGAAAATCTTACTCCCTGCCTTCAATATTTTTGATAGTCCCTACATATGACTTCAAACCAAAAAATATCCAATCAATTTGATCCTTGGATTCCTCCAAGTAGTAAAGCCCCAATTCCTCATCAAAACCCTCTCAAACTAGGACTTTCTAATTAGGTGTTGTCCCAACACTTATGGGATTAAAAAAGGGTAGATTCACCTTGTGTAGGGTATATCTAGACACCTCAAATCATAAAAATTACCCCTTCTTTAGACATATTCTCTTCTACTTCTCCATACCTACCTTTCCATCATCCCTTAATGCTTCCTTCTTGGGTGATCACCTTCAAACAAACTCTCATTTGCACATGTAAGTGTTATAATAGTATTGTACAAGTTAGGGATAAATCATTCCATGAGAATCAGTAAGCTCATTCATGGAATTATGAACCAAGCATTAGATCTTGTCAAAAACTAGAAAAAAGAACACTACTTCTAATGGAATCAACAATATTTTGTAATACCAGAGATTAATAATGGGCTTCAAAGCATTTAGAATGGATCCAAAAAAAATACAATGTCCACCAAGGTTAGAAAATCCTTTGATCACAAAACTATATTGAAAACCCTTAAAATTTTGTCAAAATGAAGTCTTTATTGAGATTCCTTGCATACTCTATACAATGAATGATTTGTTAGGAATAAGGAGTCTCAACCTTGGATAATTCCTATTCTTATTATTTGTTTTGTAAATGTATATTTTGCAAATAATGTAATTAAGTGTGAGTCTACATGTCTAGTTGGCATGTTGATGTGTCACTCCACTTGTATGTGTCAACATCTTGAATTGTGTGGAAGGAGATCATGGTTGAAATGGTTATGATGGATTCCTATGATGCGTAAGAGCTATCTCTAGAAGATTTGATGATGGGTGAAGATGTGAAGACATGTGGCAATCAATCATTGAGTACTATATACTCAAGTATCCATCTAGTGTGTGAGGTTTAGAGCATCACCCCAAAATTTGTTTTGGGTTCCTACTTTTTTAGAGAATGGTAAAACTCTAATATAGTTGTGTTGTGGTGTCCAAAACACACACCCCATTCCTCACTAGGAATGGGGACCCCCTATTTTTTTTGACTCCTGGACTCCCAGGTCGAGAGTCAGGAGGAGAAAATTTTATTAGAGTTAGAGTTCTAAGTCATCAAATTCAAAAAATAAAAAAAAGTAGAAAATTTGAAAAAACATAAAAGGATAAAAAAAATGGGCACATGTGCCCACCAAAGTGCTTTCATGAGTGTCAAAGTGTTGTGTGCATGCCATGACACTCCACGTGCATGCCACAAGCTTGCCACAAGAACTGTGCATGTGCTTGGATGTGTTGCGCATGTGCTACAAGTGCCTCGTGTGCGCCATGACACACCACACGCGCCACAAGTGTTGTGCACATGCTTGGATGTGCTACATGTGCACCATGACATGTCCTTCACGTGCCATATCATGCCGTGTATGCCACAAGTGTCATGCACATGCCATATCATGCCACACATATGCCTTAAAGTGCCATGTCATGCCGCTCACTGGACACCCACCTACATGCATCACGCATCTCGCACACACTTTTGCACTGCACACGCTTCCAAAAACCCAGCTCCTCTATGCACTCATAACTAGCTTTTAGGGTTTTTGTTCCAGTGTCATTAGGGTCTATAGACTAATATTTGCTTCTTTGTGTAGGTAAAAAAGGCATCAACTTGTCAGGGTCATAACTTTTGACTCGGAGCTCGAAATTCAGAATCATTTACACCATTGGAAAGAAGAACTGAAGATCTAATTTTAATCCCTAAAATAGTGAGCCTTTGGTTGCACAATTTTAGGGACTAAAGAAGGTTTTGACTTGAAATTTTGCGTAGAAGACCTCCGAAAAAGCCATATAAAAATGCCTAGAAAAACTTGTGAAAAAATATGAAATTTTTTCAAATTTGATTATCTAGATCACTTGGTTTCTCATTGAGAAGGATAGGGTAGTTGGAGAGAAGACAAAGTTCAAAGATACAAAGGTTGGACACATGAAGCAAAACAGGTTCCTCATCTTATGCAGCTATTAATGACAAAGATTCAATGTAGGTGCCTTGGGATTTTAGATAGAAGAAGCAGAAGGAGTTCAAGCTTATGAAAGTGATTGGCTATAAAGAAGGTATAAATCATAAAAAAGGGGCAAAGTATGTACACAAAAAGTGATCTAAAATCACATTTGAGAAAAACCCAAAAATCATTTTCAAAATTGAGAACTTTGATTTTTTTGGCAAATTGAGCTTCCAAGGTGAGCAGGTCTACAACTCTGTAGGTCCGCATTTTCATGCAACTTCATAGCTCCACATTTTCATGAAACTTCATAGGTCTGTAGGTTTATAGGTATGCAGCTCCGTAGGTGCGCAGATCTACAACTCCATAATTTAGAGGTGTGCTGACAGTTACCTGCTAGTTCCAAAAATAGCACCTTCCATGCATTGGGAGCACATTCTAATGGTAGTTTAACTTCGACACACACCTAGTGAAGGAATAACTTCTATTTTTGGTGCCTCCATGCACTTCCACTTCGACTGAAGGCCTCCTCATACTTTCTCTCTCATGTTTTTTTTGTTTTTGACATGTAAAGGGCTCATGCATCCAATTAATGAATAAAGTATGGATGGAGTCCCTCTGAGCACCAGATTAATTGTTAGTTTGTATATATTTAGTTTTTTTAAATTTTTTAAAATAATTTTATTACATGAAGATATCTCTCACTCTCAACACAAATTGAGGATACAATTTCTTATAAATACCCCACTATAATACGTAACAATGGCCGTTGTTATTATGTAATAAAATTATGCTTTTGGTGCTCACATTTGGAGTGTAGTGACTCTTGCCTAAATGTGTCATGTTTTTGTGGATTTTATTCATGGAATTGTGATTGAGCCAAAGGTTTATTGTGTTGTTTCTAGTTGTGCGATCTTTTAGTTCTAGTGTTTTCTACAAATTTACAAATTTTGCTGACGTAACGAGCTTGAGGAGAGATCACAAATTGTGCCTACATAACTCTTTATCTCGCATGAGCACACTTTTTGTGGCCTTGCAATTTGATGAAGGGTGAAACATCATTTAGTTATTGAAACTTCCCATCGATGATTGCATCAGTGGATTCTAGGAAGCGCTACTCTATTTTTCATTGGTTTCCTACCGATTTCTCCAAAAGTTTAGCTCACAGTGTGTTGTTTTCTATAGCTTATGTCTATTTAGGATTTCAATTTCATGTTATTTTCTTTCAGTTTCGTTATTTTCTTTGCTAACCCCTTGTTAGAATAGGAATTCATTTTAGTTGCACTATTAGAAATGCATTCATTGAAAAAACCAAAAAATATAAAAAAATTGTTATTTTGTGTGTTATTTTGAGATAGAAAATAGATTTACTTCATTCTAAGATCATAGTAGAATCAACAAAGGCCTCCTTGTGAATAATCACATTTATCTTCAACTGAGAAAATTTTGGTACGTCACAAGACAAATACTGAACCTTGGAGTTGATCCCAAAAGATTAGCTTTTCAAGAGAGGAATTACGCAATGGGTTCTTGCCATTGACCTCATGTAAAATGACTGCCCAACAAGTTGTTCTTTTGAAGTTGCCCTAAAAATGAAAAGTGCATGATATAAGAATTTTTAGTGTTGTAGATAGGGAAGTGAAAATTGTTTATTGGTTGCTATTGGTTTTGTCTTTCATGTCCTAAAATTACTTTCATTGCAAGTGTGTTGTAACCTTTGTGTTGAGGATAATACATTATGTAGGTTTTGGAGGGGTGGGGTTGTTTTACTGAAAGGTTTTTCCCCAGTAGTATATCTTTGTGTTAATGTGTTTTATTTCTCTATCTTCTTTTTGTATTCATGGTTGACTATAATATCATTGTTTACATAATATCTAATTTGAAATTGTAAGGATTTAATAAGAATTTGCACAATACTTTCCTTAAGTGATTAGTGTATGAAGCTGTTTCCTCACTTGAGTTTCCTTACATGATTCCTAGTGCTTCTCTCCATACAACACCCCCAACTTGACTTAGTAACCTCCCTCACAACCATCCCAACTGGTTTGGATTAATTTCCATGCTTAGTTATGCCCAAAAATCCTTAAAACCAATTTACCTCCAAAATGAACTAACCGTTGGGATTCAAACATTTGAATTCTCCAACTTACAATATATTGAATAAAACAACTATTTAACTTTTCAAACATGTCTATTTGGTCATCAAGACCAATTTAATCAATCTTAGACCTTCCTAATACTCCTCAAAATTATTTGAATGCATATTTCCTTTCTACCCCTATTTCATCATTAAAGATCCCGAGGTCCTTATCAAGCCCTTTAGGATTCATTACATTTTTAACATCCTTAAAGCCTCCAAAGGCCATGACTAGCTTCAAAACATACCAGTTTATTGGTTCACATTCTTCCTCACCTTTAATCCAACTTTCTTCTTCTTTAGGTATCTTTGCATGTCCTGATGCTCCTACATAATACTCCCCTCCTAACTCTTGTCCCAAGACTTGATCTTCTTAGGCCAAACACTGATCTTTGGTGACATCTAGTATGTAGGGGTGATGTATTCTCACAAGGTGACTTGCCTCTTTATAAAATGCCCTGTACTCACACACAAAGAATTAGTAAAATAATGTTCATTTGCTAATTGTCTAGATTAAGGACAATAATATGGTTTCAATACCTTCACTTCTAATTCATTCTTAGGAGAAAACATTTGCCTCCCTATTTCTTCTATAGTTCTAGGTGGTAACTCCATTATAGGACATTTAACTGCCCCAACTCTCACTAAGGTCAAATACCAAATCTCTCCTCTAGGACTTTTTTGACTTCTCTATGATTGTACTCCCTTATTGTTTTACCATCTAGTATCATACTATACTCACACATTTATTTCCTAGCCAAAAAAAATGATAATTGGTTCCTCTTTCTCTTTTGAAAAGGGTTGTAACTCATATCTCCTACCTTCATGATGGACCAAGTACTTTTTTGTGAAACCATCATAACATGCCCTACACTCACACACAAAGAATTAGTAAAACAATGTTCATTTTCTGATTGTCCAGATGAAGGACAGTAATATGGTTTCAATGACTTCACTTTTGATTCATTCCTTGGAGAAAACATTTTCCTCCTAATTTCTTCTTTATTTCAAGGTGGTGACTTCATTATTGGACATTTAATTGCCCCAACTCTCACAAAGGTTAGATCCAAAAGCTCTCCTCCTTTAGGACTATTTTGACTACTCTGTGACTGTACTCCCTTATTGTTGTACCATCCATTATCATACTATACTTGCACATTTATTTCCTACCCAAAACACATGACAATTGGTTCTTCTTGCTCTTTTGACAAGGGTTGTAACTCATATCTCCTACCTTCATTATGGAACAAGTAATTGTTTGTGAAACCATCATGGATAACTCTTCTAGACTATTGCCAAGGTCTTCCTAAAATTAAATGTCCACAACTCATATTGAGAACATCACACCATACCTTGTCCCTATATTTTCCAACAAAGACCTCAATCATGACTTGATCACTAACAAGTATATTATGATTCATGTTCACCCAAGTTGCATAATATGGTTGAGGATGTGGAATTTTTTTTAGATTTAACTTCCTAACAACTTCATGAGATACTACATTATGACTTGCTCCCAATTCTATAAAAAATTGATATACTTTACCTTGGATCAAACAATTGGATTTGAAGATGCTTCAATTGTGTGATTTTCCTGTTCTCATTAGTAAACATTATCCCTCTTCAATTGAAACCAAAATGCTTCTAGATTCCTCCTCTTCTTTTGGTTCCTCTTGGGTTAGATTGACTCTCTTATCCTTGTCCTTGCCTTCAATTGATTTGGGACACCTATATGATTGATGACCTACTTCAATACAAGTAAAGCATCTCCCTGTGAACACTCCATCATCTCTTCCTGCACATTTTCCTCCCCTATATCCTCCTCTACATCTTCCTCTTGTCTTTGATCTGTATGGTGTATCCTTGTCTTTATCACCACTATTCTAAAAATTAGTAGAATGTCTACCACCTCTTACTCTCATTGATGAACCTCCTCTTGTATTACTTTGTCTCTCTTGCCTTCTTATAATATTTTCCTCATCCTTGATGGCCAATTTGTCACATTCTTCAACTGATCTAAGGGTAGCTAGACTAAGTTCATCTTGGATGTTGAACCCAAGTCTCCCCATGTACCTTGCAATCTTCTCTTCAACATATTCATCATGACTTACCCTTATGTCTAATTTGTGAAACTCCCCAGTGTTCTTCTATACATCCATGTCTTTTTGCTTAAGACCTTGCAACTTCTTGTATAAATGGACCCGTAATAATTAGGCATAAATTTTTTCTTCATCTTATCCATCACAATGTACCAAGATGTGATTTTTGGCTTCTTATTCTTTCATCTCTCTGCTTGATCATAATCCCACCATAGTAGAGTGTGTCCCTTCAACTTTGACTCTATTATCTTGAACTTCTCTCCCTCGTTAACATCGTCACATTCAAAGAAATTCTCTATGGGATTGAACCAATCTATCAATTCCTCATCATCCATATTTCCTCCATACATAGGAAAATCTTCTCTTGCCCTTGTATCTCCACTCTTTATGACTTTTTACAAGCCTAGCCATCCTTATATCTTTAGAATCTAACTATTCTTCCTCTTGGAGTACTTCTTCTTTAATTTCTACTTCTTCATCCTATCTTCTAGCTTTATCGCTTTTCTCTAATGCGAAGATTCTCTCTATCATAATTTCCAGTGACTTATCCTTCTCATGGCTCTCCTTCTCTCTTTGTTCTAATGTTGCCTTCAATTTCTTGTTATCTTCAAACTATTTTTTGACTATCCTTGCCAACTCCATATTTTTCATCCTTGTGGGAAAATTTCCTTCCCCTTCAGACATGGCTCCTAATCTCCTTGACAAGTTGGATCAACTCAAGCACTTATCCTCAAAGGATACTTCTATTGTAAGGGCTAACTAAGGATCCATACTATCAAATTTATTAAGAACATGTCTCCAAACTTCTAAAGGATTTTTACTATTCTTTGGTACCACTTGATGTAGAGGTAAGTGTGTAGATGAATAGCCTAGTTATAAACTTACCAATTTGTGAAGGTTAACTAACTATTATTGCTGCTGGAAAAAAATGAAATAGTGAGTGCTCTTGTAGGTGGGAATCTAGTAGGTGGGAATCTAGCAGTAGGAATTGATCCTAGCATTGTAGGGAATCTGAATGCAAGGAAATCAACAAGGATTGATGGTTCCTTGAGGTTGGGTGGTAATGGTTTGGAGTAAGAAGAAGATAAAGTGTTGCTTGGTTTCTATTCTAGAAGATGTGGAGTAGATGATATCTATTATTCTAACCCTCTATTTGAGTGTCCTATTCAGACTAGGGACCCACTATAGGAGGGGAATATCTTTGTGTATGTGGGCAAGGATGCAAAGGGATCACATGTGGAGGACCATAAGAAGGATGATTGAAAATGATTCAATGCACATGGTCTTAATTATTTGGAAGAAAGCCAAGAGCAAAGTCATATTTTCCTTTTGTTACTTCAAAGTTTTGCTAGGAAAAATGTGAGTTTCAAATTTTCATTCTAGATTAGATTGTTGATTATTCTCTCTTGACTATGGAGTTTACCTAGTTGGAAAATCTTTGGGGGCATGTCCATAAGCTAATGGTCTTATAAACATGGTTAAAAGGAAATTAGCTCTACATGGGCAAGTGGATATTACACTAATGATGAACAAGTTCTTTTCCTTTGTCTTTACATGTAAGGAAGGTT
The DNA here is from genome assembly GCA_028749045.1 of Cupressus sempervirens. Classification (NCBI taxonomy): domain Eukaryota; kingdom Viridiplantae; phylum Streptophyta; class Pinopsida; order Cupressales; family Cupressaceae; genus Cupressus; species Cupressus sempervirens. The sequence continues at coordinate 530,909,828 of CM053783.1, read as the reverse complement.
TAAATATGGTGGTCCTTGGTTGTTTGGCAATAGTACTCTTATGATCAAGAAGTGGGAACCCAATATGGATCTGTCTAATGCCTTTTTTCTTACTACTCTAGTTTGGATCAGATTACCAAGACTCTTGCTTGAGTTTTGGCATGAAGATATATTTAAAGGGATAGCTAGTTCATTTAGTGAGCTAATAGTTATTGATAATGGGATGACTACAAGGTCTAAAATTTATTATGCCTAGATCTATGTCAAAGTTGATCACTTGAAAAAGTTTCCCTATAAAGTGAAATTAAATTCAAAACTTGGATAAAGGATGCAAGAGATAGTCTTTGAGGACCTTCCTAATACCTTTTTTGTCTATACAAAATAGGGCCACTGGGCTAAAAATTGTCTAATGAAAATAAAAAACAAACCAAAGATGGTGAATGGGGGAAAGAAGATGGAACCGAAACAAAAAAGAGTATGGAAACCTAAAACCATCCCAACAAAGGTGACTGAAATTAAACTAGTTCAAGATTATCAAAATAAGGAGAAGCTACTAGAAGAAGAGGAGAAATCCTAGAATAATGAAGTCTCTAGGACTAAGGAAAAAGAGGAGTGTAAAGATCTTATGAACCAGATGACAATCTATCAAAATAAAGATCTTGAATGGAAGGTTTTGTAGATTTAGAGGAGATAGAGGAAAGAGAAATCCTTGAGGAAAGAAATGGTCAACTTAATGAGTTGGAAGTTTTGGAAGAGTCATAGTAGGAAGATCCCCAGATCCTTTCAAGACCCTTACGACAAGAGCTTTTTTCTCTTGAAGATGTTTAGGAGCTAGAATGTATGGATTTGACTTCTATCAAGATAGAATGCAAATATAAATAGGGTCAAAGGAAGAAAATAGAAAAAATATCTAACCCTAACTTAACATTTTTAGGAGTGGAAACCTAGAGAAGTAAAATGCAAATTGGCTCTCTCAAATTGAAACCAAATGTTGGAACTCTAGAGAAACTTGGTAGGAAAACTACTAGGAAGACAAGAGAAAGTGAAAGCTTACAGAATATTTTTGATGGAAAATAGGCAACTATTCTGGATTTCACTTCTAAAAAGTTATTATGAAAGTGATCACCTTGAATATTAGAGGGATGAATAGTATTCATAAACTTGGTATTGTTCTAAATTTTGTTAGAGAGCACACGAATGATATTTTAGTTATCCAGGAAACTAAAATGGAAAATGAAAAAGTTGAAAAGCTTAAATCTTTTAATAATTATTGTATTATGGCAAGTAGTACTAAAGGTGCTTCTAGAGGAATGATGATCTTGTGGAAATAATCTTTATTCTCTGGTAATTTTCTTGATGCTAATAAACATTTATTAGTGGTCAAGTCAAAGAGTTATGTCCATAATAGCTATTGGTATATAGTTAATGTGTATGTGCCTAATAACAAGAACTCTAGAAAAAAGTTTTGGGATTCTTTATCGAACATGAAGAGTGTTGACTATAATGGTAGATGGCTTTTCTTGGAGGATTTTAATGTTCCTCTTTATGAGCATTAAAAAAAAGGTGGAAATTCTAGTCAACTGGAAGGGAGACTAGATCTAATGGATTTTATAAACAAGAATAGATTAATGGACTTCGATCTTCAAGGTATTGAGTTTACTTGGAGTAATAAAAGAGTGGAAAATGAAAGCATCCAAGCTCGGTTGGATAGTCTTAATATCTCTAGACCAGACTAAAGATTTTGTGTGTAAGCTGATGACAATCTAGAAGATAGGTTCTAACCATTTCCTTCTTTTATTTATGGTGGAGGTTAGTTAAACCAAGAAAAAATTGTTGGAATTACAAGTGGGAAAGGTAAAATTCTGGGGGGGGGGGGGGGAGGGGTGTGAATCAGGAGTTTAAACTTGGACCCATAAAAATTTCACCATTCATACATTAGATACATTAACATACTAAAATAACAAGTAAAGTAAATGCATCTAAAACATGTAAGAAATTAAACACACACGCTTGAAACCAGATATGATTATCTAGAAACCCCCCAAATGAGAAGGTAAAACTCGAGTGGGGATGACACCCACAAATCTTCACTACTACAGCAATAAAGTGTAACCAATTAAGGTTACAATGGTTTGAACATGAAACATGATTTTCCCTATGAAAGGCCTGCCTTGTTAAAGGCTTACAAAGACTGTTAAGTTTCACCTTGTTAGAGGATTTCAACACCCTGTTAGAAGTTCACCTGGATAAAGGGATTTTGATCACTCACTTGGAATGTCACCCTGTTAAAGGATTTGATAAATCATGTTAGGACCACTTCACTTAGGAGATTTAATTGAAATCACTTGTCAAAATGTCTCAGCATAGATCTTGTGGGTGGCACTTGCTTGACTAATAACTTATTACCTCTGTTTAATCTCTGATTGATCCTTCACAATCTGATGTAACAATGTTGTATCCTCTAATATTTTTCCTTCACTTAACTAATTTTGTAATTCAGTCTCACTGCTAAGTCACATCGAATTCTATGCAAAATATCTTGTTTGTACCTTTGATCATTCACTCCTTTACAATGCTCTCAACTCTCTTTTCTCTCATAAAAAAGTTTAGGGCTTAATCCTCCTTAAGAAGAATTAGGTGGCTTAGGATTAGGTATGAATGTACAACTGATATTCATCTATTTTTTTTCTTAAACCTTCCCTTTTTCTAATTGGCTACATGAATTACATAGGGATTCTGCATGTAGATTCATCCTTATCTTTAAAAAATCAAAATCTAACCTTATGTCTTCTAAAAAATGGTTTACATAGTTTTTTGTGCCATAATAAAAAAATATGTTCAATCTGTGTTACTTGGCATATGTAGTTACTAATGCTTGGCATAGACTATAATTCTACTTTTGACTCAACATCTAAGCTGCTTGGCATCTACTGTTCACTTAGTACTTGAATCACTCAACATGGTCTATCTACTCCACACTTGAGTGACTCAATGCTCATTGCAACTCAGCATGGTCTTGTATTTACATATTATACTCAACATGCATTACTAGTTTGGCACAAACTAAGTAAATGTCTTAAGTGTGTTGACACTCAATTGTCTCAACCAATCTAAGATCTAGATCTAAGAAAATGTGGATGCAACATCCATAGTTTGAGGATAAACTTGTGGAATGGTGGAACATAAGCATTGAAGGAACAACCTTATACCATGCAGCTTCAAAACTTAGACATGTTAAAAAGAAAGTTAGAGAATGAAATAAATGACCTTTTTTGGAATATATTTGAGATAAATCTTCTATTAAGGATGACCTTAAAATAATCCAAGATAGAATCCAACACGAGGGATACTCGATAGAGTTGGTGAAGGAAGAAAATAAAAAACTAGTGGAGTATCATGACATAATTTCTAAAGAAGAGACCTATTGGAGACAACGGTCTAGATCTATTTTGCTCGAAGAAGGAGATAAGAATACACATTCTTTCCATCTGTCCACTCTGAAACACAAAGCCAAAAATTGTATTCCTAGTCTCACTAAAGGAAGACTTCAAATCACTAATGAAAAATAAATATTTAATCAAATGGTTTCCTTTTTTTTGACTTTTCCATCTTCAGACCCTGATATTGACCAAACTAGACAAGTTGAGTCATTAGATGCTATTCCTTCTTTGGTCACTAAGGAGTAGAATAAGTTGTTGTGTGCTATCCCTAAGGGAGAAGAAATCTATAAAGCTATTTTCTTTCTTGAAGGAGACAAATCACTAGGGCTAGAGAGTTTCCGTATGATTTTCTTTTAGAGAGAGTGAAAACTGGTTGGTAAAGATGTTTGTAATGTTATCAAAGAATTCTATGGAGCCAAAAAAATGTTGAAGGAAATTAATTCTACCTTCGTCTGTCTGATTCCTAAGAAGATTGGAGCTGATTCTCCATACCAGTTCAAACCTATTAGTCTCTATAACTCAATTTATAAAATCATCTCAAAAGTCCTCACTTTGAGATTGTTGAACATTATTCCAATCTTGATTTCTAAGAAACATAATGCTTTTGTTCCTGGTAGAAAAATCCTTAACTCCATTTTTTATTTACATGAAAATATTGATTCCTTATCTCTTTCTAATAATTAGGGTTTTATTATGAAAGTTGATATAGCCAAAGCTTATGATAGAGTTGAATGGTCCTTTCTCCAAAAAATCCTTATGTCTTTTGGCTTTAGTGTCAATGTGATTAAGCTTATAATGTAGATGGTTTCAACAACTTTGGTAGCTGTGTTGGTCAATGGAAGCTCTACTAAATTTTTTAAACCCTCTAGGGGGCTAAGGAAGGTTGATCCCTTATTTCTGATTATTTTTACTATGGATGGCTCACTGTCTGGGGAGATATATTGGGAAGATGGTTTCTCAAGGGGAAATTCAAGGTTTGAGACCCTTGTCTCATCCTCTTATCTATTCTCATGAACAATTTGTGGATGATACCATCTTCCTTGGAAAAGCTAATGTTAGAGAGGTGAGGAATCTTAAAAAGGCACTTAATTTACTCCTCTATAACTAGACAAATGATTAATTGGAACAAGAGTTCCTTATTTTTTATTAATGCTCCAATTGTTAGACAAGGTAAGATTGTTAATATTATTGGATGCTCTATAGGATCTTTTCCATGTACCTATCTTGGATTACCATTGGGGTTGAATCCTTTGGAGAATTTTTGGAAGGATCTTATTAAGAAATTTAATACAAAACTGGTTAGGTGGAAAGGTAATTTGCTGAGTCAAGCTGGTAAAGTCACTCTCTATCTTCAGAGTATTCCTATGAATGCTTTGAGCCTCTTTAGGATCCCAACAAAATTTTCTGATGAAATTGATAAAATTGAAAGGAATTTCCTTTGGTTTGGAACAAAGGATAAGAAAAGAATGACCTTAATTGCTTACAAAAAGATTTGTAAACCTAAACTAGAAGGGGGTTTTGGGTATAAGATTAGCTAGAAATATGAATAAAGATTTATTAGCTAAACAAGGTTGGAGAGTCTATCATGATAACAAGGAATGGAGTTCTATTTGGAAACATAAGTACCATAATGAGGCTCCTTCCTTTTCTAATATTCTTTCCTACCCTATTGTTTGTTCTTCTTTTTCAATCTAGAATGTGATTCAGGGAGCTAAATATATTTTAAACAAAGGATGCAAATAGAAAGTAGGTAATGTGAAGAAGATCAAGTTTTGGGATGATGAATGGCTATTGGATCATCCTTGAGGATTTTGATGATAGGACTTTTGTTGATAGGTATAAATAGGATTTTGATGAATATGTGGAGAATTACTAGGTTCATAGTAAATGGGTCAATATTGATGTGGTTAATCAGGATTTTTCTAGCATCCAGTTGGCCTTGAATTCTGTAAGCCTTTACCCTAAAAAAGAAGATATTTTGGTTTGGAGGATTGAACCAAGAGGATTATTCAAGGTCTCATTGATTTTCAAATTGAAGGACACATGAAATACTCCTTTGTGGGCTAAAGCATGGATTAAAGGGCTGACTCCAAAAATCAATGTCTTTTTTTAAGACTTTGCTTCAAAATAAAATTTTAACTCTAGATAACTTGCAAAAGAGAGGAGTCTACTTGGAGAATAGATGTTGTCTCTTTAAGATGGATTTTGAAGAAAGGAACCACCTTTTTTTAAACTATTGTTTTAGCCAGAGTGTTTGGAGCTATCTCCTCAAATACTAGAATTTAGATTGGGTTCATCACAATGACATTGATCAATGTCTTCAGGGTTGGACATGTCCTACTAAGGATGATGATATTGGTTTTCTTTGGAAAATTTTTCTACCTCATCTTTGGTGGGGTATTTGGAAGGAGAGGAATAATATAATTTTTAGAAATAAGGAGACTACTAATTGGGTTTTAGGTTAAAGTATTATTAGATCTATAAAAGTGAATTTCAAATCTTAGAGAAAAATGTTTAATGAGACTAAAATAAGTAATCCTATGAATGCTAAAGGTACTATAACAAAACAGAAGGATTAGAGATAGAATGAAAAGTGGAGATCTCCACCTATGGGCTAGATTAAAGGTAATTTTGATGGCTCTACTAAAGGGAACCTGAGAAGAGCTAGATGTGAAGGTGTTTTGAGAGACCATTACAAAAGGGTTGTGGATACTATTACAATCCCTATAGGTAAGTCTACTAGTCATAAAGTAGAGGCAACAAATGCTTTATTCACTATAAGAATGGTAGTTTAATCTAGTTTTTAGAATCTTTGGTTGGAAGGAGACTTTCTTAATATCATTAACATGTTGAATAGAAAGAGTCTAATTACTGGAGCATTGAAGGAAGTATAATGGAATAAAAGGAATTATGAATAAATTTGATAATTTCTATATCTCTCATATTTTTTGGGAGGGAAACAAAGTTGTTGACTAGCTTTTGAATCAACTAGTTTATAGGGAAACAAAGTTGAGTGGAAAAGATGACCTAAGAAAGGAAATGGAGCTAATGGCAATTGCTAATTATGATATGACTCATGCTAATGAAGGAAACATCACACAAGATTGATGAATTTACTAAGGGAAGTGATGGGTTTGTGGTAGATTTTTTTGAGTATCCCTAGGTGGTACTTTTGTACAATTATGGATTGTAATTTGCACACATGCAAGGTTAAAGGTTTCTTGGAAACCATTAACAAATTACTCTTCTTTTTGTTGACCATTTTTTAGTCTAGTTGTAGGTGCAGAGCTGAATGTGAGATGGAAGGGGAACCAAGAAAGCAAGAACCGAATAATTGCAAAGAGTGGAAGGTGAATTCAAATGTTTGGGATATATTGAAAAAAGGGAAAGTCACAAATTATATCAAGAAAATTCAAGGGTATAAGCCACACATTATAGAATCCTTCTTCAAAAATTGGATTGAAGATAGGGTAACGCTACATGGGATCACAATGAAGTTGTCAAAGGAGTTCATTGCTAAGATTATGGGTCTTCCAATGGAGGGTCTCAAAGTTAGCAATGAAATTAGTATCTCGAATGTAGCCTTAAAAAAATTCCCTAAAACTAATGAAGAGGAGAAAAAGCTAGAGAAGAATGGAAATTTCTATGATTTGAGATAGATTATGGTAATCTAGAGGGATGTTTTATCATTAATCTATGAGTATTTTATCCTTGATGGTAGAGCTAAGAGAGTCTACAAATTTCATTTTGTGTTCCTAAATCATTATAGGTATAAAGATAGAATTTATTTCTCATTCTACCTAAAGTACTCTTTGATACAAAGCCTCCAAGAACATAGGAAGAAGGATTGTCATCCTATGCTCCATGAGGGCTTAATCCTTCTTATTGATAAGTATTGAAAAAGTAAGGCTATAAACCCTCTCCAATTTTGGAGAAAAAAAAGGAAAGTGTTTGGTAATGAACCTCACTCAAAGAAAAAGGTTAAAAGTGAGGAAGAAACTAGTGATAGAAAGAGCACCAAAAAGTGTCACAAGAGGGAGATTAAAAAAAATAATGTTGAGGAAGTGACAGATTCTAAGAATTTTGCTGAAGATGACAATAAAACCAAAATGGGAGACCTTAACTTGAACCTAGAAGGTTATTCTGGGAGCAAGGGCATGTCAATTAGTAAGGACCATGTGGAGGAAAGTAAAGATATAAAAACTAAATAAAATGTATGGTTTGAAGCTTTAAAAGATGATGAGGGGAAATAAAATGTTCATTTTTCTCCTCCTAATACCAAATCTAGTGAGGAGAAAATGGACATTGACACAGAAAAGAATAGTGAGGGTAATGTCCTTGTTATGAAAGAGCATAGCCCAAGCAAGGAGAAGGAAGAGGAGTTTAAGGAGAAGTAGGATTCCAACACTAACATCCAAGTTAATAACACTACCATTGATGCTATGATTAGGACAAAAGAAGGTAGTATGAATGAGCCTCACCATACGAAGCTCTATTTTCTTCATACTGCCAAGCTAAAAGTAGAGGCATCCCTACAAGTGAACTCATGGCTATATAATGAGATCATGGTATTCAATAAAAAATTTTGAGTAATTCAAAAAGAGTTGGACCATGAATGTGTTATAAGATCCCACCTAAAGAAACAAGTTGGTAACATCCTTGAAAAAATAAAGGATTATGAGTTCGAACTTCATCAACTTATTAAGGATAGTAGATAGAGAATGGAATAGGTTACTTCTAGTTTGTGTGCCATGGTGATTAGTCTAGGAAAGAAAAGGAATGAGGAGATAATGTCTACAAATACTATTATGGTGAGGAGTCCAGGAGGGCCTAGCAAGAGAACAAGGTAGAGTTTGAGAAAAAAGATCGCTGATGCTCCTGAGGTTCTCATTTCTGCCATGGTTGATATTATCTAGAGTACTACAAAAGTAGGCAAGGAGGTGGAGAAGAGCATCAAGGAACTATTGTAAGTGCTGGTTGTGGTTTTTGGAGTGCTAGTCTAGGTGATTTTGTTGGTTCTATTTTTTATTTTCTAGCTTTCTATTTAAAATTGTAGGTTCTAGGTCCTTGTAAAACCTTTTTTTAATTTTTTTAAAAAAAAATGTTTTTTTCTTTACTCTAGGTTTTAGGTTCTTGTAAAATTAGTATGTTCTTAATGCTGATATTTTGCTTTTGTTAAAGGGTTTTGGGTCCCTTCAAAACTTGTTTTTGCCTTAATATAAAATTTGTATTCCCCAAACCCTCTATAAGGTAAAATAGTATTCAACTAACTCCAAGAATTTATAAATGAATAAGATGGGTGTCTTAGGCCAAAAAAAGATGGATTTAAAAGGTTTCAATACATTTTTGGTCCTCGAGCATCTTCCAACACCTAAATCTCTTCAAACTACCTTCTAGGCCTGGTTGCCCCTATTAGGTCTCTAGTAAGATAGAAGCTTTGATTTATTTCAAATTTTCTAATGTACTAACCTAACTCTATACATTTTTAGATAAACCTTTTTCCATAATACAATATATCCAAACACAAGTTTAGGTCATTTCAGACAAAAATCAAGTTCTTTAGACTGTACTCAAACAACAAGCATGAAACAAGGTGATTTTCCAAAGCAACTACAAGAAAATCTTACTCCCCACCTTCAAGACTTTTAAAAGTAGTTACATATGACTTAAAACCACCAAATATCCAATAAATTTGGTCTTTGGATTCCTCCAAGTAGTAAAGCTCCAAATTGCTCCTCAAAACCCTCTCAAACTAGGTCTTTCTAATTCGTTGTTGTACCAACACTTCTAGGATCAAAAAAATGTAGATTCACCTTGTGTAGGGTGTATCTAGACACCCAAAAGCATAAAAATTACCCCTCCTTTAGACATATTCTCTACTGCTACTCCACTCCTACCTTTCCATTATCACTTAAAACTTCCTTCTTGGGTGACCAGCTTCAAACAAACTCTCATCCACACATGTAAGTGTTAGAATAATATTGTACAAGTTAGGGATGATTTCATTCCATGATAAATTGTAAGGTCATTCATGGAATGATCATCCAAAGATTGGATCTTGTCAAAAAATAGCAAAAAGAACACTAATAATGATAATCAACTCTATTTTGTAAAACTAGAGATTGACAATAGACTTCAAAGCATTTAGAATGGATCCACACAAAATAAAATGTCCACCAAGGTTAGAATATCCTTTGATCACAAAACTATATAGAAAACCCTTAAAATTTCCTCATATTGGAGTTTTTATTGAGTTTTCTTGCACAGTGCATACAATGAATGATTCCTAGAGTTGTTCTCCATACAATGCCTCCAACATGACTTAATAAGCTCCCTAAAAACCACACCAACCAATTTGGATAGGTTTCCATTCTTAGTTATGCCAAAAATTCCTTAAAAATAATTTCTCTCCAAAATGAACTAACCATTGGGATTCAAACATTTGAATTCTCCAACATATAATTTATTAAATAAAAAAACTATTTAACTTTTCAAACTTGTCTATTGGGTCCTCAAGACTAATTTAACCAATCCTAGACCTTCCTAAGACTCCTTAGAACTTAGTTGAATTCATATTTCCTTTCTAACCCTATTTCAATTTTAAAGATCCCAAGGTTCTTATTAGGCTCTTTAGGATTCATTATATTTTTAACATCCTTAAAGCCTCCTAAGGCCATTATTGGCTTCAAAACATTCCAATTTATTGGTTCACACTCTTGCTTTCCTTTAATCCATCTTTTGTCTTCTTTAGGGATCCTTGCATGTCCTGATCCTCTTGCATCACTAACATGCATTTCACACATTATGCACCTAAGTAGGCATCCATGGTGCACACAATGCATTGAAGACTGGATTGTGGGGCTTAGTCACTTAGGCTTGTGAAATTGTGCTTATATATATACACACTCTATAACACTTTTTTGTGTGCTAGGAGTTGGTTTCCATGCAATGCATCTGGGAAAGTCTTCATAGCACATGCACACCTACAAGGTTGTATGTAGTGTACTTATCTGTAGACCCTTACCTTGGATTCTACAATGCAAATTTATAGAGCTTTTAAAGGTGTGATGGTGCATCGAATAAGAGCTCTATGAAAGTTATGAGCGCAATTGATGGGGGGGGGAGGATAGGCATAGGCTACAGAGGAGGTGCAATTTGAATTTTTTACACCTTGTCAAGGTGTGCACCTACACTAGGTACACAAGTACACACTTGATATTTTAGGCGATCAAGGGGAATTCTAAGGTTACACATCTTGCGCAGGTGCATTGGGTTCACACATTTTCCTTAGTGCATGAAAATTTCATTCTAGGCTACCAATCCTCAAATGATGAGAACCTAGTTAGAGTAGTCCCTTTCTTTGAGGTGCTTGAAAAGATAAACTATTTTGAAGAGTGGGTCCCTACGATTCAAAGGGAAAAAAAAAAGTGGTCCCTATTTTCAAGTTGAAAATGGGGCTTGTGTTGTGAAGCCAAAACAATACTATGGTTCTTCATTCATTGACCAAAATAGCTTGCTTATACATGATCTCAAAACTTAATCAAATTATGTAAAAGAATCAAACCAACATTATACTATCAAAGTCTATCTCATTCAAGTGTCCATTAAATACCATACACTTATCAACACTTACATCATCATCATACTTTCTTCAAATCCTCTTCATCAATCAAATTATATGGCACTCTACTAAATTAGAATATTGTCTAACCAACTAATCCTTGAAATTAATGATAGCATAACAAGTGATATGGCTCTCACTTAAATTAACAACATTATCAGTTGGGGCTAACAATTTTATCACTGTCTATGGACCATTGTTTGAAATAAAGAGAGGGGATAGGAAGGAGATTAAGTGGACTAAAGAGAAGATAAGAGTTTTAAATGATAGAAATAGAAATTTATAAAATAATTTATTTTAGCACTTTTAAATTTTAATAAGGTGTTTTAGGTAGACTGTAATGCTAGTGGTAATGAAATTAGATTTTTTTTTTATGATTTAAGAAGGTGAACACATTTCTTACTTCAGTGAGAAGTTAAATGATTCCAAAATAGAATGTTATGTTTATGATTTGAAGTTTTATGCTATAAATTAGGTATTGAAGAAGTGGAGACATTATCTTTTTCCTAAGGAATTTGTTTTATATACTGAGCATTAAGCTTTGTAATATTTGAATAGTCAAGGAAAGTTGAATCAATGACATTTGATATGGGTTTAGTTTTTGTAGAGTTATACATTTTTTTTGAAACATAGGAGTGGGAATTCTAATAGGGTTATAAATGCTCTTAGAAAGAGACAAATTTTTCTATCAAAGATATAGGTCTAGGTTGTTGAGTTTAAGGAACTCAAGAGTTTGTATCTAGAGAATTCTAATTATGGTGAAGCTTAGAAAGCTTGTACATAAGCTATTACTTTAGATAGAACTAGGTGGTCAAATTTCTTCATCTAGGATGGTATGCTATTCAAAGGAAGTTAATTATACATTCTAAGGAGTTATATGAGGGAGAATCTCATCAAGGAGAAACACAATGGAGGGATGGTTGGATATTTTTATCAACATAAAACCATTTCTTTGGTTAGTAAAAATTATTACTCGTCACAGTTGCATCAAAATGTCAATAAATTTGTACATAGATGTAGAGTATGTGAGATGGAAAAAGAAAGAAATAAGAATACATGGTTATATTAGCCATTACATGTACCAAATAAACCATGGTAGCATATATATATATATATATATATATATATATATATATATATATATATATATATATATATATATATATATATATATATATATATATATATATATATATATATATATATATATATATATATATATAGATGTGGACTTTTTCTTGGCTTACCAAGAACTTGGTAAGGGTATGATTCATTTTTTGTGTGGTGGTGGATATGATTTCAAAGATGACACATTTCATTCCCTACAAGAGGACTAATGATTTTGTCCATGTGGAAAAATTATTTTTAGAGAAGTGGTAAGACTACATGGTTTACCAAAGATAATAGTTTCAAATTGAGACACCAAGTTTTTGGGTACTTTTGAGGTGCATTGTGGAATAAATTAATTTTTTAAAAAGTTCAACTCATCTCATTTTCCACAAAATAATATACAAAAAAGAGGTGAATTGGAGTTTGGGAAATTTGTTATGTTGCTTCGTTGGAGATAAACCAAAGGAATTGGATTTTATTTTAGCATCAATAGAGTTTGCATACAATAATCAATAAATAAGATCACTAGTAAATTTTTATTCTATATAGTATGTGGAAGTAGTCCCAAACATTCTTTTGAATCAATGAAGTTGGACACATGCAAGACAAGTGGTGTTGAAACTAAATATTTTGCTGAACACTTGAAGAACACTCATGAGGAGGCAAGGAAAGCACATTACCAAAATGAACCCAAAATACAAGGCTGCAACATGAGAGAAAAGGAAACATAAGTAATTTTATATTGGAAATGAATTCATGGTTTATTTAAGGAAGGAGATATTTCCAGTGGGAACATATAATACATTGAAATATTTCAAACTAAATATTTCACCAGTATTTAACATTTTAGATCTACCTAGTATCATGATGGAGGTGTTGAAGATGAGGTTATAGAAACACATTGGAATATTCCAACAAATATTTCATCTATAGAGGAGATTGAAAGAATCTTAGATAGTTGTATTGGTAGAAGCATAAGAAATAGGACATATGAAGAATATATGGTCAAATGGAAAGGATGACATGTTGAAGATTCATCATTGTTGATAAGAACTACTACATTTGGCATCTATTGTTGACATCGATTCATCACAATAAATGATGGTAAATTTTTGGCATTTTGATAAAAAAATGTTATCAGTTAACTAGCATAAAAAATTTAAATGGTAGCCTAAACCATCAAACATTTGACATCATCAAGTAGACATTATAAATTTAATTTTGTCACAATGTCAACACCAAGGATGTTAGAAAAGAATATGCAAAAGAATTTTTTTAGGACAAATATTCCATTGAGGTGTCATTGAAGAACCAATGATGATGTCATCATGACCATGACATCCTCATCAGATGGCTTGCTAACAATTATTCTATTGTCATTAGAATTCAAATGACTTGCACATGGTATTTTTGAGGAAGTAAGCCAAGAGAAATAAGACCACAATGTAAATGCATGGAAAATAGATAGAGATGAAAAAGTGCAATTTCCAAAAAAAATAATATTTTTATTAGAGGTGGATACGGTTTTTAGGTTATTGACCATTGTAGACATTGAAATTACAACTCTTATAGGCGAGAGGATTCCTCCAACAAGCCAACAAATCAATACAACTAAAAGACTACTAACCAAAATACCTATGCACTCCCATATTTGAAAACTACTAAGGAATTTTTGAACACCAATAATTTTATTAATTTCCTCAACATATACAGTCTTTACCTATGCATATGAGAGTTTCTTAGAGAAGGTATATGCATAGGTGACAAACACACAAATTTTCTAAAGCATTTCAAGGAGCTTGACACAACCCCAAATGCACTAGTGATGATCTTTTAAGATTTGGATACCACTAGTATATTTGTGGTTGGGTCATCCCCCAACAATGCTTTGAATAATTATGTGTGCTCTATCACTTGCACATATACTATCTCTGATTAACTCTTATATACAAGTAAAGGTTGTATATGTTGAGGAAATTCAAAAAACTATTAGTGGTTGGAACTCCTTGGTGGTCTTGTAATAGGGACTTAGCTATTTTGGTTAGAAGTGATTTGGTCTTTTAGCTATTTTAATTTTCTTTCTTGATTAGGGCATTACTCTTGCCTATAAGAGTCAAAATTCTGACGTTCACCATAGTCTTAACTTACAAAAAAACTAGACATCCCTAACATACATGCAAATATGTGTTGTAAATTATATTTTTAATCCATTTCTATTGTCCATTCTTATGAATTATGGTTTCAATTGTCCCAAACTTTCCTCCTAAAAAAGTACCATGTGTGTGTGTTTCCATGATAGTGGAAGAAAAATCACATGAGAAAGACCACTATTGATATTTGATATTGAACTAGGGCCTCCTCCTTCATTTCTCAAAACCAAGAGATTGATATAATAAACATCTAAAATTAGCATTCACAATAATTATATTTACATAGTTCCCATAATTAAGTCCACAAAACACATACCTCTACTTGAAAAAAGCTTCTTTTAAACATAATGATGATGATATAGAGCAAGGTAAAAAGTATAGCTCCCAATTATCCACACATGCAATGAATTGCATAGAGCTTTGACAAGCATAACTCCTAAATCCTTTATGGAAAGGAATTTTTTATACAATGAAAACAATGGACTTAAAAATATTATACAAAACTTCTATAAGAAACACAATGACAAAGAGAGTTTTGACAAGTCTCCAAGTTTCTTCAAAACTCTCTTTCGCATGGTGTTTCTTATAGCATTTTGTATAATAGTTCAAAGTGAAATCTCTGAGTGATATAAGAAAGTTCATTATTTTTTAATCCCCCATGGCAAGTTGATGAGATGCACAATCTTTGAAAAAAAGTGTAAAATATATGCCAATACTAAACCTGCAAGAATCAAAACTTCTCTACTACAGGAACTAAGAAAATTCTGAGTTGAACATGGAAGGCTTGTGTCACCAATGATATCATAAAACTATTCTATTTTCTCATTCTTGTAAGCATAGCAAGGGTTGGAGTTTCTTTTTGTTCCCTAACACTATGAGGTTTTTATAACACAAAATAATAAAACATGAAGGGATGTACCTGTTGAAATAATTGATTAATTTTGTATTGTCTTTGATGTTACAAAAAATGTGATATGATTATTAGTGAGTATATGCCAAGCTTACTCAGGCATTGAAGACAATTTTGTGAAGCTACCAAGCAATCTAGAGTTTGCCCAGTTGAGAAGGCAGTGTCTACCAAGTTAACTCGGGCATCAAAGGAAAGTTTGTAGAAGATGAGTGTTAACCAAGATCACTCGGTTAATGAAGAAAAAGTTGGATGGAACCAGTGTTAACTAAGCTTACTTGGTTACCAAGGAACTTTGTAAGTATGCAGTGTTGACTGAGCTTCACTTGGTTAACATAGGAAAATCATTTTTGAGTTCGTGTCTACCAAGCAGGTTTGGATAACAAAGGATTTTCTTATTTTGGCATATTGAGTTCAATTGATTTATCTATTGGTTCTAGCCAACTCAGAAGATGAACATGAATTATTCTAAGTTATATTTGAGCCAACTTGACAATATGAAAGATATAAATAAAAGGTCAAGTTGAGAATTTGAGTTTTAGAAGTGTGTGTGAGTATGGAAGATTTGATGATGCTAAGAAGAAGAAAATTAAAAGGATAAGTAGAATATCCTTATGGATTAGAAAAAGATATATTTGATCATGAGGATCATGTATAAGATAGAATTGAGATCTATAATCAAAAATTTAGTTGCATTCAAATTAGGTCATGTCACTGTTACTCTCTAACCATTGTAGTAGTGATTTAAATCTCTTAACAGAGTTGGCTTAGTAGCCATTTGTAAATCCTCTAACAAGGTGACAGTTCTATTGAATTGTTTAAAGACCTTTTATAAGGCAACTCCTAATAGGGTGATTAAATCCTCTAACAGGTTCACACCTAACAGTGTGTTTTGTAACCTTTAATAGGGTTAGCTCCTAATAGAGCTCACTTCAGAAGAAAGAAAACACTAACTAGCTGTAATTGGTGGTTTTTTCCAAATTGGGTTTCCACGTTAAATCTTGGTGTCAAATGTGTTCATGCTATTTCTTTTCTATGCTTGCAACTAAGTTAAAGTAATGATAATTACAAATAACATCTTAAGATTTGCATGTTAAGTAGTTACCGAGCATTCTCAGTATTTATTGAGTTATAACATTTCTTTGTTTGTCAAGCATCAATAGAATTAAGTTTTGACATAATTATTTTAGTATTGACATCTAAGGGATCGAGGATTTATTTTTGTAGTAACTGATTCACCCCTCCCCTCTCAGTTACTCTTCTTATATTTTCCAAAAATTGGTATCAGAGCTCTTGGTGCTTGCAAAGAAGGTTTCAAGGACCTAAGCTAAAGATTAGGATGTCTTACAGAAGGGAGATTCCCAAGTTGAACAAAGACAACTTTGTAGCATGGCAAGAACTTATGAGATTACATTTAGTGACTATCAAAGATTTAGGTTGTAAATATCTTGATGCTGAATACAAGACTCCCACTAGAACATTATTAGTTGAAGACATTACTAAGAAGAAGAATCATAACATTATGATGATTGGTATTGCATCTACTCTCAGTTATGTTGAATTTGATGAAGTAAAAGACTGTGAAACAACTCATGAAATGTGGACCAAACTGAAAGATATTTATGAGGAGATTAAAATGTAAGGAGAGCCAAAGTAGAAAGTCTTAGAGGTTATTTTGATTGGATGAAAATGAGAGAAGATGAAAACATTGCAAAATATGTGGAAAGAATCAAAGCAAGTGTGATCACAATTAAAGTATTTGGAGGAGACATTGATGACAAAACTATTGTAAGCAACATACTCAGAACTCTTATTCCTATTTATGAAATTAGAGTATCTACTATTCAAGAAATGAAATGTGATCCAAATAATAAAATATCTCTAGATGCTCTAGTCAAAAGATTGACAGCTTTTGAGCTGGATAACTATGATAACTATGTTCCTAGTTCCAAAAATATTGAGGCTGCATTTGAAGCCAAACTCTAACTCAAGGAAAAGAGTAAGAAATCAAAGGCCAATCAATCAGGAAGTGAAGAAGAAATAGAAGAAAGTTTTGACAGTGATCTTGAAATTGTTGAAGCCCTACTTGCAAAGAAATACTCCAAAGGCAGAGGAAAGTACAAAGGCAAGATTCCTCTAATCTGCTTTTCTTGTGAAGAAGTTGGCCATATTGTTTCTAAGTGTCCAAAAAAAGAAAACAAGGATGAGAAGAAAAGTAATAAATACAAAGGCAAGAAGGAATTCAAAAATTACAAGAACTACAAGGACAAAGGTAAGAAATCTTGTTTTATGGCTAAAGATTATGATAGTAATGAAGACAAAATGGTATATATTGCTGTAAAAGATAAATCTGATGACAAAGGAGATAAAATGGCACTTATGTCTCATGTTAGAAAAAATGATACATGGATTATTGAAAGTGGTTGTTTACATCATATGACTGGAGATAAATTTTTTTTTGAGCACATGGAATATTATGATGGTGGTAGTGTAAGATTTGGAAACAATGAACCTTGTAAGATAAAAGGAAAAGGATGTATTTATTTGACTAAAGAACTTGTATGTGAAAATTCTTATTGGGTTGAAGGATTAAACCATAATCTACTAAGTGTGGCATAGTTGAATAGCATTGGATTCAAGGTAGAATTTATGGATGGAAAGGCCAAACTACTGGATGGAAAAGGAAATCTAGTTGGATCTGGCAAGAAAACTAAAGGTAATCTATTTTATCTTGATCTCAATGAAAGTTCATGTTTTATTGCTCAAGTAGAAGAAATTTTTCTATGGCACAAAAGACTATGTAATGTAAAGTTTTAAAATCTAGTTAAAATGAGAAAACATAAAAGAGTAAGAGGTATTCCTAGTTTGAGGAAACTTGATATAGGTCTATGCAAAAATTACCAAATTGGTAAGATGGGAAAAATTAGTTTCAAAAGCAAGAACTATCATTCAGAATAAGTCTTAGAGCTTGTGCATACAAACTTATGTGGACCTATTAGAATAGATAGTTACAATGGAGATAAGTTTTTCATTCTTTTTGTTGATGACTATTCTAGAATGATGACTGTAATGTATCTAAAAGAAAAATAAGAAGCTTTTCAAAAATTCAAGTGGTACTTGGCAAGAGTAGAAAAAGAAACTAGAAAGAGATTAAAATGTTTAAGATCAGACAGAGGTGGTCAATTCATCTCCAATGAATTCAATGATTTTTGCATTGAAAGAGGAATTAAAAGACAAGTATCAGCCCTTGATACACCTCAACAAAATGGTATAGCTAAAAGAAGGAATAGATCCATCATGGATTGTGCAAGAACATTGATGATAGAAAAGAACATTGCAACCAAATATTGGAAGGAAGAAATCAACACTATAGTTCATACCTTGAATAGAGTATAGCTGAAGAAAGATTCAAATCAAACTCCTTATCAACAATGGTCTAGCTATAAACCTAATGTAAGTTACTTGAAAGTATTTGGCATCAAATGTTATATCATAAAAGAATTTATAAAAGGAAAATTTGATGTCAAAGGTGATGAAGACATATTTCTAGGATACTCTTGCAAAAGTAAAGCATACAAATGTTTGAATTTTTCTACTCATAAAATTATAGAAAGTACACATGTGAGAATTGATGAGTTTGTAGAAAATAGTGAAGAAGAAAGTAGCAAAGAGCCTAAAGATTACAAAATATTTGTTTAATTTGAACCTGATACCCTACCAAACCTATCTAAAATAAAGGAGGCTTCACCTTTTGAGTCCCCAAAATCTCCAATAGTTACCAAGTTACAAACAGTGCAACTCGAGTCAGTGTCTAAAGGACCCAAATAATAGTCAGAGGCTACCAAGCTAGTTCAGACCTAGTCTAAAGGACTTGAGTCATAGACAGTGGGACCTGAGCTTAATACTAAAGTTCATGGTGAAAATAGTGAAACTCATTCCAAATCCAAAGAACTTGTGTTAGTAAGGTATGTTAGAAGGCATCATGCACATGATTAGATCATTGGAGACAAATCTGATGGAACAAAGATAAGAAACAAATTGAAAGGTACATATTTGCTTGTTAAATTTGAACTTAGAAATATTAAAAATGAATTGGATAGTAAAAGTTGGATTGAAGCAATGAATGAAGAAATAGAACAAATAGAGAAGAACAAAACTTGGACTCTTGTTCCTAGGCCCAAGGATAAAAATGTAATTGGCACAAAGTGGGTGTTTAGAAACAAGTTGAATGAAGATGGAAAAGTTTCTAGAAAAAAAGAAAGATTTGTGTGGAAAGGCTATTCTCAAGAAGGTATTGATTATGGAATTTTTTTTTCTCCTATTGCAAGATTAGAAGGTGTCAGAACATTACTAGCATATGCAACACACATAGGATTTAAAGTGTATCAAATGGATGTTAAATTTGCATTCTTGAATGAAATTCTTGATGAGGAAGTCTACATTGAACAACTAAAAGGTTTTGTAGATCTTCCTAAAAGAGACATGGTCTAAAAATTACACAAGGCATTATATGGTCTCAAGAAAACTCCTAGAGCTTGGTATGAAAGAATTCATAATTACTTAGTACAGATTGGTTTTCAAAGAACAAATGATAACAATAGTCTATATATCAAAGAAGGGCTAGACAAGAAGATTGTGTTGGAAGAAATATTTGTTGATGACACATTAATTATAGGAAATGATGACTTGTGAAAGCATTTTTAGAAGAAATGAGTAAGGAATTTGAGATGTATATGTTTGGAGTGATAATTTTTTTTTTTGGATTACAGATTCAATAGAAGAAAGGTGGTATCTACATTACTTAATCTAAATATATCAAAGATATACTAAAGAAATTTGGAATGGAAGACTCAAGACTAGTTGGAACCCCTATTTCTATTGGACATAAGCTTTCCAAAAATGATGATTCCAAAGAGGTAAATCAAATCACATACAAATCAATGATTGGAAAATTATAGTATGTAGTGCATACAAGGCTTGATATTGCATTAGCAGTTGGTATGGTGGCAAGATTCTTAGAAAATCCCAACGAAAATCACATAATGGAAATCAAGAGAATCATGAGATATCTTAAAGGTACTGAACAATATGGCTTATGGTTCAAAATAGGAGGCAATTTGGACTTAAAGGTATTCATTGATGCTGATTGAGTAGGATGTTTTGATGATAGAAAAAGCACTAGTGGTGGAGCATTCTTCCTTGGTAAAAGACTAGTGTCTTGGACAAGCAAGAAAAAAAATTGTATCTCTCATTCCATAATAGAAGCAGAATATGTGGTAGCAATAGTTAATTTTTCTAACATTATTTGGTTCAAACAATTGATGATAGGTATCAAGATAGAGATCAAGGATCCAGTAGTCATATACTACGATAACATCTATGCAATCAATATGTCAAAGGAACTAGTGATGCATACCAAAACAAAGCACATTGCTATAAAATATCACTTCTTAAGAGAGTGGTGCAAGACAAAGAAGTCAAATTGGAATATGTAAATGCAAAAGAGAAAATTGTAGACATATTCACTGAGCCATTACCTAAGGATTCATTTCTATATCTAAGAGGTAAGCTAGGGGTCATTCCCCTATTTGAAGCTCACTAAATGAAGTTTAGTGATGCATCAACTAGAGCATGTTGAAGATCAATCGGTTGATACAGTATTGACAAGGGCATATTGCAAATGAATCAATACTTAAGGTATATTTACTTTCATTGAACATTGTCTTTGGCGTGTGTTGTCAAAGAGGGAGAAGTATAATATCATATCTCATACAATTTTTTTTGAAAAGAAGGAAAAGTGTGCTGTCATTGTGAAGAGATGTCATAAAGAGAGAATGAAGTTGACATATGTTCTAAGTAGACATAATTTTACTCAAAGAAAGAGAAACTGAAGGCAACAAGAGTTCATACTAATAGAGAGAGTTCTCATTGATGAGAATTAGAATAAAACTAAAAATATGTTCGTTAGTTTATTCTTGCTCAAAAAATTTCATTGTAATATGACATGTTGTGTTGTCATCAATGCCAAAGAGGGAGATTGTTGAAACAATTGATTAATTGTATATTGTCTTTGATGTTACACAAAATGTCATATCATTATTAGTTAGTATACGCCAATCTCACTTAGGCATTGAAGAGAATTTTCTAAAGCTACCGAGCAATCCAGAGTTTACCTAGTTTAGAAGGCAGTGTCTACCAAGTTAACTTAAGTGTCAAAGAAAAGTTTGCAAAAGATGAGTATTAAATAAGCTCACTCGGTTAATGAAGAAAAAGTTGGATGGAACTAGTGTTAACTGAGCTCACTTAGTTACCAAAGGAAATTTGCAAGTATGCAGTGTTGACTAAGCTTCACTTGGTTAACACAAGAAAATTGTTTCTGAGTTAGTGTCTACTTAGTAGGGTCGGCTAACAAAGGATTTTCTTATTTTTGCATACTCAATTCAATTGATTTATCTATTGGTTCTAGCCAACTAAGAAGATGAACATTAATCATTCTAAGTTGTATTTGAGCTAACTTGACAATATGAAAGATATAAATAAAAGGTCAAGTTGAGAATTTGAGTTTTAGAATTGTGTGTGAGTATGGAAGATTTGATGATGGTAAGAAGAAGTGAATCAAAAGGATAAGAAGAATATCCTTGTAGAGAAAAAAAAGCTATATTCGATAAGGAAGGATCAAGTATAAGCCAGAATTGAGATATATAATCAGCAATTCAGTTGCATACAAATTAGGTCATGCCATTTTTACTCTCTAGCCATTATAGTAGTGATCTAAATCTCTTAATAGAGTTAGCTTAACAACCATTTGTAAATCCTCTAACAAGGTGATAGTTTTATTGAATTTTTTAAAGACCTCTAACAAGACCACTCCTAACAAGGTGATTAAATCCTCTAATAGGGTCACACCTAATAGTGTGTTTTGTAACCTTTAACAGGGTTGGCTCCTAATAGGGCTCACTTCAAAAGAGTGAAAACTGTAACTAGTTACAATTGGTGGTTTTTCCCAAATTGGGTTTCCACACTAAATATTGGTGTAGAATGTGTTCATGATATTACTTTTTTGTGCTTGCAGCTAAGTTAAAGTAATGATAATCATAGATAACATCTTAATATTTTCATGTTAAGTAGTTACCAAGAATTCTTAGTATTTACTGAGCTACAACATTTCTTTATTTGCTGAGCATCAAAAAAATTAAGTTTTGACAAAATTATTTTGTATTGACATCTCAGGGATCTGGGATTTATTTTTTTAGTAACCGATTCACCCCTCCACTCTTAGTTACTCCTCTTATATTTTCCAATAGTACCATGGTGGATGAGGTTGCCCAAGGACAAGGAATGGTGGGTAATATCATTAAAAAAGCGTAGCAAGTATCATTTAGGTATATTGTAGGGTGTAGTGAGTGAGAAGAGTAGTTTCCTTACTTAACTATGGCATGTTCCATGATAGAAAGGGCCAATTGATGACAATGAAAATTTTTTGAGACAATAAGGCATGGTGTGGATTATAGCATCTAAGAGGGTAAAAGAGAGTGTGGTAATCTATAGCTTACTCTACACCACATTGCTTCTCAATGTTTCTAAAATCATGAAGGACCATGTCATATAGAAAATGAGCCATGATAAATTGAAAATATGTCAAATTTTTAATCAAAGAGGTAGAGTATTTCAAGTTTTTCTTTTCCTGTAATAATAGAAATATTAATATGCATCAAAAGATACATGCACTTTATAGAAGAGATTGAATAGATAGCTCCAATATGCAAAGAAATAGAGATACAAAGATCAAATCAAAAGAACAAGAATAGAGAAGGAACACCACATGGAAAAATTTCAAATAAGATCATCCATTTTTGGAGGTTTTTAATAGAGGTTCCTAGTGTAAAGAATAAGAGTCTTCATTTCATTAAAAATTCAATCCATTTTAATCTATTATGAAATATAATATATGAAATAAAGGAAAATATTTAAATTATAGCCATCACAAGAAGATGGAAGAAAGTATACAATTTTTTTTTATCACATTTTTAAGAAAACAAAAATGTATTTTCAAGAAATGTATGCTAGACAAAACTCTACAACATATTGTCATGTAGAAACCTCCAATATGAAAATAAAATATCTAGAATTGAATAAGGAGAGATGTAAAGAAGATAAGAGATATAGATGCCCCTTTAGGAAATTCTATTTATTAATAGTAGGAATGAGGGGCTAGCTTTGTTAAAAACTTAAAACAAGTTATACCCTAACAAAGATATGTACAATATCAATAATGAGGAGATAAACATCCCATTAGTTGATAAGTTTCTATGGAAAAGGAGTTATAAACATGAAGAGTAAGTAAGAAGATATACACAATCAGGTTTGGATTAATCTTTTACCTAAGTTTAGATGGAGTTTCGAGTCTATAACCTGTTGGAAATCTTTTTGCTTGGAATCAAACTGCATTCATTTTCATAAAAATCACTTAATGTCTCATTCATTTTCAATTTAGAAAAATATTACCATTCACGTCACTTGGAAAATGAACATTACCAGAACTCACACACTTAAAATTTTTTATCATAACAATATTCCTCTATTTTCCATTCCCAAATCAAAGTACTGTATGTTTACATCCAACTTGTTTATACTTGGTGAAAGAACTACCACAACAACCCAAGCCTACAATTGAATGTATCTAGACAAGAGGGAAGAAGAAAAGACAAGGAGGAGGAATTATTATGAGTTCTTGGTCAAATGAAAAGATAAAACCCTTGAGGATGCCACATGTATGACAAAAGAGGCAATTTAGATGATTGGAGCAAAACTAGCAAAAATCCTAACTCAAGAGACTTGAGTTATTTTTAGTGAGAGGAGTATGGTTTATGGTGTCCAATAAATTTATTTATCTATTTTTGGTTCTTTGTGATGTAATAAAGGGTTTGTATCATTTGGACCAACCCATAAGGTCATTGGGTCCATAAAGTAAGGGTAAGAGCCTAAATGTGTTTTATATACCTTGGGTCTCATTAAACCAATAGGATCATAATAGGAAGGTAGAATAGGATGTCATAAGAAATTGTGATTTAATTTATCCCATACTAGAATTAAAATGGCCTTGGCATTCTTTTCTACCATTATTTGGGACTTAGAGGCAAAATTATCAAAATTCCAACATTTTTGCAAAAGTTGCTGAAATGTTGTCAAGCAATTTTTTTTTCTCCAAAAGTTGCTTGTCAAATGCAACTTCTTTACCAATGGTTATACCTATAAAAAATTTGGTTTAGATCATTGGTAAGAGTCTATATAGACATATTTGAACCATTCCCAAGTTAGTGGATGGGGATTGCATGGATTTGAAGTTTGATGAATAAAGAAACACTAATTTTTATTATTTTATGAAATTGTACAACCTCGTACAGATTTTAGACTAGATTAGGTGACATTTTTAGATATTTTTCTAATTTACCTTTCTAATGCACTTAGTTTGACTTAATTTGGTGGTTTCTGAAGAGAGTTATAGGTGTTTTTATATTAAAAGGTTAGAAACCCTCCTAGAAATTGGGGTTTTATATGAATGGAGGCCTAACTTGCAATTTCACTAATGGATTTAAATGTCCACTTGGCCATGTAATTTAATATTTAAAAATCCTAGGATATGAAGATAGTGTTTGATGTTTTTAACATCAGGCCCTAGGTCAAATATCTCTATGTATTTGACCCTGAAATGTGGAGTTTGTATAACCAATCAAGAAAAAACAATAGAGTGACTAGATAAAAGGTGATTTGGAGTATTAATTTTTATTGAACTCTATTAAGGGTTATTTTAATTATATTATCCCATCTCATAGGGTTTTCTTTGTAAACCAAGCCTAATTAGGCATATTAGGTCCATGTACATAGTGAAGGATAGGGGCTGTTGGACTAGAGCTAGAACTTCAAAATTTGGAATTTCATAGTTTAGACAAAAAATGGTATCCCAAACATTAACTTTTTTTCCTAGTCAGTTGGAGGTTTTGAGAGTTGTTCTTTTACGTCGACCTAATTTCTTCTAGGTCTACCTACTAGCTTAATAAGGGATAATTGGGTTGTGGATTTCTTGGAACCCAATGAATGGTTTTATTCTTATACAAATAGCCTAAGGAAGGAATTATAATAATTAGATGGAGTTTTTTAAGAGTTTGAAGTATTTTCCCATACATTGGCCTAGTTTAGGAAACTTACCTAAAGCACAAATTTACATTAACTTTGATTTGAACCCTAGGACTTTGTAGGATTGTTTTCGGAATTCAAAACAGTTGGAAGGATATATTAATCTTTGAATAAGGAATGTGTAATATTGGGAGTGAAGAATTCAAGATTGAAGAGAGCTCCATAAAGCACTCTTTTGGTTGTGCTCAGAGAAAAAGAAGAACAAGAAGACTTGGTGAAAGATCTACCAAAGAGGAAAGGCCTTCTATGAAAACCCATTTGAACTAAGTTACAAAAATTGTTCATAATAGATAAACTAGAGGTATTTGACAATACCATATCCTTACATTTTATAATGCACTTGATTAGGAATATAGTCATGGAAATGCAATAATTATATCAAAAATTTCATATAAAGGATTTACATTTTAGATATATTCAAAGGCTTCAAGTGTAAATAAATAAGGGTAGTAAAGTTGCATGAATGTGTTATATTTCAAGTATACCTTTCAATAAATATAATAATAATGATGAATACAAAAGTATAGGTGTCTATCACGATAATGAAACAATACTAAATAGAGCTTTCACATCTTACAAGAGAATTTCTAACTTTAAGGTAAATGCATTAAATAATGGTCAAGAATGGTAAGTACCAAATAGTAAAGAAACACTAATCAAGTTGAAGAATTCCATCAAACTTTAAGATTGCACGAGAGTTGATATGATCCATGACAAGGAGAATTGTTGGAGGGGAAGCTGGAAAATGATCTTAGAAGGAAAGATGATGATGACACAATGTTCAAAGAGGGTAGGTACAATGTAAAGGTGGAGTAGGGTGGATCTAAGATGTAGTATGATCATTTTAAGGATCTTGTAACTATTGGAGAGTCTATTGGAGGTTTTAATTGAAGTAGTAGAGTGGCTAGGGGAACTTGGAGTTGTTCTTGTTGGAAATCTAATGGGAAAGTAAGATGTTGAGAGGTGTGGGGGGTAGTAAATTTGGATCTCTTAAACATTTACCACTTTAAACATAAACCATATTCAAACTTGATTCACTATACATGTCAACCTTAACCTTAACTAAGCATCATCATATAACAACATGCAATCATAGATATAACATCTAAGAATAAGAATGAAACACATAAATAAGTAACCAAAACTTAACACAAGACATGGGAACACATAAACCCCCAAGTGTGAAGGTAAAACTATGATGGGGATGGAACCCACAAAATCTTCACTACTACAGTAGTAAAGTGTGCCTATTACGGCTACAATTTGATCATTTTTGAGGATATACCCTATGACAGGTGTTCTTAATTAAAAGAAAATAAGTTTTTAAAGTATATTTTGATTAAAGGACTTTTACATCATAATAAACTGAGAACTCTTTTAGGAGATTTATAATAGGCCTGTTAAGACCACTCTGTTAAGAGATTTACCTAATACACTTATTATAATGTAATTTGTACCATGATCCTTTGATTTTCACTTGATTGCTGATGACATATCTTCTTTTTTCAATATGTAATCACCTTAATGTGACTAATATGCAATATCTTCCCACAACACTAATTAGTCATCTTAGTCCTTCAACCTCTAATTCACCTTCAACTTCACAATCTTCTTGCTAAAAACTTCAACAACACAAAAGTCTTAAACACTTCTTTTATAGCTATCCAAAGAAATTTCTATATCTTGATCAATGATTAGGATTCATCTTTTTTTCCACTTAGTCTTTCCTGTTTCCTAATTGGTTGATCATATTACATAGGGATTAATGAAGCATA
Source organism: Cupressus sempervirens (assembly GCA_028749045.1). Lineage (NCBI taxonomy): Eukaryota > Viridiplantae > Streptophyta > Pinopsida > Cupressales > Cupressaceae > Cupressus > Cupressus sempervirens. The sequence continues at coordinate 530,882,652 of CM053783.1, read as the reverse complement.
ATCATAGGTGTAATTACCTCCATGATTCTCTCCTTGAACATAGCAACTTGTTTCCAATTCAGAAAAAAATGGTTTGCATGGGATTTAGTGCCATTCCAAACTCAAATACACACATAGGTCCTAACACTTGGCTATGATTTTTTTTTTTTTAATGTTGTCCCTCATCTTGAACTTTTCTTAGATTGAAATATTTCAACTTTGAACTACTCAACAATGTTTATGTTCTCAGAAACCATGTATTCCTTGACATACATTAAATTGTAAACTTCTGCGCTATATGGCTTGGCCTCTATTGTGGCTCAACCACAGTGTTGATCGACAAACTCTACCTAGTAAATGACTAAGTGTTTTGCACTAATAGGCAATACTAAGATTCCCTTTAGGGTCAATAAGCTTTCCCTATAGTATTAGTAGAAAAAAAAACTTATCATGCTAAAAAATCTTTTATAACATAAATTCAAAAAATTAACTCCCCCTAAGGGTGTACTTCATACCAATAGATCAATAATCATATCATTGTAACTTGTGTTTTCAAAGCTCTTTTCAAAAGTATTTTGTTTTGGTTTTCATCTTTGGCTTTGTCTCCTTATTACTCATTTCCATTAGACATAATATACATAATATACCAAAATTTGCATAAATTTTCCCTTTAGTATAATCATACACTACTCCCCCTTGTTTTTGTCATGAATATTCAGTAGTGATATGCAATTTTGGCCTAAGGAGTATACAAATCTCTTTCAAAAATGGGTGGTGCCATTTCATAACAATAGACATTGTATTGTTCCAATTCTTCTTCATTATCTCTAGATTTTTCCTCTTAATCTCCATTCTAGTGGCAAAATCCACCATGTTATCTATTGTAGACATTTGTGGATTCTACATGAGATCTTTTGTAGTCTATAAATGCCTCTACATAATTTCCAAATGAGGTAATAATAAGACATGCATAGTAGTAACCTTGTTCCTTATATTGTACTCCTCATGCAACAACTCTAATTGTTTTCCTTGCAAAAATCATATATTTGAGAAGTATACTAAAATGGAACCAGGGTCCATGTTCAAATATGATCCATACTTATTTAGATCTGCATCTACTTTATTCATTTTCTCCCTTATCTCCTTTGTAAAACCTAGAACATTAAATATTTTTCCAAACAATGTGTTGGCACTATCAACTAATTTCTCCGAATAAGTAATAATAGTGGAAAGTTCCACCTTCTTTTACAATTTGTGTAGACACTTTCTCCAATACTTTATTCTTAAATTTTCTCTTTGACCATTACATCAATTTCTCTTGTGTGTCAATGTTAGGATTATTGACTTGCTCAACAATTTTGATCAGTTGGTCAATGATGGGGATTTTTTATCTAGGTTATCAACAACAAAAGTATCAAGAAATATATCTTTTATATCATGTAATACTTTCCTTTGTTGGTCCTCTTTTCTCATCTCCTCTTTCTTAGCCTTTCTTGCTAATAAATAAGTATTATCATTTGATCATAATTTAAACTATTTGTGTCCCCATTTGGAATCACAATCTCATCATCCAAAGTAATGGGTTTATCTTTAATTTCTTCGGGTGACAACTTCACCTTCTTTTTCAATCTTTTACCCTTGGAGTTTGGTTTGCTAGAGCTTGACCCAATTTAATGTTCTTTTGTTTTGATATCTAGACTTAGCCTTTGAGTCTCATCTCTTATTTCCCATGCCTTTTTAGGCTCTTCATCTATCTTCTTCTCCTCAGGTCTATGCTCTTCTTGCACTAGTTCATCTCTCTTCTCCTTTACATCACTAGTTTGGAGTTCAATAGTTGAACTTAGCTTCCATGCTTCCTTTTCTCCCTCCATCCAAGGTCTTGAGGCATGTGGTCTCTCACTAGTAGTAGGATAATCTACTTGATCATTTAGGCTCTTTTATGACTTCTCACCTTCACTATTAACATTTGTATTTCTCTTAGTGACACCATCTTTTTGTTTTGGATCTTGGGTGTTCTCACCTTCATTGACTGAGACAGTCTATTAATTAACTTCACCAATATTCTCATTACCCTTATTGACATATAAACTCAATGAAATAATAGGTTTTGAGTCAACCTATTGTGTGATTACCTATGTGTTAACCTTGGGATAATATTTGACTTTTATAATAATAGGGTTTAGATCCATCAAGGTCTCACGTGTTGAATTAAACTATAGAGTTTCCTTCTTTCTCTCAGACTCAGTCAACATAGTCATCTTATGAGGTTTAGTCACTACATTTTCCTTATTTGACACCTCTTTAACTAGACCAACCTCTGGTTTATCTTCGATTGTGATTTTTTCTATTTGATGTCCACATTACTGAATAGTATCACCATCAATATCATTTGTATTATCTGATTCAACTTGTTCAGGTTCAACCTTTTTGGCCTCATCCTTCTTCTCATCATCAACCATAAGTCCATATATCTTCTTCCATATTATTTTTCTATCTTCAAATACATTTTATACATTGTATTTCAAAATAAAATATGCTCTTCTCTTAGGAATAAATTTACTATTGTACTTACTCATTTCCTTTGAAATTTACTTTATGCTCAAATCAGGTATCACGCTAGCAAGTTTACCTTCCCTTATATGCCTTTCAGTCTTCAAGGCATATTTCCATCATTCATCAATCTTATTGTACAACTCATTAGGTATCAATTTCCTAACTCCAAGGTTGTGTGCTTAAATGTTGTCATCATTTCCAAAACTACTTCTTCCATCTTTACCTTATTTGTAGTGCCCAAAGTATTATATTTGATGAATTTAAATCTTGATATCCCTACACTCCCCCTAATATTTTAAAAAAGTTTATCTATGGTCTGGGGTGTCTTGTGCACTACAATCCTAAACCGGTTGGTGTCATCTAACTTAATCTTATCTGTATCATCTTCATCATCATCCTTAGCCATTATAACCTTTCTTCTAGGATTATTTTTAGGTTTTCTTAGCTTTTCTTCCTTTTCAATATCTTTACTCTTTATTAGCTTCCTCCCTTGGGTAGGGTTTTTAATCTTTTCAACTCCTTTCTTGGGCTCGATCACTTGAGTAGTAGATTGCCTTATCCTTTTTCTAATTACTCTTGGTGTTGTAAGGACTAGCATAGTGGATTTCTTAACACTCATGCTTTCCTAAGGCTTGGTAGAAAATATTTCTTCACCTTTTCCTTCTACTTCCTCTTCTTCACTTGACATATCCTCACCTTACCTTTGGTTATCTAAAATGGTGAGTCTTACTCAATACCTTCACCAAATGTTCTTTCAAAGTTCTCTATCATACCTTTTCATTTCTTCTCAATCTTGGGAGCATTTATTTGCACAATAATTTTGACCTTTTTTTGTCTCAAACCTACTAAATAAATTAGCATCCTTGTCAACAAAATCACATAGTAATGCAATTATTTCTATTGTTGCTTCATCAATGTTAATTTTATATGGCAATGGCCTTAACCATACCATCCAAGTTATCACTACCCAAATGCATGTCCATTTGGTATCCAATAATAAACATACATCATCATAATACTTATCTACCAAGGATTGAGGGTCCTTGACATGTTCCTTATATTTTGTCTAAACTCTTCAAAATAGCCATCCCTGACCACCTCAAAATTGTCACCTAACTGAGTGATGAATTCAATTATTTTCTGGGTGATAAGTTTCTTCTTGTTTCATGTGACATTTTTGATAGTAGGAAAATAATTTTGTACATAAAATAATATGCAAACAAGTAGATACAAAAACTTATACATATTATTCTTTTCTTTCGTGATCCTTCCCAAATTATCAGCTAATTGTGTCATTTGTAGGTTGACAAGGTCATATCTATGATCTTTCTTCACAATTTCTTCAATATGTCCATACTTTCCACATAATTGACTATTTACCCAAGTATTATAATCCTAGTTTATTGCATTACCTTTCCTAGTTGCATTGCCTTGACCTTTAGGTGTCTAACTATATTTTGTATTAGATTTTCAATTTTGTGCCTTGTGAACATACTTCTGACATGTATAGAAATAACCTTCAAATATAGATGGAACTATTGTCTTTGATTCATTATTGATATCCATACTTGTTACAATGAAAACACTATAATTGAATTTAGGCTTGGGATTGGACTTACTAGTTTTGCTTCTACAAACATTTGTTGGATGACCTAGTTTTCCATAGTGATAACATGTAGGCTTCTTGTTCTTTAGTTTTTCATTTCTTTGTTCTCCATTCTTTGGTGAATCTCCTTTATTGGTAGATGAAATCAACTTGATATAGCCTAATTTACTAATATCATGAGGCATTCTTTGTTCTTTTAACTGTTCATCAAGTTGTCTCATAACCTCTCTAGATTTGTTCATTCTTTCAATAATTTTCTTTTCAACTCTCAACTCATTTCTCAATTGATTTTTCTCTAATCTCAAATTTGAAATCTCTTCCACCTTCCTATAAATATTATGATAAGAACTTAATAACTGATTTACCATTTCAAATTGATTGTGTGTTAGCTTTTGTACTTCATTGATCCTTTCATCAAGTGTTATGGCTATTTTTCTTTTTATTCTTCATCTGCCAACACCTTTTTTTCTTCAACCTTTTTCTTTTATTTAGTGATTTCACATAGCCTTACTGAGGGTATTTCATGTTCTCTCTTCAATTCTCTTACCTCTTCATTTATAGTTTTGTTCTTCCCTAATAGATATCCTATTGATGCATTAGTTTCACTATATATTCCCTCATCACATATGTCTTCAATTATTTCTTCCTAGTATTGTGTGTCATTTTTATGGATGTCCATCTCCTTCCTTCTTTTTAAGGATTTCTTCAATTCTTCCTTTGCAACCTTAACTTTGTCAAATGCAAGTTTCAAATCAAACTTTTGATTTTCAATCACCTTTCCTAGTTGTAGGCTTCCATCTCCAAGATCTTTGTGTTGAAAATTTAAGAGGAGTAATTGAGAGGGGAGAGGTGAATCAATTAACACTAAAACAATTCCAAATCCCTTATATGTCAATACAAGTTTCCTTTTAATTCATAGCTTGGTTAGAACTAGATACTCACTATAATTTAGTTAACAAAGCAATCTTAAGATAATGATGTGTATTAACCTTTAGTAACTCATTTGCAGAAAGATAAAGTAGTAAGAAAATAACATGAACACATGAGACACCGATATTTAACATGGAAACCCAATTTGGGAAAACCACTAATGCAACTAGTTACAACTTTTCACTCTTGTAAAGCAAGCCCTATTAGGAGCCAACTCTTTTAAGACTACAAAACACACTTTTAGGTGTGACCCTGTTAAAAGATTTAAATCACTATGTTAGGAGTGGCCTTGATAGAGGTCTTAAGAAACTTCAATCTAGAAATGCCACTTGGTTAGAGGATTTAAAAAATTGTTGTTAAGTCAACTCTATTAAGAGATTTATTCACTACTACAATATTAGAGAGTAATAATGATTGACCTAATTGACAAAGCAACTGAATTGCAGATTCAAATCACTATTCTAGCTTATCCTCTAGATCCTCCCTAATTAGAATATTCTTTGCATCTTCTTGGATAATCTTCCCTAATTTAGATATCCTTCTTTATTCAAATCTTATCTTCTTCTCCACTTACTCATTCTTCAATATACAACTTGACCTTTTATATTACTCCCCTGTAGGTAGGCCTATTTGGCTGCTTTCCCTATTCGTGGAGCGGGGGGGGGGGGTGGGTCGAATAATAGAAACCTCTACATGCAATTCTAATCCATCATTGTTTCCTTAACTCCGAACTTTTCATCAACTTTTACATTCGCTCATTCAACTATAGTCTTAGTTATATGATTAAAACATTTGTAAGCTTTACTTTTCAATTAATAACCAAGAAACATACATTCATCACTTCTTTTATCAAACTTACCAACATCATCATCTCTCTTTATATAATTTTTTTTTCCAAATATTCTGAAATACTTTATTGAGGGTGAATGACCAAACCATAACTCATAAGGAGTCTTACTTATACCTTTTCTAATATACACTCTGTTTATAGTACATTATTGTATTGACCACTTCTCTCCAAAATGTCTTTGATACATTGTCATTCTATTATTCCCCTATAGGTAGGCCTATTTGGTTGCTTTCCCTATTTGTGAAGGGGGTCAAATAATAGAAACCTTGAATGAAAGGATATCTAAATTAGTTCTATGATTAAAACATTTGTAAGCTTTACTCTTCAATGAATAACCATGAAACATACCTTTATCACTTCTTGGAACAAACTTACCAATATCATAATCTCTCTTTATATAAAATTTTCTTCCAAAGATTTTGAAATACTTTACTAAGGGTGAATGACCAAACCACAATTCATAAGGAGTCTTATTCATACCTTTTCTGATCTACACTTTATTCATGGTGTACACTACTATATTGATCACTTCTCTCCAAAATGTCTTTGATACATTATTCTCAAACATCATTACTCTTGTTGCCTCTACTACTAATCTATTTCTTCTTTAGCGATCTCATTCTACTCAATTGTCTTGGGTGAAGATAATTGTCTCTTGATTCCATTCTCTACACAAAATATGTTAAACTCTCTAGAGGTAAACTTTAATCCTCTATCAAATCTTAAACATTTTATTTTAGCACCAGATTCATTCTCAACTCACCCTTTCAAATAAAAAAATAAAATCCACTAAGTTGACTTGCATAAACCAACAAATGGATAAAACTAATCTACTAAAGGTCAACTGAACCTAGGTCACTCAGTTACCATTGAGCTCCTTGGTAACCAACCTAACTCAATTTACATTGAACTCATTTGGTAACTAACCTGACTTGGTTTACGTAGGAATTCCTTAAATTGCTTCTTCTAAACTTATGCTTGGCTGATTAACGTTGGTTCCAACTGGTAGTGCTTGGTTAGATTATAAAATTTATGTAACATCAATGACAATATACAATTGAATAATTGTTATCAATAATCTCCCTCTTTTGCATTGATGGTAACACAACATGTCATTAAGAAAAGAAAATTTAGAGAAATCAAAATGATTTATAAGATTTTATAAAATCCTAATTAGTTTCATTCTGATTCTCTATCCATCCATGAGAACTCCCTCTAAGATTCTCCCTCTACCATCTTAGCTTCAGACCCCACCATAAGATCAAGTTCTCCCTCATGTAGATTTCCACCTCTAATGAATCTCTCTCTTAATGAATATATGATATGATTCTCTCCCTCTTTGACATCAAATTCCAAAGACTTGACGTTGTGATTTTACTATGTACCTAATGTATTGCTTCATATGTAATGAGCTCTGACTTCTTTGCATCAAATTGATAGATCTTCAATGCAACTTGGTTGATGCATAACTAATATGTACTCTAGTGAGCATAAAATAGGGGAATGACCCCTAGCTTTCCTCTTAGATACAAAAATGCATTCTTAGGTAATGGTTTGGTAAATATGTCAGTAACCTACTCCTTTGTGTTCACATATTCCAATCTAATCTCTTTATCTTGAACTAATTCTCTTAGAAAATGATACTTAATTGCAATGCTTTTTGTCTTGGTGTGAATCATTTGATTTTTAGATATATTGATTGCACTTTCTTATCACAATAGATAACCACTAGATCCTTGATTTCTTCCTTTATTTATGATAACAATTTCTTGGACCACATGATGTTGAAGAAATTAACTATTGCAACAACATATTTTTCTTTTTTTGTAGACTGAGAGATGCAATTCTTCTTCTTGCTTTTCCAAGATACTAACCTTTTTCCAAGAAAAAAAACTACTCCATTGGTGCTCTTCCTTTCATCAATGCTTCCAACCCAATTAGCATTAATAAAGGATTTCAACTCAAATTTCCCTCCTTTCTTGTAACATAGACCATAGTCTTGAGTACCTTTTAGATATCTTATAATTATTTTGATTGCCATCATATGATTTTCTCTGGGATTTATAGAGAATCTTGCAACTATACCAATTTCTAATGCAATATCAGGTCTTGTATGAACAACATACTAAAGTTTCACAATCATATATCTATAGTTATCCTAATTTACCTCTTTTGAATCATCATTCTTGGATAGATTATATCCAGTGGACATAGGTGTTCCAACTAGTTTGGAATCTTCCATTCCAAAGGTCTTCAATATCTCCTCTGTTTGCAACTAGACTTATTTTGTTTGAGACTCACTCTCCATAGTTTGTGACTTGAGTTTCTCTATTTGAGACTCAATTAGAACTATCTCTAGCTCAGGTTGCACTAGTTGTAATTCAAGTTATACTGGCTGTAACTTGGGTTGCATTGGCTTCAACTCGGTCTCCTCTATTTGAGATAGAAAACATGTAGATTTAGTGAAGTCTAGGTAAAAAAAAAAAACCTTTAGTCTGATTACTAGTTCCAAATAGGTTTCCTTTACCATCTAGAAGCCTCACCTTCTCATTCATGAATTCTACCTTGAATCCAATGCTGTTCAATTGTGCCACACTTAGAAGAATTTGTCTCAGTCATTCAATCCATTAGGCATTATCACATTTGATTCCATCAATAAAAGCAATGCAACCTTTTCCCTTCACATATCATGGTTCATTTTTCCAAATTTAGCACTTCTCCTATCATAGTTCTCTAAGTTTTCAAACTTAGTTTTATCACCAGTCATGTGATGAGAATAACCACTATCTATTATCCATGTGTCATTCTTGCCAACATGAGAAATAAGTGTCATCTTTTCATCATCCTCATCATCTGACTCATCTTTAATAATAATATATATTATTTCATCTTCATTATCACTATCATAATCTTTAGCAATATAACAAGATTTGTTACCTTTTTCTATGTAGTCTTTGTAGCTCTTGAAATCTTTCTTGCCTTTGAACTTGATTGATTTTCTATCATCTTTACTTTCCTTATTTGGACACCTTGCAACAATGTGACCAACTTCTTCACAAAAAAAAAAAATCAATGGAATTTTGCCTTTATATTTACCTTTTCCTTTTGATAACCTTCTTGCAAGTAGGGCTTCGATGGATTCAAGATCATCATCAGATTCTTCCTCTTCTTCACTATTAGACTATTTTCCTTTTTAGTTTCCTCCCTTTCTACCAAGGGTTAGTTTTTCTTTGAATGTTGATTCTATGTTGCAAGATCTAGGAAGTGTTGGAAATATAGATGGAGTAATTGAGAGGGGGGGGGGGGGGGGGGGGGGGGGGGGTGAATCAGTTAACACAAAAACAAATCCACATATCCGTTAGATGTCTTATAAATTAGTTACAATTGTCACTCGATAAACATAGAAAAAAATGCTCTAACTTGGTAGATGCAGTGTATGTTAACTTATTACTAATCTTTAAGCATTCAAAATGATTAACATGCAACCATAATAGAAATAACATGAACACATGAGACACCAAATTTAACGTGGAAACTCAATATGGGAAAAACCACCAAGTAACTAGCAATTGATTTTCACTCTTCTTAAGTAAGTCCTGTTAGGAGCCAACCATGTTAAAGGTTACAAAACACACTATTAGGTGTGACCTTGTTAAAGGATTTAATCACCCTATTAGGAGTGGCCTTGCTAGAGGAATTTAGAATAATTTAATAGAACTGTCACCTTGTTAAAGGATTTACAAAATGGCTGTTAAACCAACTCTGTTAAGAGATTTAGAAATCATTTCTACAATGGTGAAAAAGTAACAATGAATAGACTTGAATGAGATGCAACTAAATTGCTGATACAAATCTTTGTTCTACTCCACTAGATCCTCTTTGATTGAATAAAACTTTACTACTCCTCAAGGATATTTGACCATCCTTCAAAATTCGCTCACACTTTCTTCTTCAATCAATACACTTACATGCTCGCTCATTACACTTTATAATTCACAACTTGACCTTTCATATATACCTTTTAGATTATCAAGTCATCTCATTTACAAATTAAAATTACCAATAATAATTATATTAGTTGGCTATAATCATTACATAAAATAATTAAACTTTATTTCCCAAAACAATGAAATCCTTCATTGGCCAACCTTGCTTGGTAGACACTATTTCAGAAATGATTTCCTGTGTTAACCAACTGAAGCTCAGTTAACACTATGAACTCTACAAAATCCTTTGGAGATCAAGTGAAATTTGTAAACATTGACTTTCCTTTGCTAACCTTGTGAGCTCAGTTAACACTAACTTCTACACAAAAACCTTTGACACCCGACTGAGCTCAGTAGAAACTATTTCCATAGAGTATTTTCTAGGAACACTTGGTAGAATTTGAAATTTTATTTGCTAACCAACTAAGCTCAGTAGAATCTATCTACTGACTGATATGACATTTGTGTAACATTAAAGACAACACACAATTGAACAATTCTATCCAACAATCTCCCTCTTTGGCATTGATGGCAACATAACATGTCAGAGCATAATGAAATTTGAAAATAAATATTTTTCTGACAGAACATTTCTCCCTCTTAGATTTTATGTCACAAACTTCTTTAATGCAGTAATCTCCCTTTGTGAAGGAATTACATAGTTTCTTTTCCAGAAAACAAACTTTCCACAAAAAAATTCAAATTTCAAAAGGATATGATAGTAAACTCTCCCTCTTTGACAACACATGCCAAAGACAATACATACCAAATGAGTAGCAATGTACCTTAAGTACTGATTCATATGCAATGTTTCTATGACTATGCTGCATCAATTGATAGATCTTCAACTTAGTTCCTATTGATGCATCACTAAAACTTTATTTTAGTGAGCTTCAGATAGGGGAATAACCCCTAACTTACCTCTTAGATACAAGAATACATCCATGGGTAATGACTTGGTGAATATTTCAACAATCTGTTCCTTTATATGGACATATTCCAATATAATCTCCTTATCGTACACCAATTCTCTAACAAAGTGATACTTTATTGCAATGTGCTTGGTTTTGGAATGCATCATTCGATTGCACTTGTATTATCACAAAACATAACAACTAGTTCTTTGATATCAACCTTCATGCCTTCCAATAACTATTTAAACCAAACAATATTAGAATAGTTCACTACTGCTATAACATATTCTACTTTAGCTATAGATTGGGATTGCAATTTTGCATTTTAGTTGTCCAAGACACCAGCCTCTTTCCAAGAAAGAATGCTCCACCACTTGTACTCTTTCTGTCATCAATGTTTCCTGCCCAATCAACATCAGTAAACACTTTCAAGTCCAGATTTCCTCCAAATTTGTACCACAATCCATAATCTTTAGTGCCTTTCAAGTATCTCAAGATCCTTTTGATTGCCATCATGTGATTTTCTTTGGGTTTTGCTAAAAATATTGCTACTATACCAACTGCAAGAGCAATATCAGGCCTTGTATGAACTACATACTACAATTTTCCAATCACTGATCTATACAAGGTTTGATCTACCTCTTTTGATTCATCATCCTTGGTAAGGTTTAGTCCAGTACACATGGGAGTTCCAACTAGTTTTGAATCTTCCATACTAGATTTCTTGAGTATCTCCTTGATGTACTTAGATTGAGTAATGTAGATACCATTCTTGCTCTACTGAATCTGAAGATCAACAAAGAATTTGATCTCACCAAACATAGACATCTCAAATTCCTTGTTCATTTGCTCTAAAAATTCTTTGCATAGACCAACCTCAGGTTTCTTTATACTAGGAATGCCTCTTACTTTCCTAAATTTTTTTATTTTCACCAGGTTATCAAAATTCACATGACATAACCTTCTGCGCCATAATCAACTTACTTCAACTTGCACAATAAAACATGAGCATTCACCAAGTTCAAGATAGAACAAGTTACCTTTTGTCTGTATGCCTGATCCAATTAGCTTTTCTTTGTCATCCAACAGTCTTGCTTTTCCATGCATGAATTCCACCTTGAATCCAATATTGATTAGCTATGCTACACTCAACAAAATATTTTTAAGTCCTTCAACCCAATAGGCATTATCACATACAAGCTGTTTGGTTAGTGAGATACTTCCTCTGCCTTTTATGCAACAAGGTTAGTGAGATACAAGTCTTGATTAGCTATGCTACACTCAAAAAATTATTATTAAGTCCTTCAACCCAATAGGAATTATCACATACAAGCTCTTTGGTTAGTGAGATACTTCCTCTTCCTTTTATGCTTGATCCAATTAGCTTTTCTTTGTCATCCAATAGTCTTGCTTTTCCGTTACTGGGATGGGTGACCTCTCGGGAAGTCTCGGTGCTTCACCCCTGTGAGCATCACCTAGATCTAATGAGTGCCAAGTGTTCCATTTATTCTCATGAGAGATGGATTCATGTTGAAACACTACTCATGAAATATGGGTCAATGAGTTTGACTCAAAATTACACAGTTAAATCTTGATAGCAATATCACAATTTGACTTGCTGTGGAAATTATCTCCTATCAATTGATGAGCTTAAGGGTCTTTCTAATGAATGGTTCATAAGGTACAACACTTGGTGAAGGTTTTGCAAATGGGGTTTCAAGCTTTGGGTTTAACCATGGAGGAAAATCCATAGGTAAGCGCACTCAAGCTGGAGTAGTATTGGGATGGGTGACCTCCCGAGAAGTCCCGGTACTTCACCCCTGTGAGCATCACGTAGATCCAATGAGTGCCAAGTGTTCCATTTATTCTCATGAGAGATGGATTCATGTTGAATCACTACTCATGAAATATGGGTCAATGAGTTTGACTCAAAATTACACTGTTAAATCCTGATAGCAATATCACAATTTGACTTGTTGTGGAAATTATCTCCTACTTATCAATTAATGAGCTTAAGGGGATTTCTAATGAATGGTTCATAAGGCACAAAACTTGGTGAATGTTTTGCAAATGGGTTTGCAAGCTTTAGGTTTAATCATGAAGGAAACTCCATAGTTAAGCATGCTTAGGCTGGAGTAGTACTGGGATGGGTGACCTCCCGGGAAGTCCTGGTGCTTCACCCCTATGAGCATCACCTAGATCCAATGAGTGCCAAGTGTTCCATTTATTCTCATGAGATATGGATTCATGTTGAATCACTACTCATGAAATATGGGTCAATGAGTTTGACTCAAAATTACACAGTTAAATCCTGATAGCAATATCATAGGTTCATTATTACCAAACCTCACACTACCACCATCATAGTCTTCAAATTGTTAAATTTTTTTTTTGTCACCAATCATATGATGAGAAAAACCACTTTCTATGATCCATGTATCATTTTTTCTTACATGAGTGATAAGTGCCATCTTATCTTCCTCATCATTATTAGATTCATCTTTCACAACAATGTAAACAATTTTATCTTCACTATTATTAGAATCCTTAGAATCCTTAGCCATGAAACATGTTTTCTTACCTTTGTCATTGAATTATTTGAAGTCTTTCTTTCCATTACAGTTGTGACCTTTCTTCTCATCCTTGTTTTTCTTGTTTGGGAACTTAGCAGCAATATGACCAATTTTTTCACATGAAAAAAAGATTAGAGGAACTTTACCTTTGTATTTTCCTTTTCCTCTATAATATTTCCTTGCAAGTAGAGCCTCAACTACTTCAAGATCACTGTTAGAACTCTCTTCTAATTACTCTTCAATTTTTGATTGAGAATCCTTTATCTTCTTGCCTTTTTCCTTGAGTGAAAGCTTGGCTTCAAATGATGATTCAATGCTCTTGGAAGCTGGAACATAGTTGCCACAGTTATCTAGCTCAAATGCAGTCAATCTTCCTACTATGGCCTCTAAATTTATCATATGATTTTCTCCACATCTTCTTTCTTGACTTGTAGAAACTCTAATTGCATAAATGGGAAGAAATGTTCTAAGAACTTTACTTACAACTATTTCCTTTTTGATATCTCCTCGAGAAACCGACACTTGCTTTGACTCTTTCAACATATTTGGCAATGTTTTCATCCTCTCTCATCCTCATTTGATCAAATTGTCCTCTTAGACTTTCTACTTTGGCTCTCCTCACATTTTCATCACCTCCATAGATATCTTTCAGCTTGTTCCACATAGCAAAGGTAGTTTTGTAGTCCTTGATATCATCAAATTCTTCATAGCTTAGGGAAGATGCAATGTCTATCATCATGGTGTTATTAGTCTTCTTCTCAACAATGTCATTAATAGATAATGTACCACAAGGAGTTTTTTATTCTTCATCAAGATATTTCAATCCTGTATCTCCAATGGAAGTGAAATGGAGTCTCATGAGACCTTGCCATGCTAAAAAGTTATCCCTGTTAAGCCTTGGAATTTCCCTTGTAAGACATCCTAATCTTTAGCTTAGATCCTTGGAATCCTTCCTACAAGCACCAAAAGCTCTAATACCAATTTGGAGTATTGAGAGCGGGGGGTGAATTAGTTACCACAAAAACAAATCCACATATCCCTTAGATGTCTTATAAACTAGTTATTCGATAAATATATGGAAAAATACTGTAACTCGGTAGATGTAGTGTATGTTAACTTATTATTGATCTTTAAGCATTCATAGTGATTAACATGAAAACATAAAAGAAATAACATGAACACATGAGACACTAGATTTAACATGGAAACTTAATATGGGAAAAACCACCAAGTAACTAGCTACTAATTTTCACTCTTCTAAAGTGAGCCCTATTAGGAGCCAACCCTATTAAAGGTTACAAAACACACTATTAGGTGTGACCTTGTTAAAGGATTTAATCTCCTTATTAGGAGTGGCCTTGCTAGAGGACTTTAGAATAATTCAATATAACTATCACCTTGTTAGAGGATTTACAAAATGGCTGTTAAACCAACTCTGTTAAGAGATTTATAAATTATTGCTACAATGGTGAGAAAATAACAATGAATAGCCCTGAATGAGATGCAACTAAATTTCTGATATAGATCTTTGTTCTACTCCACTAGATCCTCTTTGATCAAATAAAACTTTATTGCTCCTCAAGGATATATGACCATCCTTCAAAATTTTCTCACACTTTCTTCTTTAATCAATACACTTGCATGCTCACTCATTACACTTTAGAATTCACAACTTGACCTTTCATATATACCTTTCAAATTATCAAGTCGGCTCATTTACAAGTTACAATTACTAATAATCATTAAATCAGTCAACTACAATCATTACATAAAATAATTAAAATTTATTTTCCACAATAATGAAATCCTTCATTGGTCAACCTTGCTCGGTAGACTCTATTCTAGAAATGATTTCCAATGTTAACCAAATGAATCTCAGTTAACACTGCAAACTTTGCAAAATCCTTTGGAGACTAAGTGAACTCAGTAAACACTAATTTTCCTTTGCTAGCCTTGTGAGCTTAGTTAATATTGACTTCTACCACAAAAACCTTCGACATCCGAGTGAGCTCTGTAGAAACTGTTTCCATAGAGTATTTTTCAAAAATGCTTGGTAGACTCTGAAACTTGCTTTGCTGACTAACTAAGCTTTGTAGACTCTATTTACTAATTGATATGACATTTGTGTAACATCAAAGACAACACAAAATTGAACAATTGTATCCAATAGGAAGATAGTTACTAAAGTTATCCAGCTCAAAAGCTATTAACCTTCCCACTAGTGCATCCAAAGTTATATCACTTTTGGGATCACATCTCATCTCTTGAATAGATGAAACTCTAATTGCATAAATTGGAAGATGAGTTCTTAATACCTTGCTAACTACTATTACATCTTCAATTTTTTCTCCTAAGACTTTTATTGAACTCACACTTGCTTTGATTCTTTCACTATATTTTGTAATGTTTTCATCTTCTCTCATCTTCATCTAATCAAATTAACCTCTTAAAATTTCTTCTTTGGTTCTCCTCACATTTTTATCTCCTCCATAGCTCTTTTCTAGCTTGTTACACCTTTCATTAGAAATAGAACAATCTTTGACTTCATCAAATTCAACATAATTGAGACCCTCTGTTACATGAAGCATGGTTAAGAACTAGAACGAGGGGATTGTAAAGATTGATGAAGTGGATTTCACAATGATGGAGGATTTTATCTTTGTGGTGACTGACATACTCATCATGGGGAATAAATTCTATAGAGATAGAAAGATTTTTGGGTAGGTAGTGGTTGAATTCACCAAAGATTTGGAGGAAAAGAAGGCCTTAATGAAGAAAGGTACCTACTACCTACCAAGCTCTATTAAGCCACTATGGAGGTTTGTGCTAAGGGTAATAATCAAGTGCATTTCCCTCAACATGAGATTCGACCAACTCTGCACCCACCATTTTGTGCTTCTCAACCATTTCAGGTGTGGGGTGAAGATATATTTTCCTTTTTTCCTTTATTCATCTATTAATGTAAATATTAATGACTATAAAAAGAAGAAATTAAGCAATCCAAGCTTCCATGAAGGGCTCTTGCTATTAATCTACAATTTTTTTTAAGGCTAGGTCCATGGGGAAACAAATTAAGAATAGGAAGGTGGATAAGGGTAGAAATGAACTAGATGAGTTAGGAGAGGACTATACTCCTTCAAATAGTAAGGATAGCCAAGAGATGCACTTGAACATGGAGGAGGATGCTACCCCATGGTACAATATTGGTAAAAAAAGTATGAAAATGGAGAGAAAGGAGAAAAAAATGAGAACCAAACCTAAATAGGGATTTGAGATTTCGTATGATAGGGACTACAATGAAAGGGCAAAGGGCATGGACATGGAGGGCAAAAATGCTGATGGAGGAGAGGAGACTAATCTCAAAGAAGGGGAGGAAAAAAAGAGGATGGAGGTAAGAGAAACATAACCATAAAAATATCTACTTATAGATAGGAGGATTATGAGGACAAGACTTTCAAGGGTGGGAAATGAGGGTGAGAATTTGAATCCAATGAGGAAAATCAAAAAATGGAGAAGGGTAGTGATTAGGATGATCAAAAGTAGGGGTGTGGGGAAGATCATGAGTAGGATTATGAGGAATTGGGATCCAACCATTATGAATGCATGATTATGGGCAAAGACATGAATATGGTGTGGAGGAATTTTGATACTATTTCTACAAGGATGGGGATCAATAGAGAAATAATTAGAACAATGGTCAAGGAGAATAAAGAGGGAAAAATTCAAATGGAGGAATTGAATGACTTGACCCTTGTGATTTAAGTTATATTACAAAAGAAAACCCTCAAATGGATGTGCTTAACAACACAAAAAATAGTGTAGTGGATAGCTATCAAACCATTAAATGGATTTTCAATAAAATTTAGGAGCTCAAATATAGAGTGAGAATTTTGGAAAAGGAGAATTATAGTTTGTAGAAAAAGAAAATAGAGAGGAAAAGGACATTGATAACATAGTGGAGGAAGTGAAGAGTAGGGTTTAAACCATCGAGGGCTCTATGCAAAATATTGTTAAGCAAAGCTACAACATCCTGAAAGAGGCTAATGAGAACATATAGGTGCTCATCAACAAAATTGAAGAACACAGGGTCAACAAAGAGGATGATCATTCTCCTAAAAATGTTAAAGATAGGTCTCCTAAGGATGGCTTGAGGAAGAGAACCAGATCCAAAAAGAAGAAGAAGGATATCTAAGAACCAGATAAAGATTTGTTTGATATGAAAGAGGCAACTAGAAGAATGTTAGAGCTAGAAATTTGAGCTATATAAATAATTAGAGAAATAAATTGAGTAGCCTTCCTATATTTTGGGCCTCTCCTAGTTTTTTGTTATGATCCCCTACTTTTTATCTAGTTTATATCTTTTTTCTCTGTGGGGGTTTGTTTTAGAATGTTTCTTTTAGTTTTTTTGATACTTTAAGCAATTTGCCTATGTTTTAACTTTTAGAAGTGTAAGGCTTTCAGGGCCCCATTAAAACCTATTTTCCTTAATCAAAAACATAATTGAGAGAAGTAATGTCAATCATTATTACATTGTGATTCTTTTTATCTACCATCTAATC
Organism: Cupressus sempervirens; assembly: GCA_028749045.1. NCBI lineage: Eukaryota > Viridiplantae > Streptophyta > Pinopsida > Cupressales > Cupressaceae > Cupressus > Cupressus sempervirens. The sequence continues at coordinate 530,864,702 of CM053783.1, read as the reverse complement.
TATAATCAAAGGATCAAGAGGTGACAAATATTGGTTCTTTATGAATTTTAGGCTTGTATCTCCAATCATTTCCAAATATAGCTTTATGAGATCCTACCATGCTTTGAAGTTATCTTTGTTTAACTTAGGAATGTCTCTTTTGTAAGACATCCTGATCTTTAGCTTAGGTCCTTGAGACCTTTTCTTAAAGCACCAAAATATATGATACCAATTGTTGGAAATATAAGAGGAGTAACTGAGAGGGGAGAAGTGAATCAATTACCACTAAAAAAATTCCAAATCCCTTAAATGTCAATACAAGCTTCCTTTTAACTCATAGTTTGATTAGAACAAAATATTCATTGTAACTCGGTTAACAAAGAAATCTTAAGATAATAATGTGTATTAACCTTGTGTAAATTAGTTATAGAAAGATAAAGCAATAAGAAAATAACATGAGCACGTGAGACACCAAGATTTAACATGGAAACCCAATTTGGGAAAACCACCAGTGCACAACTTTTCACTCTTTTGAAGTGAGCCCTGTTAGGAGCCAACCTTGTTAAAGGTTACAAAACACACTATTAAGTATGACCCTATTAAAGGATTTAATCAATTTTTTAGGAGTGGCCTTGGTAGAGGTCTTAAGACACTTCACTCTATAAATGTCACTTGGTTAGAGGATTTACAAAATGACTGTTAAGTCAACTCTATTAAGAGATTTCTTCACTGCTACAATTGTTAGAGAGTAACAATTATTGAAATGATTGATGATGCAACTGAATTGTAGATTTAGATCATTGTTCTAACTTATCTACTAGATCCTCCCTGATTAGAATATTCTTTGTAGCTTCTTGGATACTCTACCTGTTGGTGTAAATATGCACTTACTATTTACACTTAAGTTTACTTAGGTTAATGCATTATTTTATTATTTTTATTTGTGAGACACTTAGGAGTTTGCTCACCTTTGTGAGTTTTCATATAGACAACACAGGAGTATGCAACTCTATTTTAGCACATGGTGTCTACTAAACAATTTTTTGTGTCACACCCTTGTAGGCTTATCCTCTCATCACTGCACTTACTTTCATGCTTAATGGAGGATAACCTATATCTGGTGGACATGTGCTTGGTTGTATGACATATCATGGTGCTGATTATGAGGCATTCTAGATGTATCTCAGAGGCCTTTATATATAGGCACTCCTAGTGTACTCTCATGAACCAGTTATTGAATACATTATTTTGATCATACTCTCTCTCTACTTTGGTCTACTGTGTGCTTGTCTTTGAGTTCTTAGTTCTTGGGTGAATTTTTCCCTTAGGCAAATTCTTACATGGTATCAGAGAAACTTGGAGACTTTCTCATTGCAAGCCGTTCGAGACCTCTTGCTTGCTTCATCACCTTAGCTCGAATCTAGAGTGCTACAAAAATTAGGAGTGTCTAGCCCTAGATCTGACCTCACCATTGCATCTAGAATGCTGAATCAGTGAAAATTGACTATAAACTTGGCCACCTTGGCCCAAAGTCAACAGTGAGGCATGGTGCAATAGAAACCCAATTGTGAGTCACCTTGGAGTCTTCAGTTTTCTAGCATGGGAAAACCTTTCTTTTCAGAGTTGCAAGGCACCAACACATAGGCCTTGTACCTTTATTAGCTATGAAGACAATGTGAAGGCTTACAGACTTAAGGATCTAGAGAATCATGAGATTTTTTTGGAGAAGGATGTACATTTTGAGGAAAGTTCACCAAGCTTATCCTCTACTCCTCTCTGCAGATCATACATAGTGGAAACTGATAGTGACACCAACGATAGTGCTTCAACAGGTCCAGACATGTGGGGTTCTATCGACAGTTGCAGTGAGAGGTCACATCAGTCTAGTCCACATGCTTACATTGCCACCATGAAAGGTCCATCATAGCATGGTACATCTCATCTTCCACGTACATCTTCAGGAGTGTACCTTTGCCATTATTTTTTCCTAAGGGGAGGAACACCTTTCTGCATTCTTGGACTAGCTTCTTCATCAGAGCAGCTTTCACTTGTTAGCATTCTTCTTTTGGGGGGGAGCCTATTCTATCTCTCTTCCTTCACTTATTCTCTTATGTATAGACTAGATGCATGTTGTAATGGGGGGGTCTTGATTATTGCATCCATCAATGCATCCTTACTTATCTCTCTTTTTGGGGGAGGGTTTTTCCCATGAGGTTTTCCCTCTTTCCCCACTTTATGGGAGATTGCATCTTCATTATGTACATGGGTACCTAATATGGCCTAGTAGCCAGGACCCATTATGCATCTTCATCCTAGTTTGTAAGCTTAAGGGCATTCCCCTAAGTTGCACTTAAGGGGGGGCGTTGGTGTAAATACGTACTTACAATTTACACTTAAGTTTTTGATAAGATAAATAGGTTTTAAGGGATCCTGAAACCCAAAAGTTTTACAAAAAAACAAGGCTGATAATAAGCAAAAGAAGCCCAGCCAAAACAGAGGTCCAATAGCTAAAAAAATCCCGAAGGCCCAGCCCATAACAAAGGCCCACAAAAAGGCCAGAAAACAAACAAACAAAAATAGACTATAGAAAGCCTATCCAAAAGCCAAAAGCTAGAAAGACGAAAATACAAAAGACAAGAAAACTAGTCTTCAGTAATCTTCTCCATTTCCTACATAGTCTGAGCTACCTCGACTATCTTTTGTTGCTCCTTATCCATTTGATCCTAGACCTTCTCCATGCATTGATCCATATTGGAGAACATAATGGTTGTGGCCTTGTCATCATCCATCCTGGCCTTCTCCCTGTTTTGTCCTCTCTCCTCCACCAAGAAGCCCCTGTCCTTAAGTTTACCAGCTAGGGATTAGATGTTGTCATTCATCGAACTTAGGAGAGAAATCATCTGACTTGCTATGTTTTGGTTGTAGTTTTCAAGATTTCTAATTCTCCTTTCATTTAAGCTTTCTCTATTGTCCTGGTCCTCCTGGCTGTCAATACCAGTCTTTTTCTTAGTACTTTCCATCTAGGATACCTTTTCTCTAACTTCCTCCAGCTCATGGAAGAGCCATTTGATTGATCTGAAGTTGTCAATCATACTACTGTGGGCATTATTCAGAAGGTTCATTCCAGTCTCCCTTGCATTGTCTGAAATGGCCAAGATAGTTGGGTCTATGAGCTCATTGAGCCTAGGCTCCTCCAAATTGTCCACCAGGATCTGAGGGTTCATAACTTCCCTAAAAATCCCCATAGTAGTAGTCCTCACATTGAAATTTTTCCAAGCCTTTCTTCTATTATTGACTTGCACTTCCCCCTCATTCACACCAGTGATGACATTCACTTTTTCCTCCGAAGGAGGCTAAGACTGGATAGGGGAGAGGGGAAGAGGAAAGCATCCGTCCTTTGATTTCTAGTCTCCTCAACTCTCGCTACCTCCCTCTTCCATTTTTTCCCAAGTTTCTCCTCTTCCAACTCCTCCTCTGACTCATTGTCAGAATCTTTCGTATCCATTTCCTCCTCCTCCTCAGCATAACTCTCTTTTTCTTGAGCTTACCCATGATCCCTAGGGCTTTTCCTGCTGGAAGTTGTAGTTGTGGATTGTTTCCTACCTTGACCTTTATTCTTCTTTCCTGAGGTAACATTCTTCTCCTTTGAGCTGATGCTCTCAATGTCATCAGAGTTTGAAGAAGAGCTGGAGCTGCCTTTGTCAACATCCTCAACTTGAGGAGGGTTTTTGCATATAGACTGAGCTCTAAAATGCTCATGGATGAGGAGCAATAAACCCTCATGCAAAGCAAGGTTAACAGTGGCTTTATTCTTGAAACTAGAGATAGCCTTGTTCATAGAAGTGAGAAGGTAAAAGGGAATGGAAATTCTACTCTTATGGTGAAAATGATTTAAAATCACAAAATGGTGAGTTCTGACCCGATCAAACCTAGGGTCTAGGGTAACATAATCAATGAGGGCATATAAAAAATACCTCCATAACTTCTTTATAGTCTCCATCACATAGAAAGAATCTTTCTTTTTTGACTCTACAAAATTTTTCACGAACTCCTTGACTGCATTGGATGAAAGTTTCTTATCCCTGTAGAATTTAAAACCCTCCATAGGGATACCAGTGACCTCTGCAACCACCTCCTCTGTGATTTGGAAAGAAACCCCATTCACCTTGACTTTGCCATTGTTCCATGAGTTCACCATGGTGTTGGTGACCTCAGGGTCAAAACCATGGAGTTTCTCAAAAAAATTTGCAACCTCGCCCTTTTCTAGTCTTTTTCCAGACTTTGCCCATATTCTTCCACTTCTCCACTTCACCCACCGGTTCCTTTCTGCTCTGTTCTCTAGTCATGACATCCATTTTTTCTTCAACTATTCTCATGAGCCCCATCTCTAAAAATTTTTTCCAGCCAAGATTTTGGCTTTGTTTCTATTATTGGGTTCATTATTCTTCACCTCTCTGAAACAATAGCAAGTGAAAATGATAACAATCCTCCAAACGTGTCAAAATGATGGAAAAATCCCTTGAGATTACGGCAACCAAGAAACTTATTATGGCTCATACCAACATCTGATCTTTCTTTATTAAACATGATAACAGTTAGATTGACCCATACTTTCGTGGATTTTCTCTAGCTTGATTAGTGACTTAGCCTCCATCGAAAAATATTTTTCAGAATGCCAGGTCATCTCTTTGTCTGCTCCCACCCCTTTTTTAGTGAACCAGTCAACAACTGGGTTTGCCTCTCTAAACGCATGAGTGACATGGACATTCTCAAATTTTATGAGGGTGGCACGTGTCTCATCAATTATATTTGCAATCAACCATGAGGGGGGGGGGGGGGGGGGAGATTCCATTAATGTTGTTAATTATGTTTTTGGAGTCCCCTTCAAGCCAAAGTTTGGAAGCACTAGTTTCAAAAGCTAGCTTTACCACACTGCACGCAACTCTGGCTTCAGCCAAATGGTTGGTCTGGGTACCAAGCAGGAGAGCAAAGGCTGCAATCCCCTCCCCAAAATTGTTTCTTATAATTCCACCACTTCCAAAGGGGCCTGAGTTGCCCTTAGAAGTTCCATCAAAGTTGGCTTTTGACCACCCTTCCGGGGGTAGAATCCATCTGGTATCCTGTCTTTTTCTTTAACCTTCTTCCTATCCCCTATATCAACTTCCCCCTCCTTCATCACTTGAAGGTTTTATTTTATGTTTTTCAAAATCTTCCTTCCCAGAATTATTGCCTACTCATCTCTGTCCCTGAAAATTCTATTGTTCCTTTCCTTCCAAATGCTCCAGTAGAAGTGAGGCAAAAACTAGGCATAATTATCCTGTCGGCCAGCAATTTTACAAAGGCTTTTCCAATGACTGAAAAAATTGACAAGGTTATCCGACCAGCACCAGAGAATCTCCATATTCTAATTAAGAGAACTCTACACCTCCCTAGCAAAGTTGCATTGAATGAAGATATGATTTCCTGACTCAGACTGGTTTTTACAGAGCGAGCATCTACTGGGCATAACATGGCCTCTCTTCATGAGATTATCTTGCGTTAGGATTTTATTCTGAAGGGCTAGCCAATAAAATATATTGATCTTTGGAGTGAGCCTCATGAGTCAGGCATCCACCCAAGGGGGTTTCTCCTTTAAACCCCAGAGAGAGTTGTAGCTAGAAGCAACAGAATAACTTCCATTGGGATTATCCCTCCAGACTAGGTCATCCTTATTATTACTAGGGATCGAAGAGTTAAGCATAGCCATTATTAGTTTCAAATCCTCAGAAATGAGGGAAAGGTCTCTCCATTCCTGACCAACCCTATAATTGCTTACTTTAGACCCATATAGCTCCGTGCATTCTTGCACCCATCTCTCAAATACTAGGTTGTTAGAAAGAGGGCCTTGACATAACCACCTGTCAGACCAAAACTAAATATCCTCTCCATTGCCTAGTTTCCAAGAAACCCTCACCTTAACCAGGTCCCTGGCCTTCAGGATACCATTCCAAATAGTCGACCCTTTAGGGATGTCCTCATTGAATAAAGTAAAATGAAGAGAAGGTCTTCTGAGGTATTTATTTTCCAGAATGTCTCTCCATTCACTAGTGTTATTAAAGATTTGCCAGATTTATTTTTCAAGAAGCGCCTTATTGAGATGGGTAAGCTTTCTGATGCCCAGACCACCATACCTCTTGGAGTATTTATTTTACACTTACTTAAGTTTACTTAGGTTAATGCACTATTTAATTATTTTGCATTATTTTATTATTTTTATTTGTGAGACACTTAGGAGTTTGCTTACCTTTGTGAGTTGTCATGTTGACAACATAGGAGTACACAACTCTATTTTAGCACATGGTGTCTACAACATTGTTTTGTGTGTCACACCATTGTAGGCTTATCCTCTCATCACCGCACTTATTTCCATGCTTAATGGAGGATAACCCATATTTGGTGGACATGTGCTTGGTTGTATGACACATCATGGTGCTGATTACGAGGCATTCTAGATGTATCTCAGAGGCCTTTATATACAGGCACTCCTAGTGTACTCTCATGAACCATTATTGAATACATTGTTATTCTGATCATACTCTCTCTCTACTTTGGTCTACTATGTGCTTGTGTTTGAGGTATTAGTTCTTGGGTGAATTTTTTCCTTAGGCAAATTCTTACACTACCTTGAGTTAGATATCCTTCTTTATTCACATATTATCTTCTTATTCACTTACTCATTCTTCAATCCACAACTTCACCTTTCATATATATGAAACCCAATGTCAACTTGTCTTGAATACCCTTTCAAATAAACAATTAACATCCATTGAGTTGGCTTGCATAAACCAAAAAATGGATAAAAGTAATATGTTGTAGGTTGGCTAAAACTGGGTCACTCGGTTACCACTGAGTTCCTTGGTAACTGACTGAACTCAATTGAAACTGAGCTCCTTTGGTAACTTTCATGACTTGGTTTATGTAGGAATTATTGAACTTGCTTCTTCTAAACTTATGTTTGGTTTATACTAGAGTCTTCTAAACTTAGTTCTAATTGGGAGTGCTTAGTTAGAGTATACCATTTGTGTAACATCAATGAAAACATACTATTGAATAATTGTTACCAACACTTGGATCTCAAGAAATTAAAACTCTTTCTTAGAGAACTTGACTCTAATACCAATTGTTGAAAATATATTGGGAAATTTAGATGTTGAGAGGGGGGCAGGGTTAATCAAGATCTCCAAAACTTTTACCACTTCAAACATAAACCATATTCAAACTTAATTCACACACATCTCAACCTTAACCTTAACCAAACATCATCATATAAAAACATGTAATATCTGATCTAACATCTAATAACATGAATGCAACACATAAAGAATTAACCAACACATAAAGATGTGGTAACGAAAAAACCCTCCAATGTGAAGGTAAAACTATAGTGGGGATGGCACCCACAAAATCTTCACTACTACAACAATAAGTGTGCATGTTAGGACTACAATTATGATCAATTCTAGTTTTGATGATCTACCCTATGAGGGGTTTGATCTATTAAAAGATAATAAGAGTGTTAAGCCTACCTTGATTAAAGGATTTTTACATCACAATAAAGTGAGAACTTTGTTAGGATATTTACAATAGCCTTGCTAGGACCCCTTTGGTAAGCGATTCGCCTAATACATTGGTTAGAATACAATCAATACCACGATCCTTTAGTTTGCACTTGATTGGGGATGACAAATCTTCTCTTTCCAATATGTAATCACCTCAATGTGGCTGATATGCAATATCTCCTCTCTCAACTACTTTGTCACCTTAGTCCTTCAACCTCTAATTCACCTTCAACTTTGCAATCTTCTTGCTAACAAGTTCAACAACATGAAATTATGTCTTAAACCCTTCTTTTATAACCATCTAAAGAAACTTCTAGATCTTGATAAATGATTAGGTTTCATCCTTTTTTATGCTTAGTCCTTCCTATTTTTATATTAGTTGATCACATTACATAGGGATTAATGAAGTTTAATCACAGGTGTAATTACCTCCATGATTCTCTCCTCAAACATAGAAATATGTTTCCAACTCAACAAAAATGGTTTACAAATGATTTAATATCATTACAAACTCAAATACAAAATTTTTATTACTCAAAACATTTACTTCTAGATGCTCATCCATGCTTGTTTCTTTGTGTTGTGCCTTTGCCTTAAACATTTCTTAGTTTGAACTATTTCAACTCTCAACTTCTTGGCTTAAATGGTACTCAAATAATATGGTGTGTTTCCCTCAAGATGCCCAAAAAAAATTCTCGATGATGTTTATATTCTTAACAACCATGTATGCCTTGGAACATACTAAACTTGTAAAATTATGCACTTGTATGGCTCGAACTCTATTGTGGCTCAGTCTCAATGTTGATTGAACAACTCTGCGTACTAAATGACAAAGTATTTTTCACTAATAGAAAATACTAATATTATCTTTAGGGTCAATAATTCCTTGTTGGGATAAGTTTAGGAGTATCTTGAAGTGATACTTTTGATGTGAGAAATTGTACGTGCCTTAGCCTATGGGTGAGTGCCATGAATTGAGAGGGTTGGTTGTGACTATCATAAGTAAAGGTACTAGTAACTATTATAAGGAAAAATATTATGATGTTTAGTTATTTGTGAATAAAGTTGGGAAATATTAAGTGTTTTATGATTCAACATGAAATTTAAGAGGTTCTCCATGTGGTAGTGTATTGGAGAGTCAAGGTATTAGGGATGGATCCATTCTAGGGTATGATATTGGGTATGGTGAGTGATGAAAGGTTGTATTTGGGTAGTTCAAAAACTAAATGGAAAGATGATCAATATCAAGATTATATATTGAAGGCAAGTGATGTGTGGAAAGTATTGGATTGTAAGATGGAGTTTGACCATTGATAGGTCTCTTGAATGTGAAGGATATTTGGTAGAATCATACTTTGAGAAGGTGATTGGGTATCAAGATTCACTTTGTTTAAAGAATAGTTTACTATTCTCTACTTAATAGGGCTAACCACATAAGGGTGGAAGCTCAAGAGGCCCCAACCTTCTTCCCCTGACATAGCTCTAAATTCCCTGGTAACATCTATCATTTATTCATTATTTCATCCATTAATAAAATGTAGTATTCACTCATTATCTCATGAAGTAAATTTTTTTATGAGCATCCATGAAATAATCTCATAATATCCAAAGCTAACATCTAACATTCATTCATTCTTTCATCATTAATCAAATATAACATTTATTCATTAACACATAACATTCATTAACATTCATCAAAACATAACATTCACCAATATTCATTAGCACATATCATTCATGAACATTCATTAGCACAATTTTTTTTATCTCATTTTCAAATAAAGCACATTAATTTGTTTCTATTTTTTTCTTCCTTCTAATCTTATTGAAAGAAACAAATGTTTAATCCCTTTCTTCATCATGTTCCTCTTCTATTGTTCTCATTCTAATCCTAGTGTGAGGATGAGACAACTCTTGCAAGGTGGGTTAACTACAATAAGAAAGAAATGGTTTAAACTCATTAGAGTTTTTTATTATTATTTTAAGTGTGAATAATTTAAGGAACATAACTTTTCTTCTCTTTACCTAAGGGCATAACATCATCTTCCACATTATTTTCATTCTCCTCAACTTTAGTTGGTTGAAAAGCCTCTATAGTTGAAATAAAAAAGGTTAAGTTAATAAAAAAATTGAAATTAATTTTGTTGAGAGGAATAATAGTTGTCCTCTTTACTTGATAGTGTAACTTCACTTCTAGGTGGGTCATGCTTCACTTGTTGAGCACTAGCTACATGCTTGAAAATAGTAAAAATAAGTTACATTAATTACTATGTAGTGCCTGCCCCTACGTTACATTTTTCTATCATTGCCAAACCCTTTTAGGATAGTTTTATGTTGATGATTATTAGTGACTATCAGATATTCTTTCAGATTCAGTTGATATATGATGAGATTACTTGGTACTTTATATTTCATGTTTGCATGATGATTATTCAATGTTTTCAGATATTGATGATGAATAGTTAGATGATTTATTATCATATGTGTTTTTTTATGGATACTTACCTCATACTTGCATGTGTATGGTGTGCATGTTTTTTTTCTTTCTGTATGGCATTTCTGATGTGGTTAAGGAAGGGAGTCGTAGTCACCTGCTAGTTGGGATCTACACGATGCACCACTTCCTACAATTGCTTGTTTATGTATGGTGTATGTATATGCATGGATTTTATGTAGGTTGTAGGTACCAGGTATTGACTTCCTTGAATTGCCAAGATGAGCGTACCCTATCGCATTATCTCAATGGTAAGAAAGGGGAGATCAATTCTCAAGTCCAAATCCCAACCCTTTAAGCCATTTGTCCTAATTGAAAATTAGGACAAGTATCTGAGTCAAGTACCCTCCAAATGCATTGGATGACATAATTCATGATATTAACCCTTGGTTTGATTTTGTATGTGTTTTGCTAAGATGGGTTTTCTTATTTTACTTTGTGAGTCTTTGGTGTATTTTCTATTAATTAAGTCTAATTAAAAGATTTGACTAATGATTTAATTTAATGGAAAATTATTATGATATTTTAATATTTAATTTTATTTAATTAATTGGGAAATTAATTAAATAAAAAAAAGAATTAAGTTTGAAAATTAAAGTTATAAGTTTAAATTTGGAACGTGATAATATTTATTTAATTTAATAATAATATATTTAGAGTTCATTTTTTAAATAAATGCTAAATAATAATATTATTTAAGTTAATCAATATTTTATTAATTAAGTTTCAAAAATAAATTTAAAAGTGGAAAAGATATTAAAATTATTAAAAGATTCTAGATCACATGTTTTAGATTACGATAAAAGCAGGTTTTGAAGGGACCCCGAAACCCTTTAACAAAAAATAGAAAGATAAAGCAATACAACCCAACCAGGAAAAAACCTGCAACAACCTAAAGAACAGTATCAAAATCAGGTTTTACAGGGACCTGAAACCACTAGAAAAGTCCAAAAACAAACTAACCCAGGTTTTACAGGAACCTAGAACCACAAACAGTCTAAACTATATAAGAAAACCAGAAACCAAGACCAGAGTCCCCAACCAACGACCAATACCAGACAGGCACCAAACCAGAGAACCCACCCCAGTGCCACTATTGCAGCTCCAGGATCAATTTAGCTGCTTCCTTACCAATAGCAGCAGCCTCTTGAATGGAAACAACATCCGTAGTAGCAGCAGCTTTCATAGCACTCTTCCTTGAGCTCTGCCTAGTTCTTTTGCTCAGACCCTCAACTGAAATGATATCTTCATTCACCCTTTTACCCAGGCTAGCAGCGGCTGCCCAAATACTTGAGGTGACCTATTCCATCTTAGTGCTACTCTCTTTAATTAACATTGTGAGGTTCTACTCATAGTTGTTAAGTTTGTTGGGGATGTCTCCCATCTGTCCTTCCATATGACTAAGTTTAGCATTGATAGTATCCAGGTTATGTTGCAGAATTTCCACCTTTTTCTTCAAACCCAGTATTTCATTGTAGATCCAGGAATCAACCTTGAGACTGGTGTCGAATTTCTCCTTAGCAAAATGTAGGAAGGTAAGCACGGTATCCCTCTGCATAGCATCACAATCATCTTCAACAGTCTCGTGAGGGGGGGAGCAGACATTATCATTGATATCCTCCATTTTCGTTTGATCCTCCTTTTGACCCTCGACATAGTCCTCAGGATGAGCAGAGTTCTTCCTTTTTTCTTCCTCTATCCCCTTAATAGGAGAAGCAGTAATAGCCGTATGGTCCTCCTTATTCTTCTCAACAGGATTCCCAACAATGTTATCTTCCACTTTATTACCCCCACTAGAAATAACCTAGTTGCCCTCATTATTAGATTTACTCTGTTCAAAGTTACCTTCACTATTATTTTCCTCTTTTCCTTTTTCATTATTATCTTCAGTCTTCGGATACCCGTCCAAATTAGAACTTAACTCTCTAGTTTCAGTATCATCCTCATCCTCAGGTTTCCAATTCTCACAGCTTTCTGAATTATCAGTCTCAGACTCCTCATCCTCAAGAACTTGAGAGGCAGAGGGTTTCAAATTCAAGGCATTTTCTTTACCTTTAACAGAGTCACCCGTCTTACTCTTAATGGGTTCTTTCTTCTTGTCCTTAGAGGGAGTAGAGGATGTGCTTATTTTTACAATATACCTCAATAAGAAGGATCAGACCTTCATGAAGAATGGGTCTAGATTCCTTTTTCTTATGGGCTTCTAAACTATTAAGTAAAGAAAACCGCAAAAAGAAGGGGAAAGATATTCTATCTTTATATCTGAAATGATTTTTTTTTTTTTAAATGACATTTATGAACTCTTTTATTTCTTCTATCAAGTATGAAATACTCATAGATGCAGTAGAGAACATCCCTCCAGATTTCCTTTATCTGGTTTGCATCAAAGGAATCACCATTCTTTTCCAGAAGCTTCTCCTCTTCTTCCATTTTCGAAAACTTTTTGTAGGCTGCATTTGAAATACTAGTTTGCTTAGTGAATTTTATGCCCACTGTAGGAAGCCCCGTGATCTCAACAATAAACTCCTTCATAAGTTTCACAGTCACACCATGAAGAGTGAATTTGTCATTGGACCAGCTCTTAAAGAAAGCTATAGTGATGTGTGGCTTAAAACCATTGAGTTGCTCCATGTAACGAGTCACTTTACCTTTAGTAGAGAATAGTAAACACATTCAAACCAGAAAAACTAGATGCATAGAAGGAGAGGGTTAGAAAGAAAACTGTTTTTCTTCCCACCAAAATAGACACCTTTGTTTGAAGAAATGTGCGAACACCACGTCGCATTCATTTGAGTGTACTTCATAGGGAATGAAAATTTGGCAATAATTTGATCACTCCACGAAATCATTAACTTTAAAATCTTTTCAAATCTTACCCACCTTCGCATGAATAGCTTCATAATGAATAATTTCTTTGAGATCAACTTGATTATTTAATTCATCGGTCCACCTCACCATTTTCCCCATTAGGACAGCATAGTTGGCAACCCAATCAGTAGCACCATTGGCCTCCCAAAAGGTATGAGATATGACAACTTTATCAAATTTTTGAATAAGGTATTTAATCTCCTTGATAGTGGTCTCTATCGACCATGAGATAGCACTTTTATTATTAAGGATATTAAAAATATTTAAAGAGTTACTTCCAACCATAATTTTGGACATCCCAAATCCATTGCAATTTTCATAGTATAAAGGGCCACCGTAGCTTCAGCAATGTGACTATTAATATGACCTATAGGGATAGCTATAACATCTTTAACTATTCCCATATGATCTCTCAACACACCTCCACAACTCACACTCCCCAGATTTCACTTAGCAGCACCATCAAAGTTTCCTTTAATCCAACCATTCGGAGGAGAACTCCAAGTGACATTCAATATAGGGTTATTAGTTTGAGTCTTAGGGTTTCCAGGAAACATAGGATTATCAATGGGAAAGGTTTGATCAGATATTTTCAGAGATCTAAAATTCTCCTCACAAGCTCTAATAATATTCTAACCAAGCACCCATCCAGGAACCTCTCCGTTTCTAAAAATTCTATTATTCCTTTCTTTCCAAATACCCTAGCAGAGATGAGGCAGAGTAATTTTCCATAGAAATTGAACATCAGAATTCTTAGACGAGCATTTCCAGCTTTTAAAAAAAGATTCCACATTGTTATGATGAACCCAAGTCAAGTTCCAATACATTAGGATCTCAGTCCAAACCATCTAAGAATAAGAGCAGTTTAGAAACAGGTGGTCTCTATCTTCAAAACCATTCTTACATAAAATACATATATTCACCAAATTTATACCTCTTTTCTGCAAGTTATCAAGGGTTAGAATTTTATTTTGAAGCAGGACCCAAAAGAAGAAATTAATTTTAGGAATGAGATCCTTAATCCAAGCCTAAGACCACATGGGATGATTTTCCTTCTCCTTAGAAGCAAAGAGAGAAGAAACCTTGTATTTCCTACTAGGATCAGCATACCAAATAATCTCATCCTCAAAAGAAGGGTGAAGAGAAATAGCATTGAGAGATAATTGGATGTGATAGAAACCTTGATCAATGTTCTTCAAGTTAACCGAAGCATCATTCTGCCAATAATGACTAACAAGAGTGCCATATCTCTGCTTGCATAAGTCAACTTGATTCAGATCTTGAATATCTTCGATCAGGGGGTGATCCTTAAGCCATACATCTTCCAAAAAAATCACCCTAGACCCATTTCCAATTTTCCACAAGCACCCTTCTCCAAGCATTTTCTTAGTACCTTGCACAACTCCCCAAATTGAGGAGGGATGAATAACATCAGTAGAGAAAAAGAAATCAAGAAGAGAAACAAAATTAGGGAGGTACTTGTGTTTCCAAATGGTACTCCATTCTTTCTTCTCATGGAACACATGCCATCCTTGTTTAGCTAGAAGAGCTTGATTCATGCTTCTGATTTTTCGAATACCCAGACCGCCTTCCCTAACTGGTTTACAAACATGATCCCAGGCAATTAAAGGTATTCTCTTTTTTCCTCTGAACCAGTCCATAAAAAATCCCTTTGAATTTTATCAATAGCCTCAACAAATTTAGTGGGGATTTTGAATAGACTTAAGGAAAAAGTTGGTAAACTTTGGAGAGAAGCTCTAAGAAGAATTAATTTACCAGCCTGGCTTAAAAGGTTCCCTTTCCAACCTGCCAACTTCTTGCTGAATTTGTTAATGAGGTCTTCCTAGAAGGAATCCAAAACCTTCAAGCCTAAAGGAAGACCCAGATAGGAAGAAGGGAGAGAACCAATAGAAAATCCAAGGATTTTGGCAATTTTATGTTGTTTAAGAATGGGGGTATTGAGAAAAAAACACATCACTTTTATTCCAGTTAACCAGTTGACCAGACGCTGAGGAAAAAAGATTTAAAGCTTGCTTCAAATTTCTGGCTTCCTTGACTTCGAATTTTCCCATAAAAATGGTATCATCAAAAAATTGGCCATGAGAACAAATAAGAGGATGGGAAGAGGGTTGCAAACCCTTAATGACTCCTCTACACACTAGATCCCCAATGTACCTCCCCAAACAATCAGTTGTTATAACAAAAAGGATGGGGGAAAGAGGGTCTCCTTGTCTCAATCCCAGAGAGGGATTAAAAAAAGGAGAAGAGCTACCATTAACTAGGACATCAATAGAAGAAGAAGATATTAACTAATGAATCAATCCAACAACCTTCTTGTCAAAGCCAAAGGCAAGCAAAATATTAGAGAGGAAAGACGAATCAACTCTGTCATAAGCCTTAGCAATGTCCACTTTCATTACAAATCCTTGATTGTTAGAACAAGATAAGGAATGAATATTCTCATGAGCTGAAATAACAGAATTGAGGATTTGTCTACCTGGAGTGAAGCCATTTTGTTGGTTAGCAATGAGAAAAGGGGTCACCAGAAGTAGTCTTGAAGTAAGAATTTTGGAGATAATTTTATATAGAGAATTACAAAGACTGATCGGCCTAAACTGGTCAAGCGAGTCAGCTCCAATTTTCTTAGGGATCAGGCACAGGAAGGTGGAATTAACTTCCTTCAGCATTTTTTTTTCCCCAAAGAATTCCTTCACCGCATCACAAACATCTTTTCCTACAAGTTTCCAAAATTTCTGAAAGAAAAACATGGGAAAGCCATCAGGACTAGGAGCTTTATCTCCTCCTAGAGAACAAACAATTTTGAAAATTTCATCATTCTTAGGAATTGAGCTTAACAATTTGTTCTGATCCTTAGAAACCAAAGTGGGGATCACTTTGAGAAACTCAGCCTGATGTTCCAAATTGATGAAGGAATCCACTATCATTATCCCTAAGAAAAAAATCACCATTTCGTCCATGATGTCCTTATCCTCCTTAATCTTCAAATCTCCCTTCATAAGATGTGAAATGTGAGATTTGGCTCTATGCTTTAGCATGGATAGATGGAAAAATTTGATATTTTTATCTCCTTCAGTCAGAAATGTCAATCTAGATCTTTGCCTCCAATAGATCTCCTCTTTTGTAATGATGTCATGGTATTGAGATAGCTTATCATTTTCTTCTAAAAGAAGGTCAGGGGTGTATCCCTCCTTCTAAATTTTATCCTAAATATTTTGGATCTCCTTTTTCAAAACAAATTTATTCTCAAAGATGTTCCCAAAGCAATTTTTGTTCTAAATTTTAACTTTCTTTTTGACATTTTTAAGTTTAGCAGTCACTCTGAAGAGAGCAGTACCATCAATTTTGATATTCCACCATTCTTCCATTTTTCTTTCAAACTGAGGGTGCTTCATCCACATTTTTTCAAATCTAAAAGGATAATTCCTCTTCGAGCTAAACTTGATAGCAGAGAAGATAAGAGGGAAATGATCAGAACCAATTTTTTGGTGGGCTTCCAGTTTGTAGATGAAATCTTTAGACCAATCCAGAGAGATAAGAGCACAATCAAGACTAGCCTGAATACAATCATTACCAACTCTCTTATTACTCCAAGTGAACTGAATGCCATGAAGATCCATATCCAATAGGCCCTCTTTGTTAATAAACTCCCTTAAGTCTAGTCTTCCTTCAAGCTGGGTAACATTACCTCCCATTTTTTCATGATCATAAAGAGGGACATTAAAGTCTCCCATGATTATCCATCGTCCAGAGTAATCTATACTTTTAAAGTTGGATATAGAATCCCAAACCATCTTCCTTTGGCTTTTCATGTTGGGCACATATATATTCACAATATACCAGTCCTCATTTTGATCAGTATTAGTAATTTTAGCAATCATAAAGTATTTATTGGCACTCAAAATTGTCCCAGCAAAATAATTTTTTTTCCATAGCATCAAGGTTCCCCCTGAAGCACCTTTTGAACTACTAGCATTTAAAGAGTAATTTTTAAAAGCTTTTATTTGCTCTGCTTTCTCTTTATTCATCTTTGTTTCCTGTAGTAGAAGAAAATTAGGTTTCTATTCTCTAACAAAATTCCTAACAACATCTAGTTTACGATAATTGTTCAACCCCCTAATATTCTAGGTAATAATTTTCATTTCCATTTTCTAGGGTTATAATCTAGAATAGTTGCTTGAAAACCATCAACAATATTTTGCAAGCTTTCTATCTCCCTGGTTTTCTTAGAAGATTTCCTTCCACGTCCATCCGGGGACCCAACATTTGGTTTCACCTTGGACTGCTGATCTAATTTTTTACCAGATTTTACCTAGGTCAAGGCTTTGGGGTTCACTTTAGTATGTGAATCAAGTTTACTGTTTTGAGTCTCGACCCCCTTTATATTATTCTTTTTTTCAGCCCTTTTCCTTGAGTTTAGTTTAAGTTGTGAGATACCTCCATCTTCTTTGACAACTTCTAGGACAGGAAGGTCCTTTATAAAAGTATCCTATGAAAAAATAGGGTAAAAAACCTGCAACTCCTTGGACTGAGTTGGTTTTTCCTCACTATGGGCTCCTAATTCAGCCAAGAATTCTCCTTACTCAAGCTCAAACTTCTCATCCAGATCACCCCATTTATCCTCCATCTTTTGATAGAGAACAATTTGCTTTGATAAGTCTAGTAGCTCATCTATTCCTTGTTCAGGTAAAATGGGATCAAGTTGTAAGCCAATCACTTCTTTTTCAAAATTCTTTTTCTCCGTATCAGACACGAGCCTAGCCCCATCCTCAAGAAGAGGCTTAGAACCAGTATCCACAATCTCTGGTGGAACTTTTGCATTCTCATGGTCTTTCTTCTCTGAGTGCTGGATATGTTTAGGTTTCAAAACCTTCTTTTGTTGAACCTTAGTCTTATTCGCTACCTTCTCAGTACTGAAGAGATTTTTGATCTTAGAAGGACATTTTTAAACTAAATGATCCTACTCCTTACAAGAATAACAAGCATTAGGAAGATCTTCAAAAAAAATTTCTTGGGTTTTCTTACCAAGCTTAGAAATTAATTCCACTTTGTCTGGGAGATGATTCAGATCCGCCACCTTCACATACAGTCTAGCACTGTGGAGTTTGGATTTGGTCGCAGTAGCATTATCCAGAGCCACCAGTTCACCAAAAGAGCTGGCAATACCCTTAAAAATGTCCTTGTGCTAGAATTCAAGAGGAAGATCGAGAAGTCTGGCCCAAATAGGGGTAGTAAGGAAGAAGGAGTCAGATAAAACCATATTAGGCTCCTACTTTTTGATAGTAAGAGAACTTTTTCCAAAAGGCCAAGGGCCTCTACAAAGAGCCATTTCCATATCTTCCTTATAGTTAAAATTAAACATAAAGAAGCCATTCAACATGGGAGCAATATCCACTTCCCCACGAATAGCCCATTTCCTCTTAATCATTATCCTTAGAGAATCAATATCTAGTGTTGCCCCCAAAAATTTTCCCACCAGCATAAAATCCATGGAGGAAACAAAGAAATCCACGAAGGGATCAAGGATAAAAACCTAGAACTCACCTTTCTCCCAACTAGTTTTCGAAGTCACTGGCAGGAACGAAGATTTTCCAGTAGGTTTCCTGCCAAAAAGTGAAGACCAACTCTTCTGACCTGAGGATCCTGTCTTCTCTCCAATAGAGAAATAAACTTAATTTGATTCCACATTATCCTTCTTTTCCTCTTTATCCTGACCCAACACACGAGACATGAAGGCAGAATCCAAGGGCAGATCACGGACCCCATAAAAAGTGTCTGAAACATGTCCAGACAAAACATCATTCTGAAAAGAGACGGAACTCAACCCAACAATCTTCCCAGGCCCCCCATAGTTCCTCCAGGGTTTGTACCTCCGGCTAGGTTCTCCCCAACCAGTTTCCTGCCTAAAAATGAGCCGGCTAATTCAAAAACTGTAAGAGCGCCCATCAGCCTCTAACTTGGCCAAATTAATTATTCTAGATCACATGTTGCATGCATGTGATTAAAATATATTAAGATAAAATAAATGGATTTAATAAAGTGAGTGCATAAGATTTAAAATTAATAAATCAATTTTTTAAAAAAGAGTCAAGTGAAAATTAAATAAAGAAATTTAATTAATTAAGAAATGTGCATTATTTTAATATTTATTCACATAGGAGTATGCGAACTCTTGTGAGTTGTCATGTTGACAACACATGAGTTTGCAATCTAATGATGCACATGTTGTCTACACTTAGGAGTTAGCATATTATTTGAGCACATGGTGTCTACAACATTATAGACACCTCATCATGTTTGTCTTCTTACTGTGGAAGATATGTGCTTAGTTGTTATGCTTATCTCCCAGTTCTTTCTAGACACATTCTAGATGCATCTTAGAGGCCTTTATAAATAGGCTCTCCTAGTATGTATGGACATCCTCATATGATTCTACAAGCACTTCTAGTCACTTGGGGGGGGGGGGGCGCGGGTTGGTTCTTGGATGAATTGTGAATGTTGGAGAAGGAAGGAATTTTTGGAAAGGAGAAGGTTATGAGAGGAGGAGCTTCTCTACAATTTTCTGAGGTGTAGCGAATTAGCATCAGTGTCCAGGTAGGTACTCATGATTATTTCACACATTTTATTACGGTCTTTCTCTTCCTGTCTTCATCGTGTCTATTATGTGTGTCTGAATAATTCTCTATGAATGAATCTTCAATTTTGTAATTCAGGCATGCATATTGTTTCATCCAGTTATGGGAATTAAAAATATTATTCCAATCTTCCCTTAGTAGAATCAAGATTTGGAAATTGATTCAGGTTTGGGTTCAAATAAAAGTAGAATCTTATTATTATGCATTAGTTTTATATGATTTATTAACTAATCTAATTTAATTTAATTTAATTAAGATTAGTTAATAGTGGAAGAAGTGTAATTAATTATTAGTCAATTTCAGTAAATGAATTTTTAAATGAGGGAAAATTAAAAAAAGAGAGATATTAATAAGTGTTTAGTGTAATTAAATAATTGAATATTTAATGAGATTGATTTTACTTAAAATCAATGAAGATTATTTTAAATGAATGTTTGTCCTTGAAGTGTTATAAGGAAATTGTAAACTAATTATTTGGAAGTTGATAAGTATTATTCTAATGTTTTGAATAATGTGAATGATTTTATCTAAAAGTCAATGGGAACTAGGTCAATGATTTAAATAAGTAAATGATTATTTTCTGATTATTTTAGAAAATTTGTTTAAATTAATGGAAGCATAATTCTATGCATTATTCAAAAAAAAAAAAAGGGTTGACTTGTAGAGGAATCTTATACTCTTGAAGTATACTCGAAACGAAAATTGAAAGCTCATATTTGGCTTAACCATGTGATTGCAAAAGAAAACCAAAACATGTGTTTGTATGTTGTTTCTCTATGCTATATGTGTTTTGGGGTTTTGGGGTTTGTCCTAGCTTTGACCAGGCTTAGGTTGTTACTAGAGGCTTGGGGGTTATGTGTTTGTGATGTCATGCTGATGTTGATGTCAATCTTTTTAAAAGACAACCACGGTAATGTGATGGTATGCTCTATGAGATGTTTGTATTTACTGTTTTTTGATGCTTTTTAGTCTTCTTATGTGAAGATGAGGTGTATGTATTTGAGATACTTAACCATTTTTGAGTCATCGATTAGTTATACTTGGGTTACTTTCCAGTCACCTTGATGGGACTGAAGTGTTTGTTTTGATCTTGATGACATCATGTTGTGACATGTTTTGACTTGACCATTTTGGAGTCTTCGATCAGTATTACTTTGAGATACTTTTCAGTTACTTGTTGAGAACCGATGGATATTATGATTATCATTGGATGCTTTTCAGTTGCTCATGGAGAACTGATGTGATTATTTTGATTATCTTTATGATGCTTTCCAGTCACTTGTATAAGACTGAGGTGATTTTGTGATTTGTGATTTCATGAGCCTAGGGTAAGTTATCTACTTGTAGTGTTAGGAAGTGGCTTGCAATGGGGGCTAGGGCCCTAAGTGGCTACTAGGTAACTCATTGTAATTTGTTTTAATAAGTGAAAATATTTCCACTAAATGGGGATTAAAATGAACTTAATAAGATAATTGTATGTTCTTGCCCATGCCTCGAGTGGTAGTACAAACTAGGATGGGAGTAGAGAGAATGCTTGGTTGCAACCTTGCATTTTGTATTATGCCTCGTCAGTATGAGAGGATACTAGTGGTCACATAGGGATCACTAGGGGGCCGGGGTCTATTGAGAGACTACTAGGGTAACTCTAGCATGATTCATGTGATGACACTTTCCTGCTTACATAGTACATTTCCTACATGTCTTTGTGTGCCTCTGGGAATTAGATGTCATTCTGTGTTAGAACCTTGAGTTAGTGTGCATTTAGGATTCCTGGACTTAGAGAGTACTTGTGTTATGTGATTTGTTATCTTGTGTTATGTGATTTGATATCCTATTTGGGACTTGAGACTATCTCCTCAACATGGTGGGAGTGGGCCATTTAGGTTCCACGTGGTTGGGTGGTAGTGCTTTTTCACTCTTACCATTTGAGATCCGTTTGTAGTCACCATGGCTAGAGCATTCTTTGTGGTATTTACCTTCATTATGTTCTTGGATCTTATGATGGATGTTATTTACTGGTACATTTCTCTATATTGATGATTAGCATGTGATAAATGATGTTATTTACTTATAGAATCATCTTATGCTTTATTTTGCTTGATTAGATTTCTTATGCATATGTTGTAGCATGTTAGATTCCTTTCTACATATGATGTAGTATGTTTTAGGAATGACATCCCTATTTACTATAATACCGATGATCTCTTCAGTGGCTTGGGATGTTATGCATGGGGGATGGCTAGGGCCCATGATGGTTTAATGATGCTATTGACAGTTGGGAGGAACCACACACTTAGGTAGATGTGTTTTATGATATATGGTTATCTTTTATGATGTTTGTTGTACCTTTATTGATGGTTGGATGTATCATGTATGTTATTGGTTTCATTTACTTTATTGTACTTGTATCAGGGATTCAATGAGGATGATGTATCTTTATTTTTACATATGTTTAATCTTTTAAGATTTTCATACCCTGTGACATATATAGTGGATGATTGAGCATTCTAAATTTAATTGCCAAGAGACATTCAAAACAAATGTATATTGTTTAAGAACATTGGACTTTTCACTATTATTTCATGTGGATGTGGTAGTTGTTAGACTTAGTACTAGTTAGATTAAATGTGACTCAGTTTCTTGGGATCCTTAAGGAATGTAACCTGTTATGTATGCTTATGTATGCTTTAGTTGTATGTATGTTATTGCTTCCACTACTATGTGTTTGAAGTGAATGGTTTATCTTTCATGATTTTTTTAGCAAACTTAGTAAAAATTTAGTTTAATTCTTTTGGATCCCTTGGCGGGGTGTTACATACTATACCAATTTTAATTAAAGATGATTAATTGTATTAATAATTGTATTAAAAAATTAATAAAAAATGATTACCTATAGCCCTAGAATATAGATTGGGACCTTTATCACTTGTGAATTATGCTCTAGAAGAAGCATCCTACATTCCAATGTCATGCACATTGTTATCATTCACTGCTTATTTAAAAAAAAAAAGTATAATTACTTAATGTTGAAACATAATATCAAATATACTATTAGTAAATTATTCAATTAAAAAAATATCATTTATATTTTTTTACATATGTGAAAGATCTAATAATAGAACCAATTTTCCCACTCATTTCTCGAAGTTGTTGAACAACAACTACATAGCCTTCCTTGTAGGCAATTTTCTTGACCTCATCTCTGAGCAGTTGGTTGAACTTAGAGCTTTGTAATTTTGAAAACATCATGAATTTTTCTTGCATTACTTTATTAAAATAATTTTTTTTACAATTTATAAATATTTTGATATGATATTTCATTTAGTGATACTTACAACTTGTGCAACAAGTTTCAAATAACCACTAGACCCGCGCTTGTGTTGCCTATACTTTAATAGTCTTGCCTTCATTTCTTTTGATGTATTAGTCAATATATGAAAAATTAAAATATGTTATACTATATAAATATGTAGATTATTTAGTAAATGATTACATTCTTAATAGTATCACATCTCATTGGATGCCATCTAATGATGTGTGTTCTCCTAGTTTTTTCTCCTTCCCATCCAAATTCAGGTTCTTCCTCTCATTAATTGTAATCTAGGGGGGAAAATCACACTTTAGGTTATTGGATAAATTGAACTTGTACTAGTCCCTCATATTCTTAATATATAATTGATCTCTCCCAAGGAGCTTGGCCTCATCAAGTACATGATCCCAAAAATATTTTTCACAAGATCTATAAGATCATATTTTTTGTTTGCACATTGCTAGTTTGACTTTTTAAGAGAAAATAAACATGTTAGCTTCATGAATGGAGTGAATCTACCTTTAATATAGTTCAAGAATTGGATCAAAGGAAAAATATCCTAGCAATGATATGAAATCAGAAATAGTGGTTTAGAGTTAGTTTACATATTATGTTCCACCTTTGATGTACAGTGGGCCCAAATATCTCAAATCTAATGTCATAAAGATATTTATAAAAAGAAGATCATTCCTTGCCAAAAAATCATGGGATTATTAGTTGAAATAGAGTAATCAATAAGTAAATTAAAATTTGACTATATACTAATAATTTTAAAGTACATGGAATCATTCATATCTTTAAGGGAATCATTTCTATGTCTCTCACAAGTAGTTCATAGCCCTTCATCGATCCTGTACTAGAAACATAGGAACACCTAGGAAATTCCTCTACACCCTCCTCATGTGCTACATCTTCCACTACAAAAAATGAATACATTATGAAATGCCCCCAAAAAAAGAAAATTTCAAAAGAAATAAACACATAACAAAACAAAGATCAATATACTAATATGTTGTGTAATAGAGGATAATTGTGTGCTTTATGTTGTTGATGTTGTAGTGGGATGTTCACATGTAGATGGCCTCACCAAAGATGATATTTGTACAATATAATCAACATGAACTAGGATCAACATATGGAATAACATGAGGATATTATGAATAGAATATCCAAGTGGGGGCAAGATAGGGCATCACCTACACCACCCAAAGTACCCTCATCAAGGCAGTAAATACAATATGTCCATACTTTAGTTAATGACATAAAATAATATTAAAAATAAATCATTATTGAAATTTTTCTATAATTAAAGATTTCATTGCTACTTACTTTTAAGGCATCTTCTTGGTCTGACAATCTATTCACCCTCTCATCAAACTAAGAATTTTGAGGGTGTATTTTTGTTAACTTAAAAACTTTGATGCAATATCCTTGATAATATTTTAATCATGGTGACTAGGCCAATGAATTTTGTGATAATAACATTACAATCCTCATCAAAGCTCTCCTCCATGAATGGTACAAATTCTATACCCTTCCTTGATTCATTTGGTTGTGACAACGATATTATTAATAGTACCAGAATTACTCCAATACACTTGAGAAAAATAAAGATAAAATAACATTTTGCTTCTATCTAAACTAAATATTACAATGAGCTTTACCTACCAGGAAGAAGAGTTAGGAGTATGAATATCCTTTTTAGTGCTATCTTAATCCATGTAGCCCTAAGAAAAAAAATCAAATATAAAAATGTTAGCAATAAAACTTAATAAGCAAATTTTGTGTTGGAGTCATTTTTTGAAAGTTGGCTTAAATGTGCATAGTACATACCAAACCATGGTAATTGTTGAAAGTATTTATTGGGAAACTAAGATAAAGGATTTGGGGGGGGGGGGGGGGGGGTGTGTGGAGGGGGTTGAATTAAGATCTGTAACACTTAAACCTTTTTCATCTTTTAACAAAACTTTAGTGCATTCACCATATTTATCATCTCATATCCAATGCATGAATAATATAACTAGTAAAATCAAGCTATAGTAACATGTAAATATAATTGATCAATGACATGCATGAAATGTAAGAAGATGACACAAAGATATGGTTACCAAAAAACTCTCCCAGGTGAAGGTAAAATTGGGGTGGGGACGACACCAACAAATCTTCACTACTACAGTAATAAAGTTAACCTATTAGGGTTACAATGTTGACCACTTCTGATGATCTACCCTATGAGGGGCCTATCCTATAAAAGGCTATTTAGACTATTACATATTACCCTATGAGAGGATTTTATACTTAAAACAAAGTAAGGACCTAGTTAAGAGATTTACAAAGAGCTATTAAGACCACTTTAGTAAGAGATTATCATTGACTCAATTTGTTAAAACGAATTCAATACCTGATCCTTGGTCTACTTTAAAAAGTTGGTTTTGGATCTCCTCTCTTTAATCTAATTTTATCTCTAATATGATATAAGTTTACTAGTCTTCACTTCTTTATAAGGTCACTCTTACCATATTATGCAATAACAAAACTCTTTTGCCTCCTCTACAATGTTCACATTATCACACTTGATCTATTTTGTGATCTCAAGAATAGATTTATTACTCCTTCTCACTCATCATGTCAAATATGGTTTGATCTTCTCTATTTAAAGATTTTTCAAAGATTTTTCTAGATTCTTCCTTATTTCACCTCTACATCTAATTGGTTGAGCATAATGCATAAGGATCTATGATCCACATCATAAAATGTGTAATAACCTCTGTAAAAACTTCTACAATTACTAAATATCATGTCAATATTAGCTTGAAATGGTTTACCTAAAATTTTGCATCATTCTTGACTTGAATGTCAATTCTATGTTATCCAAAACTCTGATACTTGGCATTCACTATACATGCTATTGATGCTCGATCTCTTTTGTGTGACTCGACAAAAATGTACACTGACTACTCGACAATCATTAGGCTCAACTTCTACTAAAAATACTTGGTGACTAAATACTTTATTGGCTCCTATAGAGATTGACATAGACATGTTTATTAACAAGTCTTTATATGACTCATCCTATATAGAGTAGCTTGGTCGTAGTGATGACCGTCTAACTCTACCTAGTATATGATTAAGTGCTTGACACTAACAAAAAACAATATTTAGAGATACCAACAATCTCCCCCTTTGACATTAGTTGCAAAAATATTATGTCATGATTACATCATTACAATGATAATATGAGTACTCCCCCTAATCCTATGACTTAGCTCTAACAAAATTTTGACTTTTGTGGAATGAATAAACAATCTACAATGCAACAATATAACAATGCATTTAATACATATATGCACACAACTCTAAGTAGTCTAATTGTTTCAGAGTCCCACCATGTTTTTCTTCTAAACTCTAATATCTAAATAGTGATGTTGATTCTAACTCTCTTGTGATCATTTCCCATTCAAAATGCGTAATCATCATTACATTCCCCCCTTGGTTTTGTCACTTATGGCTGATGCTGGGGTTGAATGGATAGAATAAAACCATATTTCTAAACAAATGGTTCACGAACTTGGTAAATCATAGAAAGTGCATGATCCTAGGTAATTTTAGTTGATTCCAAAATGTGATTTTGCAACTCCAATCTAGTTACCAAATCAATAAAAAATATCATCAATTGAAAGATTATGATATTCTTGAATAAGATCTTGTGTTGACTTCAATTTTTGCTGCATGACCTCCAAATGAGCTGTCAATATTGATTGGATAGAGATAGATTTGGACCTCATACTACTATCAGTTGTCTAAAGCTCGACCAATTTTCTTTGATAAATAATAACTTGTTCTAATGATTTGAGTTGGATTTGGCTGACTAAGAAATGGTGTTGCTTGTTTTCTGCATTTCAACTTGAATCCATTTGATGTTTATATGAATATTACTAGTGAATCTTGGTACATCACACAAAATATTTTATAAGTGTTGTACCTTTTGAACAAGCTTCTTGGTATTTTGTACACGTTCCTATAGCATAAATTTTTCTTAACAATGGTTGTTGAGACTTTTTCCACAACCTTATTCTCAAATTTCTTGGCTAACCAAGCCATCAACTTTACATTTTCTTCAATGTCTCTAGCATTTATTTGTTTAGCAATATGTACAAGTTTGGAAATGATTGAGGCTTTCCCATAAAAATCCTGTATATCAAATGCCTCAACAAAAATGTCCTTTATATCATGTAATACTTTCTTTTGTTGGTGCTCCCTTCTCATCTCTTTATGTTTCTTCTTTTTCACCAAAATTTCATGCAACAAAATTGTTTATTCAAGAGTGATATTTTCCAAATCCCATTTTGTCATCTTGATAAATTTGTCAAAACTAACTTGAATATCTAAAGATCTATCCTTTATTGAATTTCCTTTCCATAGTGAGGTAGTGCTTCTATTCACCACTCAGTCTTTCTTGAATATCAATGCTTGAGAAAATAATAGTGGCATTAAGTACTACCTTATTTCCCCCCTTATTCTCCTCAATTTGAGGTTCTAAAACATTTGGTCCTTATTGATCTTTAGTAGAAATATCTACAATTGTGCCTTTATTTGTTTCCTCTACCTTGTGCTTCTCTTTATCTATTTCTAAGGGCTTCTCTTACTTGAAAACTAGAGTGTCAAGGGTGTTAGCATGAATAAGTAAAATATTTCCTTGTAGAATCGATGCACATGAACTCACTTCATCACTTTGATCATCCTAGATGGTTAGTGTCTCAAATTCCTTTTCCTATGTTACTTCTTTGGTGACAAGACCAAAAAATCTCTTCCACAATAACTCATTCTGCTAAACTACAGCTTCAATTTTATTCTATAAAATCATAAAAATTCTAAACTTAGGAACAAATTGGTTCCTGTACTTTCCAAAAATGTTTCCTTCTTCTCCTTTGATAAATCGTACACAACCTTGGCTAATGTACCTTCTCTAATGTATTTTTCTAATAATGATGTCAGTTCACATCTTTTATTTAGTTTATTGAACAAATAAATATGTGTCCATGAAATTTTCAAAATTTTCTCCTAAATGAGTTATGTATTTAATGATTTTCCTTACTCCCAAACAATATTGCCAATACCAGGAAAATACTTTTGAACATAAAACAAAATACACATGATAAGGGATCCAAACTTACACATAGAATTCTTTTCTTTCTTAACAGATATCAAGTTTTTGTCAATTGAAGTCTCTAGAACTCAGCAAAATCATATCCATGATCTTTCATAACAATCTTCCACACATGGTTGATTGCCATACATGATACACTATTCAATCTTTTTTATTGATAAAATTTGTGAGAAATTACTCTCATTGAAAATTTAATCAATGGATTCCTGATGTTCAAAATGGAAAACCCTTGTCCATTCCACTTTGCTTCTATGTTTGCCTCAATTTCTTCATGACTTAGACATTGCAATGTTTTCTTCTTGTCTAAGGTTGGATGCCCTGTAACCTTGTGAATCATATTTTTGGTTATCTCAACTAGTCCATTATCTAGCCATAGGTTCATGTAATGAATCCTACTTAGTACCACCTTGATCCATTCAATCTTGAAATTCCTTGCAAATTCAAGGGCATGAGTTAACCCTTTTCTCTCAGCAATTTTGAATTCTTCCATTAGAACTCCTTTGTCACATAATGTTTCATAGATATCTCAAATCTTATAGTCACCAACTTTTGCAATATTACACATCTAAAAAAATTGTACATCATGAATCATGATTACCTTAGGTGGTATCAAGGATAATGCACCCATTGAATCACCTTTCATCAAAATATCAGGAATAACATGAAAATTTGGTGGAGGATAAGTGCCACTTCTTTCCAATTGAATGTTACTTACCTCTACTCCTTGGCTCTTTCCTATGGATGATGAAGCTTCCTTATTTATCTATCAGGGTTTGAAATTTCTTTAATCTAGATAACTAGACACAACTCAAATATATACTTAATCAAACTTTAGTTATTACTTAGTTTCTAGATTAGATTGTGTAACAATTTTTGCCATCAACGTTTTGAATCACACTACGTGATCCATCATTAGGATGAAAGAGCAAGAGATGTAAAATAGTGTAAGTTATAGATTTAACAAAGACTCACCATATAAAGGAGAGCCGGGGGAATGGATTGCACAAACTTTAGTGTCCAAATTTTATTTTAATCACCTTATGATCTCTTTTACAAATATCTCAAATTGCTCTGTGCTCTTGAACTCTATATGAAAGGTGTGAAAAAATGTCCTCAAATTTCAATATATACTTTCTTTTACTCAAATTAGTGTCTCTATTAATGTTGTATACACTGGTAGGTGGAATCTAGCTATCTTAGTCAATATTTTATCTTTCAAACTAGGTCTTCACTAAATAGATTGGTCTATCCCATCTAACTTGTCTTATACACCAGTATAGTTTCTGAAGTACTCAGTCCATATTTGTAATGCTCAGTCAATATAAACAATTTTACTGAAATTCAACACTAACTATGTAAATGATTCTTTTGTACCAGTCTTTATGTAGATACATTCTATTGCATCTTTTCTTATGCAGATATGAACTTTAGAAAATTTTATGTTAGGAACTGATGTAAGCTATATCATTAAATATGTAGTTCCTTGCATTCCTTTCTCAATTAGTTTGTGATAATATCATCACCTCCTCTATTGGATTTGATGATCTCAACTCCATTTTTTCTAATGTTTCCATCTTTTAGGTTTGCTTCATCTCCTTCTTTGTTTGTTCAATATCTACTCTTGCTTTACCCTTGGTGTTATTTAATTTGATGTTGGTACTTGGGTTCTACAATTTTTTCTTGAATGTATTTGTGACAGTTGGAACATACATTATTAGGTGTATAATACTTCCCTTTGTTAGTCCAATAGGGTCTTGCATGTGATCTACATTCATATACTCTATATCCAAACTTTTGACAATTATAACAATAGCCTTCTAATCTTGGTCTAGCAGGTATGTTGTTCATCCTTGATCTGCATTCATGTATTTGATGTCCTTGTTTCTTGTAGTAAAAATAATAACCATCAAACTTAGGTTTAGGGTTTTGAATACCATTTTTGCTTCTGTAGATGTTTGCAGTGTGACCAAGTTTTCCAGAATGATAACATGTTAGATCACCTTTTGACTTTGCATTTCTCAGTTCTCCACTCTTAGATGATTCTCCTTTCTTAGTAGATGAATGTTTCTTTGCATGTCCTGATCTAGAAATGTTGTCAAATGATCTCATTAGTTCTTCAAAGTATTTCATTGCTTCATTTGACTTGTTCAATTTTTCCAGAAGTTCTTTCTTAGTCTTTAGCTCATATATTAATAGATCATTTTGTGATCTCAGATTTACTATGTCCACATCCTTTTTGTTCAACTCCTAATTTTCAAGCATCAATTGATTCATCACATCTAATTGAGTGTTTGTAAGCTTCTACACATTAGATGACCTTTCTTCAAGTCTAATTTCCATTTTCCTTTTGTCTTCCTCAATGACAACCTTGTCTTGTTCTGCTTTCTTCTTTTATTTAGTGACTTCACATAGCCTCACTAACTAGATCTCATGTTCCCTTTTTATTCCTCTAACTTCTTCATTCAAGATAATGTTATTTTCTAGTAGATTTACAATAGCTACATCATTCTCACTTGAATTTTTGGTTCCAAATAGTCCATGATTATCAACTTCTTCATAGTTTAACTCATTTATCTAGATGGCCAACTACTCTATCTTTTTTAGGGATTTCTTTAGTTCCTATCTTGCTACCTTAGGTTGTTCCAGTATGAGCTAGATGTCAATCGCATGATAGTCAGTAACTTTTCCCAATTTGGAAGCCTCTATTTCTTCAGTCTCAACTCCCAAGTTGTTAAGATTTTTTTAAAGAGAATCTTCTCTTTGATACCAATGATTGAAAGTCTTAATTCGGAAACTAAGATACTAAGGGGAGGGGGGGAGTGAATCATGATCTATAACACTTAAACCTTTTTCATCTTTTAACATAACTTTATTGCATTCACCATATTTACCATCTCATATCCAATGCGTACATAACATAACTAGTAAAATCCAACTGTAGTAACATGTAGATCTAATATATCAATGACATGCATGAAATATAAGCACATAATACAAAGATTTGGTTACCCAAAAACCCTCCAAGGTGAAGGTAAAACTATGATGGGCATGACACCCACAAATCTTCACTACTACAGTAATAAAGTTAACCTATTAGGGTTACAATGTTGATCACTTTTGATGATCTACCCTATTAAAGGCTATTAAGACTGTTAGGTCTTACCTTGTAAGAGAATTTCACACTTACAACAAAGTAAAGAATCTCTTAAGAGATTTACAAAGATTTATTAGGACCATTTTGTTAAGATATTGTCCCTCATCCAATTTGTTAAAACTAATTCAGTACTTGATCCTTGGTTTTCTCTGAAAAGATGATTTTGGATATCCTCTCTTAAATGTGATTTGATATCTAATCTAATATAGCTTTACTATCCTTCACTTCTTGATAAGATCTCTCTTACCCTATTCTACAATATCAAAAATCTTTTGCCTCGTTTCCAATGTTCACACTATTACACTTGATCTATTTTGTGATCACACAAATAACTTTCTCTCTCCTTCTCACTCTCATGATGTCAAATAGGGTTTTGATCTTCTCTTTTTAAAAATTTCTTAAAGAGTTTTCTAGATGCTTCCTTATTTATCCTCCACATCTAATTGGTTGATCACAATATAGGGATATGTGATCCATATCAAAAAATTCTTAATAACCTTTTTAACAACCTCTACAATAATTAAATATCATATCAATGTCGACTTGAAATAGTTTAGCTCAAAGTTTGCATCATTCTTAGATCATATGGAATTTTTAGCATAGTTGGCATCATTCTTACAATAACCACATACTAGCATATGATCCTATGGAATTTTTAGCACAATTTCATGTTAATGTAGTTTCTTTGCAATAGCTTAAATCACTTAGTAATTAGGTTAGATTTTGTAACACTTTCATCTTGCTTATCATAGTTGCATTTTTCATTCTCATTCTAGCTTAGTCTCCATTTGCATTGCATCTTTGAGGCATCCTTGGTGGACATTTGAATTCTTGAAAACCTCCCATTACATGGTTTACTAGCAAGAAGAACATTCCTAAGGCTCAGCTAAGAGCAGTTACATTTGAATAATACTCTCTTGCACTCCATGGATAGGGAGCTCTAAGCTAACACCCAAGTATTCCAAACTCATGGAATCACTTAGATAGAATGGTTTAGAGTGGGACATGTTTCTAGTGTACAAGTACTCCCCCTAAGCCTATGACTTATCTCTACAAAACTTTTGACTTTTTTCGAAATGAATAGATAATGAACAATGCAACAATATAAAAATGCATCAATACATATATGCACATGACTCTAAGTAGTCTAATTATTTCAGTGTCCCACCATGTTTGTCTTCTAAAATCTAATCTCTAAATAGCGATGCTGATTCTAACTCTATTGTGATCATTTTCCATTCAAAATATGTAATAATTATTATATTCCCCCTTGGTTTTGTTAGTTATGGCTGATGTTGGAGTTGAATGGGTGGAATCAAACTGTATTTATTAATAAATGATTTGTGAACATGGTTAATCATAGAAAGTGCATGATCCCAAGTGATTCTAGTTGATTCCAAAATGTGATTTTGCAACTCCAATCTAGCTTACAAATCAATCAAACTATGAACAACTGAAAGATTATGATCTTCTTGAATAAGATCTTTTGATGGCTTCAATTCTCGTTGCATGACCTCCAAATAAGGTATCAAAATTGATTGGATAGAGATTAATTTGGACCTCATATTGTTATAAACTATCAGAAGCTTGACCAATTTTCCTTGAGAAAATAATAACTTATTGTAATTATTTGAGCTGGTTTCGGTGAACTGTGAAATGGTGCTACTCATTTTCTACATTTCATCTTGAATTCGCAAGATGTCTACGTAAAGATCACTAGTGAGTCTTGCCACATAACACAAAATATTATACATGTATTTTACCTTTTGAATAAGCTCCATGGTATTATGTATACATTCTTATAGTATAAATTTTTCTTAGCAATGGCTGTTGAGACTTTCTCCATAACCTTATTCTAAAATTTCTTGGCTGACCAAGCCATCAATTTTTCATTTGCTTCAATGTCTCCAACATTTATTTGTTCAAAAATATGTACAATTTGGGAAATTATTGGGACTTTCCCATCAAAATTATGTTTATGAAATGTAGGAAAAAAAATGTCCTTTATATCATGTAATACCCTTTTTTTAATGCTCTCTTCTTGTTTCTTCTTTTTCACCAAAATTTCTTGCAAGAAAATTGTTTGTTCAGTAGTGACATTTTCCAAATCTCATTTTGGCATCTTGATAAATTCATTAAAACAAACTTGAATATCTAAAGAGCTATCCTTTATTGCTTTTCCTTTCCATGGTGAGGGAGTGCTACTATTGAGCATTGCTTTTGGAGTTGGTATGGAGGTATCACCACTTAGTCTTACTTGAATATTAGTGCTTGAGACAACAACAACGACACTCAGTACTACCTTATCTTCCTCCTTATTCTCATCAATTTGAGATTTTGACACATTTGGTCCTTCTTGACCTTTGGTAGAGATGTCTACACTTGTGTCTTTATTTTGTTTGTTTGTATCTTGCCTCTCTTTATTTGTTTCTAAGGGCTTCTCTTGCTCAAAAACTTGGTGTCAAGGGTATTGACATGAATAAGAAA
Source organism: Cupressus sempervirens (assembly GCA_028749045.1). Lineage (NCBI taxonomy): Eukaryota > Viridiplantae > Streptophyta > Pinopsida > Cupressales > Cupressaceae > Cupressus > Cupressus sempervirens. Next base: position 530,830,992 of record CM053783.1, on the reverse strand, counting down.
ACTATTTCTGTGTGGACTCAACACACCTAAACTCACTTCATCACTTTGATCATCTTGGATGGTTACTATCTCAATTTTCTTTTACTATATCACTTCTTTGGTGATGAGGCCAAAAATACTCTTCCACAATAACTCATTTTTCCGAACTACATCTTCAATTTTATTCTATAAAATCATAAAAATTATAAACTTAGGAAAAAATTAGTTCCTGTACTTCTCCAAAATTTTTGCCTTCTTCTCCTTTAATGAATTAGGCATAACCTTGGCTAGTGTACCTTCTCTAATGTATTTTTCTACTAACAATGCCTATTCCCATCTTTTATTTACTCTATTGAAAAAATCAATAGGAGTCTTCTTCTTTGCTTCAATAGGAGCCAATGTATTCATTTCCATCATATCTATCATGGTCTCCTCAACTCTAGTTCTATCACTATCATCCAATGTGTCATATTTGTCAAATTTAAAGTTGGATAAGCCTACAAATCTTTGTAGGTCAGCACATACCTTATCAATATTATTTTCTCTTCCAGGTACTATAGTTGATACATTGATTATGTCCTCTCTAGATCATCTCCTTCAACTTCTTTCTTCTTTACCAATCTTCTCCTCTTTGGTTGGCTCACAAGAGCTTGTGATTTCTTCTTCTCTACAATTGAGCTACTTGGTTTAGTAATATTTACCACTCATTTCTTTATATATAGCTTGACACTAGCTATTTCTACACTGGTCCTTAGTTTGGTTGGTGGTGGAGGAGAGAGGGGAACCACGACTATCTTTTTTGAAACTTTCTTTCCTTTAGGCTTAATAGATTTAGCCTTCTTGGTGGGTGGAGTAACAAAAACTAAAGAATTACCTTGATCTTCTTCTTATTCTTCTTCTTTCTTATCACCACTATCTTTCTCTTCATCTTCTCCAAGACCTTATATGAGTTGCAAATGTTCCTTTTCTTTTACTTGTTTGCCTAGATTTTCTTCTAGGTCTTCAATCATTTTCTTCCTTTTCTTCTCCTTAGAAGCTATTTTAATTGTAATGGAAATTATTGCTTTAGCTTCTTCATAATTTCCAAAATATTATGCTTCAATATCAATATCTTGTTTAAGTAGTGCAAAAATGTTTGCGTTCACTGATTCACTTTCAATTTCATAGTCAAATTGTTTTACCCATGCCTTCATTGGCTTTACTGCTTGCACAAATATATTATTCGTGTCTACTAAAAAGAGTATATGACCATAATAATTTATTACCAATTCTTCTAGTATTCTCATCTCCATCTTCATTCTTTGCTTAAATTCCTCAAAATATGTGTCGATGACATTTTCAAAATTTCTTCCTAACTAAGTTATGTATTTACTAATTTTCCTTGTCATTGGGTTGCCTTGCTCCCAAAAAATATTTCTTAAAATAGGAAAATAATTTTGAACATAAAAGAAAATACACATGATAAGTGATCCAAACAAACACATAGAATTCTTTGATTTCCTGTTAGATATTAGGTTTTCTTCCAATTGAAGTTTCTGCAACTTGGAAAGATCATATTCATGATGTTTCATAAGAATCTTCCACACATAATCAACTTCCATAGACAACACACTATTCAATCTACTTGATTGATAAATTACTCTTATCAAAAATTCAATCAATGGATTAGTGATGTTCGAGATGGACAACCCTCATCCATTCCACTCAATTTTTTCATTTTCCTCAATTTCTTCATGACTTAGACATCACATGGTTTTCTTCTTGTCTAAGGTAGGATACCCTGTGACCTTGTGAATCATTTTCTTGGTTATCTCAACTAGTACATTATCTATCCATAGCTTCATGTCATGAATTATGCTTAGAGCCACCTTGATCCATTTGATCTTGAAATTCCTTGGAAAGTCTACAACACAAGTTAACCATTTTCTCTCAACAATTTTTAATTCATCCTTCAAAACTCCTTCATTACACAATTTTTCATATGCCTCTCAAATATCATAGTCACCAACTTCTCCAATCTTACACATGTAACAACTTCATACTATAGATGCTCAAAAATGGTTCACATCTATGTTTTCATTACTTCTTCATACTAATTTGTCCCATTTTCTCATTCTACTAACTTTGATCTTTTGGCCAAAATTGATTATACTTTATCATTTGTATCCTTCTTCACATCAAATTCATATCATTTCAAAACCATTTCATATCAACTCAGAATCACCCCAAATCAACTCAGAATCACTCAGAATTAGTCCTAATAAACTTGAAACATATCAAACATCCCAAATTAATCATCATTTATTCAATCCTAGGCATTTTTTTGGCTTTCAGTGTCTTGGACACCTATCAACCTATCAATCTTATCAATCTGACCTTAGTACTATTTCAGCTCTCAATGCTAGGTTAAACCATCATTCATGTCATCCAATATTTGACATTGTTGAGGCCGTCAATGTTAGTTCATGGTATTATCAACCATTTTAATAATATTGACAGTGTCCGTCAATGTTATTATGATCAAACTTATCAATCAACCTCGATCTTGTAGCATTTACAATGTCAATTAAAAATTACATATCAATCAATTCATGTCATGCATCATTGGCATGTTATCAACTTCAATAAATCAATCTAACCATGGCTTTGGTCTACTTGTCACCATTTTATTTGATATCCATCATCGTCACATTTTCATCAAAGGGTACTATCACATTTATTTAATCAATTTGGCCAATCATCTACTAATTTTCTCTATAGGATTAAATAACCCATAATTTAATCCTATTATTCTTTCTAATTATTCTTCCTAATTATCATCCTCAATTAATTAATTTTATTAGTTAATTGATTCATTATACGCAAACCATCAAAACCCTTAATTTCCTAAGTTCCATTTTCCATCATTAATTCCATTTTCTACTAATTCTTATTTTGTGGAATAAAAGGATTTTTAATTCAAATATTCCATAAAATATTGCATCATAGTGACACTCGGATATAACACCTCATAGATTCTCCTTTGACACTTGGATAAGATATGTCATAATCAAATATTCTTATTCCTTACACATGTCCTTATTTGGCTTCTCTGTCATAGATTCTTGGCTTTAAGTGGGTTGAGGTGTCTTATGACGCGTCATAAATTCTCTTCCACATTTGGCAAAGTTTGACTTCCATGCATCATAGAATCTCACAATTGGCATATTTTGTCATATGTGTCATGGATTCTCAAAGGAATATCTTGCCACATCGCATATCTATGGGTGATAAATCCAAGGCTCTCATCCTCCATGTCAATTATAAAATGAGCACTTTTTCTCTCATTTCTAGTCTTGAAAGTCCTTAGGTCTTAATGCTTGAGTCTTGAAAGTCCATAGATCCTTGAGGTCCTAATTCTTGAGCATTTTTCAAGTCCTTAGCTTCTTTGCATTCTTGCTCTCACACTAAAATCACACTTCTAGTATTCTCATGGCATTATCCATATCATAGGCTTTTGCTTCAATTTTGTGTGCACTATAGGCAACTTTGGAGCTACATCATTTGGAGAAGAAAGAAGGACATGAGAGCTACAAATGAAAGAGGGGGTTTCTATTGCTTTCTTTATTAGTTTGGCTTTCATGGTAGACTAGTGGGTGCTAACGTATGTTGATTGAGTTTTGTGATTTGCTCATAGTATGTTATGCATTTAGCCCATTTTCTAGCTTCTACATTTTGGTGAACCTGACGTGAACATGCTCATCTAACTTGGGTTTTCTTGTTTTGCGCTTGTAGGTGCAAGGAAGGAGCTCACTTGGAAGGGTATAATGACTATCTTATCTTATTTTTCACACCTAGATTAATTAGGGGGTCCAGTAACATGCTTGTATGCTCTTATTTCATGCATTCTATTTGCTTGCTATCCTAGGCTACACTCTACTTTGTTAGGATGCACTTGGGACCCCTAGGAGTAGTTTTAGGAGTCTGGAAGACACCAAAACCCCTTTCTACTATTTTTGACTTTCCAACTACATCCAAAATTTACCAACTGCATCATTGAAATAGTCTACATTGTTTGGGTGCACTTGGTAGTATAGGTGTCAAAAAATTTCAGTTTCTCGGTCTTATCTAGGCACCAATTCCCCACAGTTTGCACCTAGGCTCCCAACTATGCCCAGAAACTACCAACTGTGCCCAAATGGGTACCAACTATGTCATTGACATAGTCTACACTGTTTGGGAACACTTGGGGGTTGTCTGAGCCATTTTGGCCTTCTGGGTGCAATTTGCTCTGTCAGAGCACACCTAGGTTCACATGTTTCTATCACTCTCTAGGACATGTGTTAGATGATTTTGTGTTACTAATGGTCTATTTTCATCATGTGGTAATTGTTGGATGAAGACATGATCATGAAAAACTACTAATGTTTGTTTGCAGGACGTTGTTGAAGACCATTGTGTGTGGATTTCCTAGATTAGATAACACTTCATTTGGTGCTTAAAATTAACTTTTTCTTTTCTACTTGGCATGTCTATAGTGTTTAAATCCCTAGGAGTTACATTGGATGTATCCTTTCTCGTCACCATTCATGGATGTTAGGTGTAAGAGAAATCCGTGTAACTTCTATATGAGGCCTGTCTTGGACCAAGATACTCGATATTGGGTATGCCAGGGGATGACCTTAGAGTAGTAATGGGAAAAAATCTAGGTCAACGTTCTAGCCACTATATAAAACTTGATTATGATGAAAGCCATGTCAGTGGTATTGCTGTATGATAGCTCTCCTCCAGTACCCTTGTGGTGCATCAAACCCCGGTTCTCGGGGCTGGGAGACTTTCTGTAGAAGTATATCATTCACTTGCCGAATAGAATGCCCTTACTAAAATCTATGTTTTAGTGCCAAAATCCTTTCTATCCACTAGCTCAAGGGGTCACCCATGCTCGTGAAGACATCCTACATTCTCATAGTCCTTAGTAGAGGCAACAATCCCTTGGGAAGTCATGCCCCTTAGGAAGCAGATTTTGGTAGCCCCAAGAAGTGAGTGCACTATAAACGGGAGCCTGTGGTGCCAAGATCCTAGGTTGTTCACTCTAGATAAGCATGGCTAAACTTTAGTTCAAGTAGGAATTTAGTGGATACAGTCCTAAAAGCCTAGGTTCTGGTGTGTTTGTTCACTCTTAACAACAACTATTCTTGTCTTAATGTGTCTTACATGTGTGTAAAACATAATCAAGATAATAGCCAACATTCAAATTTACACCTTGGAAACTTACAAACACTTCTCCAAACATTACACATTGTCAAAGAATTTCAACACTTGTCCAAACTTTGCAAACTTTGGTTCAACACATTCAAACTTTAGAAAACATGGCAACTTGTGCTCCTAAACGTGCTTGGAAAAATGTAGATCTCACCCTCGCATAGATTTCACTTGCATTAACCCTAGTATAGGCCTCATACTTGCATCATATAGATTTCATATTGCACCTTTTAGTCCTCATTTTGCATCCATTACCTTTCATATTGCATCCATTTGGGTCTAGTTTACCTCTCTTAGTTTTTTGCATTTCCGTCTCAAAATCAGCACTTTGCATTCACCACCTTGCATCTTTGGATACCTATTCATCATCTTGACCACTTTAACCATCATTTTGGGTGTCCTAACCACAATTTTGAGCATTTTTACTGGCCTTAACACTGTCCCCTACTCTTTACCTCTCAGTGACATCAATTTTGAAACCATAGCTCTCAGAATTGCCTTGGTTTTAATCCAGTTTACCAACTATTCCCAGAAACTACCAACTGCATCCAAAAACTACCAACTACATAATTGACATATTCTACACTATTTGAGTGCACTTGGTGGTTCTAAGACCAAATTTTGGATTACAGATAACATTTTGGGGCTTCAACTCTATTTAGGTACTTGGTTAGCTCCCCTTGCACTAGCTTGCCTAGATCTACATTCTGCATCACCTAGTCTTCATTACCTTCATTGAGGACATAATTCCTTAGTTCATAACCTCTATTTTTCACCTCCCAACACATCCTAAAATTCTAGGTTACCAACTATGCCCAGAAACTACCAACTATGTCCAAAACTTACCAACTACATCATTTATGTAGTATAAAATGTTATGGCACACTTGGGCACTTGAATGACCATTTTGGGCCCCCAAACTGCACTTTAGGACCCCAAAAATGCATATAGGACCTCCTGTACCTCCTCATTCTGCACTTGACCCAAAATTGCATCTTGCACCCAAAATCCTATTTTGCATCATAGGAATTGTCCATATCACATATCCACTCATAATCACCATCATTTTGAGTCCCAAAAAAATCATTTTGAACCCCTGAAACCTTTGAATTTAGTCAAAAATTAGGACAAAGTATGAGTCTTAGAGTATCTCCTAGAGTTGACGGATAATGGATCTTGACTAGTCTTTTTATCTTTTCTTATCATTTTCTTGGGTCAAAATATATCTATGTCTTGATAGATTGACCTTGTCATCTTTTATCGATTTGATCTTTTCGTCTTTTATTACTTTTTGGCCAAGATCCAAAGTCCTTTATCACAAGGTTAAACTCCTAGACACAATACTTTCTAAAGATTTTACCTAAGTTCAAAACTTTCCATATTATCATATCCCTAGAATTCATAAAAATCATTTTTACTTACCCTAGTGGTATATCCTCTTCATCTTGCATTGATCAAAATCCTAGCATCATTCTCATTACCAAACCTACCAAATTTTCCATCAACCAAATTGTCTTCTTGAGCATTTACCCTCATTTTGCATATCCCTGACGTCATTAAAAACCCTAGAACAAAATCCTTTGCATAATAAAATTTCATACACCTTCCTTTAGTGTCATTACCAAAGTCAAAACATAACCCTAATCTCCATTTTACATACCATAATCTTCATTTTGCATACCTTCAAAACAACACCTTGCATTCACATTTGCATAATATCCCTAGCACATTTACACCTTTCATGTCAAAACCATAAGTCATTTAGCATTTCCTCACATGGAATAACATTCCTAAACATTTAAAAATCCCAAAAATACTCATATCTTGCATACCCACATCTTAATTATCAAGTTTTGACCTCTTTTACCAACCGCAACCCTATTTTACCAATTGCACACTTCAAGTGCATAGTTGGTATTTTTAGGATGTACTTGGTAGTTTTAGGGTGCACTTGGTAATTAGGTGTTTTAATCTAGGTTCTAGAACCCTAATCTACACTTCCACACCTTGCATTTCATCCCAAGACCTTAGGAAACACTCTAAATCACTCAAAATTTGCATTTTAGGCAAAAAAGTCCATTTAGGTTTCCCTCGATTGCATCTATATTCTTAGGTATCATGCCAACACTTACTAGGACACAATCAACTCAAAGACCTAAAGAAATTTACCAACCATTATTTTCTGAGACATTAATGCAACCAAAACCTCATTTATGATAGAAGAAGAGTAAGAAAACCCAACTGACATTTGACAAAGACCAAATCGAGGCATCGCAACCATTGCTAGCAGACCCCTTTAACATGTATCCACAAGATCATCATAATCAAGTTATGACACAACAAACCTTGAACAATGCACCTACCATGATATTTCCTCCAAACACTTCCCCTACACATGAGATGGTTCAATGGAGTCCTAACTTTGAACTTATATTTGTGTCGACACTGTATATGAGAAATATGTCAGCATGTAATACTAATCTATTCAAAAACAAAAGCATTAATTAGCATAAAAACCATAACATATATGAGAGACAAAGTGAAACCTTCAAATGAGAATATGAGCCATAGAATGGCTCTCCCAATAAGGATGGTCACTTGATTTAGGGATGAGTCTATTTGCTTAGATTTGGTATGTATGCTCAAGGCTTCTCAAACTAGCTTCAATGGTGTTCTTGATGGATTTTGGCTTGGGTGAATAGATTTGATGTAAAAATTGCTCTCAAAATGGCATTATAACTTTAGCTCCAAGATTGTGATGAAATGGCTTGGGAAGGGATTCAATTTATAGGCTAAGGGCTTGAGGAATGGAGGGTTAAGATGGAAGGAAAGGAAAAAGCTTAAGGAGGGCTAGGATGCACTCAAAGGGGAGCACATGGATTGTGCTTGTTTAGCACCAACCAGGGAGTGACACATGTCACAAGGTGAGTGGATGGAGGCAAGGGGATGTATGAGTCAACAAAGGAGGCTCAAGGGATAATATCTTCATAAAGACCCTTCATAATGGCTTGTAAGAGCAATGAATGGGCTTGTAAGAGTCTTTGTGACCTTTTTAAGAGCATTCATGGCTTGGTGGTTGGGATATTTTGGAGGGAGTTGAGATTGTTGACTTTGCTTGGCTTAGGAAAGTCTTAAGCTTACTTAGGGAATGTGACAAGTTTAGGGGGTGGATTAGAGATGGTTTAGGATTAGATTAGGCTTGTTAGAGATTTGCAAGTGGATGGCATTCATGAGGGTGGGTGAGTTAGTGGCTAAGCTAGGTTAGTATGGGTGGATGGGGTGGATTAGGCTAAAAAGAGGGTTTAGGGATAAGTTAGGGGATATTAGATTTGAGGGCTTTATTTATCAAATAGATTTATTTAATAAATGGGGATTTTGGAATTAGATAGAAGAATAGGATTTAATTGATAAATAATAGGTTATTTGATTTATCAATTAGGACTATAGATGATTAATTAAATTAATCATCTAGGGGATGGAAAAGGATTAATTAAATAGGAATTTAATTAATGATTCCTTTAGAGATGGCTAAATTAGATTGCCAAAGTGTTGTAGTAAAATTTAGGTGTCTATAGACACCACCCGGAGGAGGAAGTGCGCCAACCACACCTGAAGATGAAAAATCACACTCCTTCAAATTTAGTCAACCTAACAAAAGTACCTTCCACCCTAACACATCAAACATACAACAAGGTATTGTACACCTTAGTGATGACTTAGACACTGATTATGGCATCACTGATGAAGAAATGGCTAGGGCATGTCAAGACAAAAATTTTCGAAAGAACTTTAAACTTTTGGCAGCCCAAGAAATTGTCAAGTTCAACCCACATATGGAGGGACCTAAGTCCAAACATCAAAACAACACAACTATTGAAAACATACAACCCATGATCAATTTGGACTTAGATAAAGGAAAAAAACCTTTGGAGTTTTCAAACACGATAATGGCACCTATAAGGTCCCATCAAGAATCAACCATCGAAATCCTCCAAAGTACATTTGAACATCAATGTCAACCCCTTTTTTGATGAAATACCACCAATTCCTAAATACACCCCAAAAGGAAATTAATACTTGATTTTAGTCTCATGATGCAACATCAAGATGCACCTAAAGGGACTCATGCTCTAGGGATGCCAAACATACCTTCTTTGGAGAAAAACCAACAAAATTCACCATTTCTCCTAACCTTACCAAGTGGTATGATATCACATGGTATAGAGCCTCCCACGAGTACACTATGCACAATATCAACTATAACAATCCCTATTGAGGTGCAAAGGAAAAGCCTTATTGACATTACACCCATTCCCAGTAGGAACACATCTCATAGTCAAGTCAATATGATGTCACAAGGAGGAATCTCTAACACACAAAGGAGCCAAAGCAACAATAACAACATGATGATCACTTCTCAAGGACATAACCAACCACCCCAACAACATCAACCTATAATGGTGCAAGGACCTAATATTTCCAACACACATCCAACATATGAACAACACCATCAACCATAACAACAACAACCTAAAGTGATGCAAACATCCAACATCCCTAACATGTGGTCCAATGCAAACCCACTTGAATTCCATGCAATGTATCAACAACAATTCCAACAACAAGAAGCAATGTTTGCTAAACAACAAGAGCAACTCAAGCAACAGTTGGAATACCAAAGACACCTTGAGCAACAAATTGCATACCAACAAAATTTGTTACAAAAAAAACATGTGCCACATTAACCTCAAAAAATACCTCTACAACAACAAGCATGTACATGGTCTCACATACAACCAACAGAGGTATCCCAATAGCAACTGCCACACATGGCACAACAACAACACATGGTACAACAATCACAGTCAATCCCACAAAAAGTGCCACATCAAATACCACAACAAGTACCCCAACAATAGGGACCTTTCTATCTTCAAGGTACCAACATACCTCCACCACCAAGTGACACATCACCAAAATCATCAGACACAGAAATGTTAGAACCAAGTAAACATAGCTCCCACCCTAGTAAATGATATACTCATAGGCACAAAAGACTTGAAGGAAATACTATGATACAAAATCCCAATGAAGAGCTATTACAACAATTCAAACAACTTTCTAAACAAGTTGAGGCATTGGAAGTCCAAAAGAAATAGGTTCTATATACAGAGAGGGACTTACGTCCTAACCCATTTGATAAAAGTCTATTTATGCCTCCATTCCCAAAACACTTTGAGGCTCCAAGGTTTGAAAAATACTGAAGAAAAGGCAACCCTATCGATCACATCTCAAAATTTTGTGCCTCATGTACTGAACTCAGTGATGAGCCCACTTACCTCATGAGATTGTTCTCGCATTCTCTAGGTGGGCCCACACTTGAATGGTACTCCAAACTTCTTGGTAATATCAAATCTTGGTCGAAACTTGAAAAAAATTTCATATCCCACTTTTCCTTTAACATTATGAATGAAATGACACTTTCTAATTTGTGCTCGACTAAACAGAAGATAGGAGAACCATTCATCACATTCTTACTTCATTTGAGAAGCTTAGTCAGCCAATGCTCACTAGATATTCTTAAAGAACAACAAGTAAACTTGTGCATTGAGAACTTAGTCTTAGACTTAATGTATGAACTCAAAATCAAGAGCCCAAGCACTATTTCCAAACTGATGAAAAAAGGGGCTAGTATTAAAGATGCTCTTATTTGTAAGGGAATCCTCAAGATAAAAAAAGACAACACAAACAACAGCTCCTATAATGACAAGCCAAAAATTTTCTCCAAAAACAAGAATGTGACTAATGATGGTATTGTGGATGCCCGCACGATTAGCATAGTACAACCTCAACTAAATTTGAAAGGTACAAATCCTAAAAATTCACAAACTCCTAATCAAACATCAGCCCCACAATAAAAGATTGAGAATTCTATGCAAGACAAACCTCACAGACATCCTAGAACCAAGGACAAAAAATTTACACCATTGGGGATACCTCTTGAGACTACATTACAACAATTACTGAGTAATAACTTTCTGTAGTTACCCCCAATCAAAGATGAACCATTGACTAAAGCTGATTGGTGGGATGAAAAAAAGTATTGTGATTACCATTGCACCAAAGGACATAAAACTTCATTGTGCTTCCAATTGAAACATGCAATACAAGGTCTTATTGATGATGGTGTAATCACTATTGACCCATCACTATTAGCATCCAACTCTAACCATACTATATTCAAAGATCCTTTGGGTAATTATGACAAAGAGAAACCCTCAAGTTCAAACTCAAACTCACAAGGTAATGTGAATTACACACGCACCAGATATGACTACACCATCAATTGCTTTAATGAGTCTGATTCCTGCATATCCACATTCACATTGAAGGCTAAAGACCCTCATTGCACTGTCACTACACACTGTAGTAAGATCACCCTACCTGGAGCCCCATCTAGACCTACTACTTCTACTAGACATGCACCCCCTAGTAGACCTACTACTCCTACTTCATCTAATTATAGCCTTGTTGAACAGCTTGGCAAGACCCATGTGCAAATATCCATCTTGGACCTACTATGTGCATCTCCCCAACACTAGAAGATCTTAGAGTAATCCCTTAAAGAGTCAATAGTCCTAGATAACATGGATGTTGCCCAGTTTTAAGCCATGGTTGAGAACCTATCCACCTCAGAGCATATCACCTTTTCCCCTTGGGATATTCCTGAGGACAAACCTAACCACAATGATCCCCTTCATCTTGAAGTCTTCATCCATAATGCTAAAGCCAGACATGTCTTAATAGATGGAGGAGTAGGACTAAATATCTATACTCTTCAGGTTGTCAAAGGTTTGGGTTATTTTGAAGATGATGTAGATCCCTCTCGAAGAATCACAATAAAAGTGTATGATGATGGTGAACGTTTCTCCAAGGGCATCATCACATTACTTGTTAGAGTTGGCCTAGCTACTAAAGACACATTATTCCATGTCCTAGATATCAAAATGAACTGCAACATGATGCTAGGATGCCCTTGACTTCATGCTATAAAAGTAGTCCCTTCTACATATCATCAATGTCTAAAGTTTTCCTATGACAACGTGGAGGTTACCATCCTTGGTGATCTAGATCCTTTCTAGTTTTGTGCTAATCTAAGAGATGCTACTACATACCAAGTCCCAACAAATAATGAAGCACAACCCACATATTCCTCTAAATATGTGGATGCTGATATAATCCTCAGTAAGGCCAAGGAAAAGATGAAGATTGAAGACAATGGGTGTGGAGAATACTTTACGTCTCATGTATCCCACATTAGGGAGTCACCACTTTCTCCCATTAGTACACTAAATGCCACTTCCATCAATGAGGATACTTCTGTTTGTATGGAGAAAGCACAAGCTAAACAAAAACCCACTTTGATATCTCCTAGCAAGTATGGACTTGGGTTTACTATCATGCAAAAATAAGGCTATGATGGCTATATTGGTCTTGGATCTTAGAAATAAGGTATAATTGAAGATATCACTACAAAAAGATGACCTCCTAGTTTGGGGCTTGGATTTGAACCATTATGAATAGGTCCTCCTAGTACTATGGTACCTACGTGTAACACTATGGATGTTTTGAATGATGAAAAGACATATGAGGATATCCAACCTGAAATCAAAAATCCTCTACCTTTTGAGCATAACCCCAATGATACAATGGAACCTAATGCCCATATCCATACCTTTAACCAAAGCCCATTCAGCATTGATGATGACATCCCCTCAAGCTATTTTGAACTATTGGATTGGGACCAACATGGACCACCAATTTTTGATCAATTAAAAAATGATGACACTCTCACAACAGACTTTGAAATCCATGAAGGCATCACGATTGACAATCACCATAAAGAAGCAATTTCTTTTGAAGTGAACACATTGGCATATTGTTGGGAGTTAACTCCATTTGATAGCAAAGAAAATAATAATGAGCATAGGTCTCTTGGAGAAAATTGAAAGGTGCCATTAGACCATAAAAAATCAAAAGCTAAGTAGTTCACAAGGATACAAAATGAAAAAGTTGATGCCATGAATATTAGTGTTCCAGTGTTCAACATGCCACAAAGTCTTTTGGAGCTCTCTCAATCAACATTCATGGGGAAGGTCATTGGTCTCAACCCTACCAACCCTCCCTCATATCCAATTATTTATCCCCAAATCCAACTACTTAATTTTCCCAACACCCAAGATCAAATCTTTATCCAAAAAGCCTTTGCACATGTCATCATCAGTGACATCCCACATGACATATCTATTGACCTAATTATCTTTAGATGTCTTGATTTGCAAGAGGCAAACACTGTCTTACATAAGGTACATGATAGTATATCTTGAGGTGTTTCTAGTGGTTTGATCTTAGCTACAAACTTGAAATGACTCCTATGTAGTTATGGTCAGTCATGGATCCAAAGCTTATCAACCAGTAGCACCAAAAATAGATATCTTCTTAGCATTTGTCAGTGACATTCTTGATTCCATCTAAAAGTCCTAATAAAAAATAAAAAATAAAAATAAAAAAGTCTTGAAAAAAGAAAACGAAAAAAGTGAAAAAAATTATGAAAAAATGGATGCCTTAATGAAAACCTCACAAACATGCATCTTGGCACAAAAATTTGAGTCAAGAGAAAAGCTCTGTCCACAAGTGAAAACTTGGCAAATAGGTGCTTTGGGAAAGTACCATGGTGAAAACTGTACACTCAAAAGTGTCCCACTCTAAACCCTTCTATGCAAATGATTCCATGAGTTCGGAATGCTTGGATGCCGACTTAGAGCTCCCTATCCACAGAGTGCAAGAGAGTGTATTTCAAGTTCAATGGCTCTCAGATGAGCCTTAGAGATACTCTTCTTGCTAGTAAACCATGCAATAGGAGGTTCCAAAAACAAGATGCAAGAATGCAAATTTCCCAAGGAGTTCCTCAAGAATGCAATGCAAATGAAAATTAAGCTAGAATGAGATGCAAAGTGGAGCTATGCTAAAACATGTATGTGACTGTTACAATACCATTATTAAGCTATGTGAGATTAAGTTACATGTAAAAATGAAAGCTAAGCTAAGCTAGAATGCCATGATGCCATGGATGAGAGAATGTAGACAAGAAATAGAAGTTCTCCACAAAGCTCCAAAGAAACCTATTAGAAAACCTGCAACATAACAATATTCAAAATGAAGATCGATTGAGGGGGAAAGCTCTCTCCCTTTTAAAGATATATGGATGGTAGAGATCAAGATGAAGATGGTGGATTATCAATGGTGGAATTCAAAAAGAGGAGTGATCCATGTGCACACACAAGTCAACCAATAGAATATAAGTTGACTTGTCATATAAGACAAAAGTCACAAAGCCTTTTCTTTTAATTGCAAAATAGAAAAAGGACTTTATGTGTGCACTTTAAGTGGGTTAGAAGAATGGGGTCTTTTATTTAATTAAAAGGGGACATGTTCTTTTAATCAAATAATGAACTTAGGATAGCATAGTCAAACTATAGGTTATAATCAAATAAATTGATTATTAGCAATTTGGTCTAGGTAAATGATTAAATTAATTTAGCCAAAATGTTAAAAAGGGGGCTAATGGTCTAGATGACCATTTTTAGGTGATTATATTTGCCCCTCTTTGAATAATGCGTGATTGATTTGGGAACACATTATGTCAAAGAAAATAGAAAGCCAAGTAGGCGGTGATAGATATAGATATCTGATTTTGAAGAACGAAATGAAAAAATAGATAGCAAGTCCTGAATGAATAGCCTAATAGTGATAGTACTGAACATTAGGAAAAGATGATGTCAAAATTCAAGAAGAATGCTAACACCTAGCAAAGTAGATGGATCGAGAACAAGTGAGAAGATCAAACAAATGCTCCTAAGAAATAGATAGTTGTAGAAATCAGTGATAGAGTATTTCTGCCCCCTTGGGATCGAAATTGAAATGAGGTAAGGGGATGTAGAAATTGGCTAGACATGAGAAAATTAGAATAGAGCAATGTCCAAGATGACAGATAGATGATTAGAACCCAAGAATGACTATAAGAAACTGATAAAATGCCCTAGTTTGACTAGAGTTGACCTTGAAGGATATAGCATAAAAATTAGGTCAAAATGAGTAGAAAGGTGATTTTAGACATGAAACATTGAATTGAAGTAGATATGAAGTATGGAAATGATGAAGACATGAAGAAATGAAGACGCCCCAGTGATGATTCGAAGATTAGACCTCAAAAGGTCAGCTAACTACTTAGAAGAAAGTAGAATTTTAAAAGACAATTTTAACCATCAAGATGAACTCGAATTTGGATTTTGATCCTGAAAATGAATCCAAGATGTTGAAATTATTTAAGAGGTCAAAACTTTATATAATGTGATGATAAGATAGAAAAGAGATGAAGCGAAAGATTAAGAAGGTGAAAAGACATGAACAAGAAGAAAGTAAAGAAATATATGAACGGAGTTAGTTGATATGTCCACAAAAAAGATGAAGAGAGAGATCTCCCCATATGCAAGAATGTAAGACTAATCTAGAAAATGAACCTAAAATGCAAGCTAATATGCAAAGTGGTTTACCAGCAAGAAGTGCATAACATTTAGACTCTTAATTTCATCATTGAGCATTTATTAGGGACATCATGAGATCATACAACCATCACTAGTATAACTTATGAGGATATGAATATGATCAATATCAGATAGGTATGTGGAAATCCAATCTAAGCATCAAAGACATGTAAGTCAAGATGACTATGCGATTAGATTCCCTAAGTTTAATTTAGCAAGATTACACCTGTATCAAGGCATAAGCGCTAGGATAAACCTTGAGTGTGGTTTTGCAAAATAGTCAAGGATGATACATTTATAAGTCAACGTGTTGAATAGGACCAGCATAAATGCTTACAAAACTATAGAAAAACAAAAGTATACCCACAAGTAGAAATCAAGAAAATATGTCCCATGCCCCTAGTCTTCTAGTCAATGACATCCTTGAAAGACTATTAGGGAGGGAACACATGGCAAAGAAATCATCATAGACAACACACAAAGTAGATAAAGATCAGCATAGCTTAGTCGTTTAAGTGTTAAAGTGCGTGTGTGCAAGTCACTTGGCCATTTCTTCAAGACTTGATTCTGATAGTGAGAAATATCGCGACATCGGAGACCATAGGTAAACTATCTGAAAAGTGTTAAAAAACACTAGATGTTAAGGTGGGGGAAGTGTTGAGAAACACTATTTTGTGAGCTGTCAAAGAAACCCTAATGCACAAGAATACCTCAATAGGCTAAGTAACTATGCCCCCAAGAAAAAGACAAGCAACAATTCCAAGCTAGGAAATGTGTAGCAAAATAGGTGATTGAGATTGATAGACATAGGTGAAAGGGTCTCAAGTAGCACCTGTTTCCAAGTTTTCACCACTTGACAGATTTTTTCAGGACTTTTTTCAAATTTTTTTTGTATTTTTGATTTTTTTGATTTTTTTGGTGATACATCAAAGTGCCTATTGCTAGGTTTTCACTACGATGATCATTTTTTTAGGACATTTTTTGAATTTTTTTGTATTTTTTTCAGCATCATATATGATTTTTTGGATTTTTTAGAATAATTTAGAGATCACTAGTTCTTAAGCAAGATCACATAATTTTCTCCCAATGTCTAGCAAGGTATAGGATATGATGGAGCAACGAGCCAGTGGATAAGTAAAGATGGATGAAAAAAGAGTATGAAGCAAGTGAAAGTGATCCTCAAGGACTGACTCCTCAAGAGTACCCAAGCTAGGGAAAGAGGTGAAATAGTCATATGAAGCATATTTTGGATAAGCAATGGAAGTAATGAGAAAGATAGCATGTAGGATAAGCAATGAAGCCAACAAGTGAGATAGCATGAAGTGTGTAGTCCAAAAGAGTAGCCATGTCAAGAGACCTATGAGAACCATCTTTCATTTATTATGATCAAGACCAAGGGGTCAACTAGATAGTATAGCAATGAGATAGAGAAATAAGAATAAAGCTCAAGATAGAGGCTCTGAGTGAATGGGAGAGCACAATAGAAAATCTGGTGGATAAGATATCCAATATGCAAAGATAGCTCAACATTGTCAAGATCAAAGAGAGAAGAAGGAATAGATGGATGATGGAAGAATTATGCATGATGCCTATTTGCCAGGTTTTCATCATGGTACTTATCTAAGGTGCCACAAGAAGTAGTTTTCACCATAGGATAAATTTATTTCTCTTTACTTTTTCTACCAAGGTGCCATAAGATGTGGTTTTCACTAAGGTGCATTTTCATTTTTTTCATTTTTTCTATTTTTTCTTCTTTTTTTTTGAATTTTTAGAAAGAGCTGAAGTTGTTTGAATGTAGATAATGCTCCTATAGAAAAGATAAGTCATGATAAGCCAAGATCATAGAAAGGTATGCTCAAAGATGTTGATAGGGTGATGAAAGAGAAATGGTAGTAGGAAGAGTATATGGAGGATAATAGTTCATGTATAGAAAGTTAGTGTAAGCTTTAGAGGATTTCATGAGGGTAGTTGAAATATTGTACAAGATCAACATTGACACACACCTTGAAGGGTATTGGAATGATGGAGGAATCATGGATAAAGTAGCTTGAGGTTTAGATGTATGAGGTGGTAGAAGAGATTTGGAAAAAAGTGGAGTGGAAGGCTTTGGAATAATTTTAGGAAGATTTTTGGAAGAAGATGGAATGGAAGCCTTTGGAAGCTTGAATGTCAACTTTGAAATATTTTCAATATTCAAGTCTTTTAAAAGAGACTTGGGAATCCACATAGCTTTAGATTTTCCTCATTCTTTGGGTGATTGAGATTGCATTTCTTCAATGATGGATTTAGGAACCCACATTTTCTTTGATTTAGCTCTCTTAATAGTGGACCTTTGCGATCTCTTTTGTGCATTCTCCTTCTTCGCATTCACATGTCGATTAGATGGGACATAGTGATCTTTCTTTTTCAATGGATTCTTATGTTTATTCTCACTTCCAAAGGACTTGGGATTTGTGGATGAATAAGGATGATATGACCGGTTTAGATGTATAGATGGGTGAAAAGTCATCAAGGATGAGTGTCTTTGTTGATCTTGAGGTATTATAGGAGAGCTAGGGAATGAGCTAGGAGTGAATGTAGGAGATGGAGGAACATAAGGCCCCAATATGGATGGAAGGTTTGAAGGGTTTAGCTTTGATGGATGAGGACCAAGGATAGATTTAGAAGATGCAAAGGGATGGTGGGAAGGGATATCAACATCTTTAGAATGAGCAACATGGTCAAAGCCATCAATAGACTCATGAATACCTTTGATAGGAACAACATTTTTAATAGAAGCACTTGAAGCTTGAGCACAATTTTGAAGTGGATGTGGAGAAGTAGAACATGAGGGGATGCTTTCATCTTGACAAGTAGCTTTGGATAGCATATGAAGAGAACTTTTCTCATAATTTTCAGTAAGCTCAAGGGAGATAATGGAAGTGGTATCTTCATCATACTTTGGGGGTGGACAAGATATAGGATATGGAGGGGAAAAATATTGAAAGAGATGAAAGGGTGCTTGATCTTGATCTTTCTTAACATTTATAGCTTTTTCATTTTGAGAGCCCTCTTATCATGGAGCCACTTCTAAGGACAAGGGAGAATGAAGAGTGAATGGAGTAGTGCCTAGATTAGGCATAGTAGTGCATGAAGGTTGAGGATGTTTAGGATTAGTAGCGTGGAAAAGGTTTGTAGCCAAGTGAAAGTTAGCTTGAGTTTATTTTAGAGGTAGCCCTTGAAGGTACACATAGTCAATGTGGAAAGGATTAGATTCCTTTTTTGATAGAGGCATGTTGGAAAGCTTTGAAGTGTTGGGAGATGCCCAAGTGTTGGAAGAAGTGGAAGATGTAATGGATCCACTACTAGACATAGTTTCATCAACGTAATCTTGCTCAAGAGAAGTATCCTCATCACATGAGTCATTAGAGGTATCAATAATTTCATTATCAATAAGATCTTGGATTTTATGTTTCAGCTCAATGCAATTTGAAGTACTATGCTCATTATGTCGATGATAAGCACAATAGATATCCAAGAATGGATTTCCATATGAGCTAGACTTAGGTAACATGATGATCTTATTGCCAATAATTTTTTGCAATGTGTCATCATAAGAACCTTCCAAGGGAGAAAAAGTTCTATTAGAAGTATGTCTAGAGTCCTTTTGTTGTTTCTCAAGTGAATGGTATGTATCAATGTCTTCATCATTAGCTTGGTAAATGATAGGTCCATCATGAAATTTTAGCATAGGCTCAAAGGAGGTATCACTTGTTTGTTCTCTAAAGAGGTCGTTAGATCTAGAAGATGAAGACATTTTATGTCTTGAAGTAGAGCATGTAGACCTAGAAGAAGAGTATGACCTCAAAGAGGGTGACTCACATGCATGTAAAGACCTTAAGGAAGATTCATGTAGTGATGAAATCTTCTCCTCTAACCTTTTCTCAAGTTTAGACTTCATTTCTGTCATGCGCTTAGAGAGATGAAGGTAAGAAAGATCATTTGTCTCTTCTAGTTCTTTGTATTGTGCATATAGATCTTGAAACTCTTTAGTGACATGGAGGATATCATGATCATCTAGATTTGGTTGAAGTTTGGTAGCACAAGGTTTAGATCCCATAGTTTTAGATGCAAAGCCAAGCATAAAAGAGCCTAGAAGATAACTTGATGTTGAAACTATAGGAGGTAGAGTGTTTACTTTCCAAGATAGTAGAGAGAGATTAAAGTGACTTGTCAAAAAATATGTCCAAGAAACTTACAACATGAATGACTCAAGTCAATAGCTAGGCAGGATGCCCAAATAGCCAAATAGATAGAGCAAGCAGGGTGACAAGTGAACAACTCTCCCACCCAAGAGTGTAGTCAAGAAATCAAGGCAACCATTTCAGCAAAAGGATAACTAGCAAGCATGCATAGACCATGAAGACAAAAAGACCAAGAGCACTAAGACCAAAGAGCCACTTTAAGCATGTTTAAGAACTAGAGACATAGAAAATAAAAATCAAATGATGAGACTCCCCTTAGCAAGCAACACAAGAAAATGTTTGCATTTGATGTTTTGACTTGGTTGACAAAGTTTGACAATAGTTGATAGCATAGCAAGTTTGATGTTCAAAAAAAATTTCTTTCCAAGCAAGATAGTGACACATGGAGTATTCTTCAAACAATCAAGC
The DNA here is from genome assembly GCA_028749045.1 of Cupressus sempervirens. Lineage (NCBI taxonomy): Eukaryota > Viridiplantae > Streptophyta > Pinopsida > Cupressales > Cupressaceae > Cupressus > Cupressus sempervirens. Next base: position 530,810,516 of record CM053783.1, on the reverse strand, counting down.
AAGGGACAAAGCAACCTTGCATGATACAAGCATAGGTGACGTCTCAAAAGAATTCCCTAGAATTACCATCATGTGTATGTTCAAAAGATTTTCACTAGTATACCACATTTGAGAACACTTCAAGCAATATCTACCTAAAGGACATGGTTCATTACTCAACAACTTGGCCCACGCTTGATGCTCCTTTGCCTCACACCAAGTGGTTTCCCACAAGAGATATTGGCTTTGTCATGGAAATGCCATAAGCATAACCAAGGGAACACATATGGTGAGTGTAAATCTTGGGGTGATCCGAGTAGTCCACTAGGATCAATCCTTGCACCAAGAATTTGAGCGGCTAAAAAGGGTAGTTACTAACTTAGGGTGTTTAGATAGGGCTTCGGTTCATAGTGTTCCTCTTGCTCCCAATTACGGGACACCTCACCTTGCGATGAGTAACCAATCTCGTGACCACAGGAGTACCTTAAGCATTCTTGCCTAGTGATCTCCCTATGGTCAAAATTCCATAAGTGATCACACTAGGTGAAGAAAAACACTATGTCTATAAAGGTTTTGTATACTCGATAGCCTTGAGTTTATAGTGGGTTGGAAGAGCCAGGTAATTTTCTTGTCCCCACTTGGGTCGTTCCTCTTAGGTTGTCCGAGAGCAGGCCCTCTAAAGGAATCTAACTACCACAAAATGGATCCACTCTCAAGGGTCAAGATTTTTGATTCACCTCAAGGGTGAAGAGAATACTCTCCTACCTTGATTGCTTCACCCAAAAACACCAAGAAGATTAAATTGCCTCTTACTCTTGAAACCAAATGGTAAGTCAAGATTTTTGATTCACCACAAGGGTGAAGAGCATACTCTCCTATCACCAAAAGATCCCAATTGTAAGTTTTAATGTGCCTAAAAATAAACAACTAGTATATGCCGCACATGTAAAAGTAAAGAACAAGCAAAATTGGGTTTTTATGCGTTGGGCAACCCTGCAAACAATCATTAGTAGCCCTTCTGCATTTGAAGTTTTGACATGCGTTCTTTTTATGCAATGTTTCGATTTTTTTTCACAAGGATGGCAACCTACAATCACAACTTGTTAGCACCACAAGTTAGTGTGAAATAAAATAAAAGAATGCAATAAAAAGTGGTTAGTTGCCTCAAATATCCAAGTTATCTTCCAATCAAGTGTATGCAAAGAAAGTGCAAACTAATCACAAATGCTCTCATTTTTACTCTTTTCTTTTGACCTAGTCAACAAGATTAGACTTTTTTGCTATTATTTCGGATCTAAAAACAGAAATAAAAAGAAGAGACCCCTACTGAAAATTAGAGAGATTTCCAAAAATGCAAGAAATTCAAAAAAATCTCTTCATTTGCTCCCTAGAGATTGATTTTGTCAAAATAGGCCAGATTTATCACATCGAGTTTTTGATCCCTAATATGACCTCAAAAGTCAAAACACAAAGAGAGTACCCCTCTTAGAATTCAAAAATATTTCTGAAAATATAAGTTTTTTTGAAAAATGTGCCAATTTGTGATCAGAAATGGATTTTTATGAAAAACAAAGAAAAAATCATAACTCTCGCAAATTACATCAAAATGCTTTGAAAATCAGATTGAGACATTTTGAACACATATCCAACCTGAAAAAAATTTCAAAACCAAACTCCAAGTGGTTTAAAAGATATGATCAAATCTTTAAACCAACTAGATTTTTGGCCTTCAAACCAATCTACTTATGGGTTGGCCTTAAAACAAAATGATAATTCTACAAAAGCACTTGATTCGATCCAATATGCTACTATAAAAAACTAGAGATAAGAAATGAAAGCAAATGGAGCTATAAACTTGATTCAAGCCCCACGGTGGGTGCCAAAAATGTACACTCGAAAGTGTTCCACTCTAAAACCTTCTATCCAAACGATTCCATGAGTTCAAAATGCTTGGATGCCGGCTTAGAGCTCCCTATCCATGGAGTGCAAGAGAGTATATTTCAAGAATAAGAAAGCTCTTAGATGAGCCTTAGAGATACTCTTCTTACTAGTAAACCATGCAATGGGAGGTTCCAAAGACAAGATGCAAGAATGCAAATGTCCCAAGGAGTTCCTCAAGAATGCAATGCAACTAAAGATTAAACTAGAATGAATATGAAAGTGCAGCTATTCTAAGCATGCATAAGAGTGTTACAATCCAAATATTAAGCTATGTGAGATTAAGTTACATGTAAAAATGAAAGCTAAGCTAAGCTAGAATGCCATGATGCCATGGATGAGAGAATGTAGACAAGTAATAGAAGTTCTCCACAAAGCTCCAAAGAAACCTGTTAGAAAACCTGCAGCATAACAATATTCAAAATGAAGATCAATTAAGGGGGAAAGCTCTCTCCCTTTTAAAGATGTATGGATGGTAGAGATCAAGATGAAGATGGTGGATTATCAATGGTGGAATTCAAAAAGAGGAGTGATCCATGTGCACACACAAGTCAACCAATAGAATATAAGTTGACTTGTCATATAAGACAAAAGTCACAAAGCCTTTTCTTTTAATTGAAAAATAGAAAAAGGACTTTATGTGTGCACTTTAAGTGGGTTAGAAGAATGGGGTCTTTTATTTAATTAAAAGGGGACATGTTCTTTTAATCAAATAATGAACTTAGGATAGCATAGTCAAACTATAGGTTATAATCAAATAAATTGATTATTAGCAATTTGGTCTAGGTAAATGATTAAATTAATTTAGCCAAAATGTTGAAAAGGGGGCTAATATTCTAGATGACCATTTTTAGGTGATTACAAAAACTTGGCAAACAGGCACTATGTGTAATCAATTATTGCTCCTCCATCTATTGAGATTCCATCTAGTTTTCCCCCCTCTATTATTCCTTGATCATATCTTTCCTATTGCAAGACATCCTTGGCTCCTAGACCATGGCTCATGAACTAATTGATATCCTTTTTTATCTTACCAAGCATTACCAGTCTATACACACTCTATCATTGGCCTTTGTACATAGTTTGCATCTTGTCTGGGGGCATATTACCTACATAGTGCACGAATTTGAACTTGAACTGGGGGTATATCCCTAAGCACTTTTTATCCATTGAACCTATCACACAATGGATTGGAGCTAACACTTGTATATTCTTATATGATCCTGAAAAAATCCTTGAAAAATCAAGTATGATCCTTAAAAAAGCACTAAAAATCACATAATGTCTTGAAAAAAGCACTAAAAATCATATAATGTCTTGAAAAAACCACTAAAAATCATAAAATGTCCTGAAAAAAACTGAAAAATCATAAAATGTCCCGAAGAAATCAATCACACAAAAACATCAAATATCCTCAAAAAACCCTAAAAATTGCAAAACCCATCAAAATCTGCAATAAATCCTATACATATTCACTATGGATAACCAACCCTTTTGCATATGTACTTGCACCTTGCAGACTGAAACTCAAAGCACTACACTTTCATGACAATCACACTATCTGAGAAATGTGAATCGACAATCAATCCAACATATCACTATGAACCTCTCAACTGAATCCACAGCTAGAACTATCACATCATCAACATGTCAAACACCATCTCAACACCTAAAACACTAAAAAGTAAGCAATAATGGACAAGAATGGCTATTGGCTCATGTTGTTTAGTGAGTGATTTATTTTTTATTTGTTTTCTCTTTTATCATGTTCCTATGCCACTCGATGATATAAAACTGATCTATGAGAGTGGTTGGGATGGTTCATGGTCATCTTTTTCTATTTTTGTCTATTACAATGTACCTGTGAGAGTCTGGGGCATGTACATATGCCTTAGGAAGGACAAGGTCATTTTCTATTTGCATCATGCTTGTTCATGCAAAAGGCTTGCATTTGCACTCTAGCCCTTTATGCCATGATGCGTTGCATTCCATTTGCCATTTCAAAATAAAGCTCCATTTGACATATAGTGCACTTTCTAAAAGAAAAAGTCTTCCCATCATACTAAAAATTCCTTATCTCATCTCCTCAGTCTTCTATCATTCATCTCATCCACCACCATGATCATGTCTTTCAATTCACCAAATCATCTTCATCTTGCATTCATGCATTCCTGCATCATCCTACACTGTCAATCAACTTTTTGTGGCTTTCCACCTAGTTCAACCTTTGACATTTGTCTCATCATCTTTGACCAAATTTGATCATTTTTGATGATTTCACTCATGTTATGACATCTTTCCATCATTTTGGGCATGCATGCAAAGTTGCAGAGCATTCTAAGTCCAAACGGGTTGTTATTGGCCCCCAAAGCCTTTTAGGGCCCAATATAGACTTTTAGGGCATAGTTGGGGTTCCCAACTACATCATTGATCCACTTGGTGGAGTTTTGGGTGCACTTGGGAACCTAGGGTATCCAGAACTGCTCCTGAAACCCCTATGTTGCACTCTAGAGGCCATAACTTTTATGTTTTAGCTTTGATTTATGAATTGCCAGTTGCATTGGACTCATATATTTGTTGTGAACAAAATGAGCTATAATTTTCATTATTTGGTCACTATATGGAGTGGTAATCCTTAAAACTACTCTTGGGCTCCTGGTTGCCCCCTGTCATGTTGATTTTGGTCCCCAGAGCCTTCTCGGGCACATTTTGCACCTTTCAAGTCCACTTGGGCTTCCCAAGTGTGTCATGGATGCACTTGTTCCTATCATGAAGCAATTGGGCTTACCAAGTGTGTCCATGATGCACTTGGTTGAGTTTTGGGCGCAGTTGGGGACCTAGGATACCCAGAACTGCTCCTAGAGCCTCTATGTTGCACTCCGAAGGCCATAACTTTTGCAATTCAACTCAGATTTGCAATCCATTAGTTGTGTTGGATTTTTATCTTCATTATGGACAAAATTAACTATCATTTTCATAATTTTTTGTCTTTCTTGAGTGGTAACCCATGCAATCAATCTCGGCCTCCTAGTTGATCTTGTTCTGCACTCTAGGCCTCATAACTTTCACATTTTAGCTTTGATTTTCATTCTGTTAGTTGCTATGGTTTTGTCTTATTTTTCTCAAAAAATTGAATTATCATATGCTTATCTTAGTCAATTTCTTGAGGGGGAACCCATATGTATCATCCCTACTGGGGCATGTTCTAGCTTTCTCACTAGTTATTGTTTGACACAACGCTTTAAATCACATTGTATCAAAGAGGGGCAAAATGTAGATGCTCAAAAATGGTTTTCATCTATGATTTCATTACTTCTTCATACTAATTTGTCCCATTTTCTCATTCTACTAACTTTGATCTTTTGGCCAAAATTGATTATACTTTATCATTTGTATCCTTCTTCGCATCAATTTCATATCATTTCAAAACCATTTCATATCAACTCAGAATCACCCCAAATCAACTTGGAATCACTCAAAATCAGTCCTAATCAACCCAAAACATATCAAATATCCCAAATCAATCATCATTTATTCAATCATTTATCAACTTCAATCAATCAATCTGACCATGGCTTTGGTCTACTTGTCACCATCTTATTCGATATCCATCATCGTCACATTTTCATCAAAGGGTACTGTCACATTTATTTAATCAATTTGGCCAATCATCTACTAATTTTCTCTATAGGATTAAATAACCCATAATTTAATCCTATTATTCTTTCTAATTACTCTTCCTAATTATCATCCTCAATTAATTAATTTTATTAGTTAATTGATTCATTATACGCAAACCATGGAAATCCTTAATTTCCTACGTTTCATTTTCCATCATTAATTCCATTTTCTACTAATTCTTATTTTGTGGAAAAAAAGGATTTTTAATTCAAATATTCCATAAAATATTGCATCATAGTGACACTTGGATATGACACCTCGTGGATTCTCCTTTAACACTTGGATAAGATATGTCATAATCAAATATTCTTATTCCTTATGTATGTCCTTATTTGGCTTCTTTGTCATAGATTCTTGGATTTAAGTGGGTTGAGGTGTCTTATGATGTGTCATAGATTCTCTTCCACATTTGGCCAAGTTTGACTTCCATGCATCATATAATCTCACAATTGGCATATTTTGTCATATGTGTCATGGATTCTCAAAGAAATATCTTGCCACATTGCATATCTATGGGTGACAAATCCAAGGCTCTCATGCTCCATGTCAACTATAAAATGAGCACTCTTTCTCTCATTTCTGGTCTTGAAAGTCCTTAGGTCTTAATGCTTGAGTCTTGAAAGTCCCTAAATCCTTGAGCATTTTTCAAGTCCTTAGCTTTTTTGCATTCTTGCTCTCAACCTAAAATCACACTTCTAGTATTCTCATGGCATTATCCATATCATAGGCTTTTGCTTCAATTTTGTGTGCACTATAGGAAAATTTGGAGCTACATCATTTGGAGAAGAAAGAAGGACATGGGAGCTACAAATGAAAGAGGGGGTTTCTATTGCTTTCTTTATTAGTTTGGCTTTCATGGTAGACTAGTGGGTGCTAACATATGTTGATTGAGTTTTGTGATTTTCTCATAGTATGTTATGCATTTAACCTATTTTCTAGCCCCTACACATACATCATGGATCATGATTACCTAAGGTGCTATCAAGGATAACACACCCATTGAATCACCTTTCATCGCAATATCAAGAATAACACAAAATTTTGGTGGAGGACAAGCATCACTTCCTACCAATTGAATGTTACTTACCTGTACTCCTTGTGTATTTCCTATGGATGATGAAGCTGCCATATTTCTCTGTCAAGGTTTTAAACTTCTTTTCTCTAGATAAATCAACACAATTTAAATATTTTCTTGGTCCAACTTCAGTTTCCAAATTTTCTTTTAATTGCCTTAAGATCTCTTTTGCAAATCGCTCAAATTTCTCTGTGCTCTCAAATTATGTATGCAAGGTGTGAAACAATGTATTAAATTTTTAATATATACTTCCTTTTACTTGAGTTAGGGTCTCCATTAATGTTGTGTATATTGGTAGGTGGAATCTACCCATCTTGGTTGATATTTTATCTTTCAAACTAGGTCTTCACTATACAACTTGGTCTATTCTATCTAACTCGACCTATACACTAGTTTAGTATCTAAAGTACTTAGTCCATATTTTTAATACTCAATCAATATAGACACTTTTACTGATGTTTGACACTGACTATGTAAATGATTCTTTTGCACTAGTCTTTACATAGATATTTTCTATTGCATCTTTTCCTATGTAGATATTAACTATTTTCATCTTTTCTTATGCACATAAAAACTTTAGCACATTTTATGTTAAAAATTGATGTAAGCTATATCATTAAATGTAGTTCCTTACATACCTTTCTTGATTAGTTTGTGATGATATAACCATCTCCTCCATTGGATTGGGTGATCTCAACTCCATTTGTTCCACTATTTCAATCTTCTATCTTTCTCTTCTAGATTTTTATCATCTCCTTCCTTTTCCACTCAATATCTACTTTGCCTTTTCCCTGGTGTGATTGAGATTTGATGTTGGCACTTGGGTTCTCGAATGTCCAAACTTGTGACATTTGGAACATACATTGTTAGATGCATAATTCTTCCTTTTGTTAGTCTAATTGGGCATTTCTTATGATATTCATTTATATGCTCTATGTCCAAACTTTTGACAATTGTAACAATAGTCTTCAAATCTAGGTCTAGTAGGCATGTTGTTGATCCTTGATCTACATTCATGTATTTGATGTCCTTGTTTGTTGTAGTAAAAACAATAACCAACAAACTTAGGTTTAGGGTTTTGCATACCATTTTTTCTTCTACATATGTTTGTAGTGTGACTAATTTTTTCACAATAATAACATTTTGGCATTCCTTTTGACTTTGCATTTCTCAATTCTCTACTCTTGGATGATTATCCTTTCTTGCTAGATGAATGTTTCTTTGAATGTATTGATCTAGAAGTGCTATCAAATGATCTCATTAATTCTTCAAAGTATTTCATTGCTTCATTAGGCTTGTTCAATTTTTCTAGAAGTTCTTTCTTAGTCTTTAGTTCATTCCTTAATAGAGGATTCTGTGATCTCAAATTTTCTATGTCAACACCCCATCTATTCAACTCCTAATTTTCAAGCATAAGTTGAATCATCATATCTAGTTGAGTGTTTGTAGGCTTCTACACATTAGATGACCTTTCTTCAAGTTTAATTGCCATTTTCCTTTTGTCTTCCTTAGCAGAAACCTTGTCTTCTTCTACTTTTTTTTTTAAGTCACTTCATATAGCCTCACTAACTAGATCTCATGTTCCCTTTTTAGTCCTCTAACTTCTTCATTTAGGATACTAATATTTTGTCATAGATTTGCAATAGCTTATCACTCTCACTTGAATTTCTAGTTCCAAATTGTCCCTGAGTATCAGCTTCTTCATAATTCAACTCATTTATCTATATGGCCAACTCCTTTATCCTTTTTAGTTATTTCCTTAGTTCATGTCTTGCTACCTCAAGTTGTTGTAGTATGAGCTAGATGTCAATCATTTGATTGCCAATAACTTTTCCCAATTTGTAAGTCTCCATTTCCATGATCTAAACTCCCATGTTGTTAGAATTTTTTTAAAAGAGAATCTTCACTCTGATACTAATTATTGAAATTAATAATTGGTTAACTAAGATACTAAGAGGTGGGTCAACCATGATCTGTAACACTTAAATGTTTTTTTATCATTTAACACAACTATAGCGTATTCACCTTATTTACCATCTCATATCCAATGCATACATAACATAAATAGTAAAATTAAACTATTGTAACATGTAGATCTAATCTATCAATGAAATGCATGAAATGTAAGCACATAACAAAAATATTTGGTTACCTAAAAACCCTCTAAGGTGAAGGTAAATGTGGGGCGGGTATGACACCCATAAATTTTTACTACTGCAGTAATAAAGTTAACCTATTAAGGTTACAATGTTAATCACTTTTCATGATCAACCCTATGAGGGGTCTACCTTGTTAAAGGTTGTTAAGACTATTATATCTTTTCTTTGGAGAGGATTTTACACTTACAAAAAATAAGGACTCAGTTAATAGATTTACAAAGATCTGTTAAGACCACTTTGTTAAGAGATTATCCCTAACTTGATCTATTAAAAATGATTTCATACTTGATCCATGATTTTCTCTCAAAAGATGGTTTTAGATCTCCTCTCTTCAATATGATCTAATCTCTAATCTGATATAGCTTTACTTCCTTCACTACTTGATAAGGTCTCTCTTACCCTATTCTATAATCACAAAACTCTTTTGCCTCCTCCACAATGTTTGTACTATCACACTTGATATGTTCTATGATCACACAAATAGCTTTCTCACTCCTCACTCTCATCATGTCAAATAGGGTTTTGATATACTCTATATAAATATTTCTTAAATATTTTTCTAGTTTCTTCCTTATTTCACCTCTACAATTGATTGGTTGATCACACTGCATAGGGATCTGTGATCCATGTCATAAAATGCTTAATATCCTCTATAACAACCTCTATAATTATTGAATATCATGTCAATGATGGCCTAAAAGAGTTTACCTCAAAGTTTGCATCATTCTTGACTTGAATGTCAATTATGGGTTACTTGACACTTACTATCTTTGATACTTGGCATTCACTTTACATGCTATTGATGCTTGGTTCCTTTTGTGTAACTTAACAGTAATGTACTCTGACTTCTTGGTAATCATTAGGCCTAGATTATACTAAAAACACTTGGTGACCAAAGACTTTCTTGGATCCTATAAATCTTGGCATATTTATATTTATTTATAAGTCTTTATATGACTTAGCCTATAGGAGTAGCTCAGTTATAGTGATGACCATCTGATTTTGCGTAGTATATGACTAAGTATTTGATACTAATAGACAAAAATAGTTAGATAATCAACAATTATCTTTGTTTGTATCTATGTGACTCAAATTGTAATCAATGAGAAACTCTTCCCCTATACATATTTATTTTATCACACATACAAATACACAATTTCCCTTGCATGCCTTGAATATGCAATTGGGTTTCTTAAGAGTTGATCCATTCCATCTACTATTTATAAAACCTACGGTGTTCCCTATTGCTTTTGGCCTTCCATTAATCTATTTAGCCAATATTTTACTTTGATTATTGGCTTTCTATTGTATATAATTTGCATAGAGTGCATACCTATGCATACTCTTTTTATATCAAACAATTTAAATCCAAATTTTGTAATCCTAAGAAGGTCCAACATACTCCATCAATTTGACAACTTTTTTGTAAGAGACCTTTATGTTGTCCATGGAAAATTGGTCCAAACCATGCAATGACAATGGTGATATGCAATAGATCCTCTTGTTACGTGTTTATTGGAGGAAGTTCCTTGGTTACCCATTGCTTTTGTAAATGTTGGTACCTAAAGGGAACTTGGAAGTTGCTTTTGGTCTCATCATCATAAGAATATGACCCACCTTGAGAAAGGAAGAATTTCATGTACTTATTGAATTTTCTTTTGGTCTTTTGACCTCTAGTTGATCTCCCAATTAGAGGCCTACTACAATTCTTACTTTTATCTTCTATTCCTATATTTCCTTGACTCAAGGAAGACACATCTAATAGATAACTATTTTTTGGCACATGCACTCCATCAAACGAGAGAGAGAGAGAGAGAGAGAGAGAGAGAGAGAGATCTTACAACATATTAATCTTACTATTCATAATTTTATTAAATAAACTATCTTTAATCAATGTATTAACTTATACATGTCAATCCATGAGACTACAATATCTTTTAGTTTTTTTATGTTAACTCTTCTAATATTTAGGCCCTTGCAATTTTTTCAAGCTAGATCACAATCTAGCAAGTGTCTTCCTATTTTGTTCTTCATTTATATTATCTAACATGATTTGATGGGCCATAGGAATATAACATTGAGCTATGGAAAATTCAGTCTATAACGGTCACAAACTAATAAAAATGATGTCTCTATTACACTAATCATCTTAAACCTAGTTACATATGGAACTTGAAATATTAGTAATGAAATGATGGTTTATTATAAGGAATTTTGACTATTGTTTTAAGGGGGGTAATTGTGTGTTATTAACTTTTAAAGGGTTTTTTCTTTGAGAAGAGGAGTTATGTCAATTAAGGTATGTTCCTAGAAAAAGAAGACCAATTTTTAGTCAAGACAAGTTGGTAGAATAAGAGTGTATTTGCAAGAAACCAATTCTTCCCTCAATATCATTATATCTTTCTTTTAATAACTAATCTTAAACCAAGTAAACTAGGAACATGATGAATCATGAACTCACAAATATAAATCAACAATGCAAGTACATTTATTTATGAAAATCACCAAATAATAGGATAAAATTGTAGAATAATCTAGTTGAGAATCATGAAGTACAACAAAAAAATTGCAATAGAGAGGTATGCTTAGAGAAGTCACATTGACCAATGAGACATGATTTCTACAAGAACTTAAAAATTATATTGATATGAAAATAAGCACAATGATTTTAAAAAGAAGAAGACAATTGATGCAAGAGGCAAAAATGATGATATTGAAAGGGTGCACTATTAGTTCAACCTTATTTTTTGATAGTTCTATCAATAATAAAGATAATAAACTTGTAATTTATTGATAAGATATACACAAGATCACACTTTAAACCTCATGATAAGATATTTATCATATGTGCATTACATCTTCTCAATTTAAGACCAAGATTTATTAATGCTAAAAATATCTTCAAATACCTTATGATGTAATGAGTATGACACTTCAAAAATGGCCCTTCCTTTGAAACTACTACTTAAAACCTTTCTCATAAGATTATATATATTGAGCTCTTAATTAGTGGGATGAAACCTGAATTTAGGAGGGAGTTGTGCATGACCCTTAGCATGATTGTAATCAAAGTTAAGAACCTCCATTATTGAATTATCTTCCCAATCTTCTCACAAAAACACAAGAAAACAAATGGATTGTTTCAACTTTCCTCCACTAGCTAGATGAAGGCAACCCTACCCAACTTGTTAGATGCCCACATAGCATTTTGCAAAATATGATATGTGGGTTATGGGGAGATTTTTTGTTGACTTGTTATATGGATGTTATGAGAAGTGGGAAAATGGGATGAGATGTGATGTGTAGAGAGGAACATATCAAAGATGAATACATATGCCCTTATTCTAGTGTGTACATGTTCAATAGATATGTTTACTTGGTGTTAGAAGAGTATGTGTATATATCATTATCATTAAAATATGGGGAGGGAAGGTTTTGGTTTTTCCATAGGAGGGGGGCTATTAAAAGATCCTCCTATGATGTATCTCAAAAACCTAAGAGAGAATATGTGTGTGCATGAATATGTGTGTTGTTAGTAATGGTGGAAAGTGAATGCAAAATTAGGTCACAAGGGAACATAAAGGAGTTTGTGGAACTGCAGCTAATATCGATAAAGGATTATTTGGATTTCTTTCTACATGATCATGTGATGGGCATAAATAGGCCCATGCCTAGTTGTTATTTATGATTATAGTATAGTTTGCCTTTGCACAATATAGTATGGTATAATTAGTACTATTACTACTACCACTATACTAATTGACCTAACTTTATGTTGCTCCTTTCAGCCACTAATGTGGTTATATGTAAAGAACATGTACTACACTTTGTATACAAGGCCCTTCCTTTTCCTTTTCCCCTTTTTCCTTCTCCACTGAAAGAGATCACTGTAGAAACATAAATCACAAGGGCACAACAAGAGACAATATATGTTCACTCTTGAATCTTAAACGAAGGAATGGATAGAAAAACTAGGTGGGGGCATAAGTTGTAATACAATAAATCAAAATTTAATGACTTTTAGATTCCATTCCATTACCCAAACTCAAAAAAAATTCCATTATGTATTCCCTTATTTATCTTTATCATTGATTTGTGTGTATGTAAAGAGGAGACAATAAAGAGCCTATGGTTAGAACTCCACATAAAATCCATGTACAAAAAGGAACTACATTGTTCAGTGCCTACTTAATTAATGATTATTTATATTCTTCTCTACCATCAAAAAATTTGAACTATTTCTCATCAAATCCCACCTAGCTTTAAAAATCAAAACCACACAAACCAAAATTTAAAAGAAGAACCATGGTCAGGGTTAGTGGATATAATATATATATATATATATATATATATATATATATATATATATATATATATATATATATATATATATATATATATATATATATATATGTATGTATGTATATGTCACTTAAATGAGCATTTTTATAGTTGGGGCAACATTTTTACTATAAATTAGTACTGATAGGAAGTCATCTTGAAAATATTGGTACCAAAAACCATTCTACTCAAATACAACTGTTACAATGTTATTTAGGGTATAATTGATGGTGTTTTTGCATATATTTTTTGTGGTTTCAGGAAATTCCATTTGTTAGCCCAAATTGATGATGTAACTAAGAATGTAATGACTGTATATGAGAGATTCATAGTAGTGGTTATGTTGTTATTGATGCCAAAGTCTTAGTTGGCTAGACTTTATGCTATTTGAGTAGAGTGTCATATCATTTGATTTATGAAGAGGATTTCAAGAAAGTATGTTGATGATAGAGTTGATAAGTATGGTATTTTAAGGAGAAATAAGAACAAATTTTTGGTTGTTGATTGTCCATTGATTAGCTAATGGTTGAATTTTGAATGGATGCAAAGTAAAGAGAAGGAAAGAATAAAGTAGAAACAAGAAATACAAAATCAAGATCAAAAATATTTTGAAAAAAGTGAATGTGTGAGGAAGTGAATCAACCAATTACAGATCAAAGAAAGAAGAAGATAGAGTAGGACATAGATCTAAACAAGAAATGTAGTGCTCATCTTATAGATCATTTTAACTTTCTTTCTTACCATCGTAGTAGAAAAATATCTTAACCAAATGGACTGAACAAGTATATGAAATCCTATATGGTAACATTGATTAGTGATGATTGTAAGTCATTTAGAGAAACCCATTTTTTAGACACGATTAAGGATTGGTACAATATAGATGATATTTATGTTAAAATCCTCTATCAAGGTCATACTAAAAATGTGTATGTAACCTTTAACAAGGTTGGCTCCTAGTAGAGCTCACTTTAGAAGAGTGAGAATTATTTGGGTTATTAGCCCCAGGTTTTATTTCCCTTTATATGGTTTCCACATTAAATCATGGTGTTAATTATGTGAATATTTTTATGTTGCAACTTATTTTTCATGGTATTAACTTAATACTGCAACTTAGTAACAATAAAGTAAAAGAGGAAGTAAAAAAGGTGGGAATGGAAAATAAGGAGGACATTGAGGAACAATTGGAGGAGTATTCCAAATTGGACAAAAGGGTTAAAACTTTAGAAGAAGGGTTTGTCACCTTCTCTAAATTTTCTCTAAAGGTCACCCATGTTGCTGCCACCACCCTCCAACTGCTGGTACAAGAGAAAGAAGAAACAAGAATGGACATGGAGGATCATAAGATCCTTTTAAAATTCCTTGCTGATGATTAGGCTTAGGTTATGCTAGGTGGGAAGGGAAAGGAAAAAATTGAGAATTAAGTTTGTTAGTTTTAGAGGATCTTTGGATCCAAGTTGTTTTTTGTTAATCTGTTGTTACTTGATTTGCTGGTTTTGAGTTATTGCTTAGACTTGGGTTAGCCTCGTTGTGCCAACATTTTTTTGATGAACTTAAGTAGTATAGCAAAAATTATAGACTTTTAATATAGTTTAGTTACTTATGTTCATAGTATTATGCTAGTTAGTTACTTGCATAGTATTATTATGGTTAAGTTGAACTTTTGTATGTTTTTACTACAGTAGTGTTCTCTGTTGTTCTTTGCTGGTGATGTGCTGGTTACTAGCATTTTGGTTGTAAGGGCCGACCCCCTTGTTTTTGGTTTCTTTTTATTTCGAAAAAATAAAGTAAAAGATAATTCATATTTCTAATACTCGATAATAACAAAAATAGTGAGATAATAGTTTTAAATAAATTTAATACAAGATTGAATTATTAAGTTGAATGAGATCACTGAGTTATTTCTATTGATGTTTATGAGGTTGAAGGGATACTAGAGTCTTTAAAAGGGCCATAGGATAATTGGACATAATTGATTCACCTCCCCTCTTAGTTATCTAAAAATTGGTATCAAAATATAGTGCTTGAAGTAGGAAGTTTGAAAGAACTTGAGCTAAAGATCTAAATATGTATAAGAGAGAGGTACCAAAGTTAAACATAGAGAATCTCTCCTCATAGAAAAAAATGAGGTTATATCTATCTAGAATTGCCTAGATAATAAATATATTACACCTCCACTTCCTATGACCTTAGTACAAATGGATGAGAAGAAAGATCATAATAGTGTGATGATTGAAATTGCATTTTCCCTTAATAACCTAGAGTTTGATGATGTTAAGAATTGTGCTAATGCTAAGAAAATGTGGGACTAACTAGCACTTGTACATGGTGGAGATCCAAATGTAATAAGAGCTAAAGTTGAAATCTTAAGAGGTAAGTATGATGACATGAGAAAGAAAGGAGGTTAGAATATTAAATAGTATGTGAACCGAATCAAAGAATTTGTTAGTGCAATTAGATCTATTGGAAGAATAATTAGTGATTATGATATTGTAAGTAAATTTCTCATAAATCTTCTTACCATATATGCTATTAAAAAAATTTCAATTGAAGAGGTTAGAGCTATTATTGGCAATGATTTAACACTATTTATTTTAGTTGGTCGGTTGATTCATGCATTTAAGTTGAGAAATTATGATAACATTTTGGTTACACTTGGAAATGTTTTTAAGTCTTCACTAACCATTGGGAATTCAAATAAAGAGAAGATTAGTAAAGATGAAACTCAATATGAATTTGAAGATTATATGGATGATATTGGAACATTGATTGCAAGAATATTATCAAAAGGAAAAGGAAAATTCAAAGATAAACTACCCCTGATCTATTTTAAGTGCAATGAAGTTGGTTATTTTGCAGCTAGGTGTCATAATAGAAGTAAGAGTGACATAAATGAGGAGAAAGGTCACAAGTAGAGGAAGAACAAGGATAACAAAGGCAAAGGAAATAAATCATGTTATATTGTTGAAGAAGGGCACAATGAGTCCTATTCTAATGATGGGAAGGAAGTAGTTGAGATGGTCTATGTTGCTATCAAGGAAGATCCTAATGGAGAAAGGTGTGAAAGTCAAAAGCCCTTATTTCACATATTAGAAAAAATGACACTTGGATTATTGATAGTGGATGCTCACATAATATGGTTGGTTACAAGAAAGTTTGACAAACTTGAAGAAATTAATGATGGTGGAACTATTAAGATAGGTAATGATGTTCTATGTTTGGTGAAAGTTAGAGGATCAACACAATTGAATGATAAAATTAGATGTGATGATACTTACTAAGTATAAGGACTAATGAATAATATTTTGAGTGTTTCTTAGTTGAAAAATTCAAGTCACAAGCCAGAGTTTCAGAACACAAAAGTTAATATCTTTGATGATGAAGGAAATCTAATTGGAACTAGAATGCAAAGAAAAGGTAATTATTTTATCTTGATCCTACTATAGATACATGTTTATTTTCTAAAGTTGGGGATGTATGGTTATGGCATAAGAGGTTGTGTCATGTAAATTTTGAGAATGCAATGAAGGTTAGTAGAAAGAAAAGAGTTGGAAGCTTACTGAATTTGCATAAACTTGAGAATGATATATGCAAAGAATGTTAGCTTAGCAAGATGGAAAAATCAAATTTTTCAAGAAAGTCACACACTTCTAATGATATTTTTGAACTTTTAAATATTGGTCTATATGGACCAATGATAGTTGAAAGTATTTATGGTGTCATATACTTCATATTATTTATTGATGATTCCATTAGGATGATGATTGTCATGTTTATGAAGGTAAAATCAAATTCCTTTAATATATTGAAATGGTATAAGGATAGATTTGAGAAAGAAACTAGTAAACATTTTAAATGTCTAAGATGTAATAGAGGTATCAAGAACACCAAAACAAAATAGGATTGCTAAGAAAAAAAATAGATCTATTGTGGATTATGAAAGGACATTACCTATTAAAAAAAATATTTCTCAGATGTTTTGAAGAGAATCTATAAGCACTACAGTCTATACCATTATAGACACTCAAAAATGTTTTACATCTACTATTTAATCACATTTCCATACTAACCTATCCCATTTTCTCATTTCACTAATTTTGATCTTTTGGCCAACTTGATTATCATTCAAGTGTGTTGTGATAATATTCTTCATCACATGTATCCCCTTTCAAATCAATTGTAGATCCTTTCAAAATCAATTCTGAATCATTCCAACATCATCAAAATCTCATCCTATCAACCCAAAACCATTTCAACATTATTAGAATCCTTTCTAATAAACTTGAAATCATCCCTAATCAACCCAAAACCATCCTAAATCAACCCTAATCAACTAAAACATACCAAATATCTCAAAAATATCATTATATGTTAGACCCTAGGCATTTTTTTGTCCCTTAGTGCCTTGGAAACCTATCAAATCTGACCTTAGTACTGTCCCTCAACGCTAGGTCAAACTATTATTCTTATTATTTGATCATTGATAATGTTGAGTCCTTCAATATTAGATTGTGGCATTGTAAAACCAATTTAATAACATTGAAAATTTTTGTGGATGCTATTAGGATCAACCTTATCAATCAATTTCAATCATGTATCATTTACAATGACTATTAAATGTCACATGTCATGTGTCCACGATATGTTATCAATCTTAATCATTCAATCAATTTAATCATGGATTTGATCTAGCCACCATTTTCTTGGTCAATTTGCATAATTGTCACATTTCATCAAAGGATAATATCACATTTATTTCATCAAATTGGCCAATCATTTACTAATATATCCTATAGGATTAGATAACCCATAATATAATCCTATGTTATTTCAATCATTCTCATCCCGCATTTACTAATTATTCTTTCTAACCAACATTCTCAATTAATTAATATTTATTAATTAATTTATTTATCTTTGCAAACTATTGAAATTCTCAAATTTTCTAAGTCCTATTTCCCACTTATAATTTCCATTTTACGAATTTCTTTTTGTGTGGATATAAGAATTTTTAAATAAAATATTCCACATACTCTTGACACATGGACATAATATATCATAGATTTTCCATTTACATTTGGCTTATGTGTGTCATATTTGACATATTTTATTCCTTGCGCATGTCTATAATAAGCCTCCATCGGCATAGATTCTTGGCTACAATTGGCTTTAAGATGTCATATGTGCATCATAGATTCTCCTCCACTTTTAGCCATGCTAACTTTGATGCATCATAGAATCATAAATTTTCCATCTTGTGTCATACTAGGCATAGATATGATAAGGAATATCATGCCAAGTTGCACATTCGAGTTGACAAGTTTCAATCCTCTCGTTCATGTCTCACCTCTTGCATGTTGGCTATAAATTCAGCCATGTTGCTCTCATTTTTTATCCTTAGAGTCTCTATTCTTACATCTTTTCCAAACCACACTTCTAATACTCTCAATAGCATCATCCCATCATAGTATTTTTCTTTCAATTGTGTGTACTATAGGCAATTGGAGCTATATCAAATAGAGAAGAAAGGACATGGCAACTACAATTGAAGAGGGGGTTTTGCTTATAATGATTTCCTTTATTTTAATTGGTTTTCATGGTAGATTAGAAGGGTTTAGTGTATTTTGATTAAGTTTTTGTGGTTTCTCATAGTATGCTAGGTTCTAACCCATTTTCTAGTGCTACAATTAGTAAACCCGACGTGAAGATCATGCTTAATAACTTGGATTTCTATTTTTTGTGCTTGTAGGTGCAAGGAAGGAGCTCATTTGAAGGAGTATAGTGTTTCACTACTCTTTCTTATCACACCTAGTCTAATTAGGAGGCCTAGTAACATGTTTTTAGCTTTCATTTATGCATTTCTATAACTCTTTGTCTTAGGTGTGCACTCTGCTATGTTAGGATACACTTGGGGGTCTTAAGAAGTTGTTTTAGGAGCTTATGAATCACTATAACCTCTGTTTGTTGTTCCCACCTAACCAATTGCTCTCCAAAACTTCCAATTGCACCCTTATAGGCCCCAAGTGAACCAAGGGTGCACTTGGCGCTATCATAGTAGAATTGGTATAATAGCTTATAGTTTTGCATGTTTTGGGTATCATTTTGACCTTATTTCACCCCAATCTACATCTAGTTTAACAACTATGCTATGAAACTACCAACTACACTCTAACTAGCCACAACTATATGAGGAGCACATTTGGTATTTTTTGAGCATACTTGGAGACCTCTTCAATGTTTCTATCCTTCTGGGGCATAGTCTTCACTATCAGGGCATAGTTGGTTCACAAAAAGGTCATATTTCAGTCATAAACTACATCTAGGGTTCCACTTTCATTCGAGGACCTACAATAGATGTTTTTGTGTTACTAATGATCTATTTTCAGTATGTGGCATTCACTGAGAGAAGGCATATCTATTAAAAAATACTAATTCTTTGTTGTAGGATGTTGATGAAGACTATTCTTGTTAAAACTATGTGAGTGGTTTTCTTAGAGAAGATAACACTTAGTTTGGTGCTATAAAATGAACTTTATTTTCTATTTGACATCTCTATATTGTTTATAACCCTAGGAGTTTCATGGACATATCCTCTCCCCTCACCACTCATGGATATTGGGTGCAAGAGAAATCCATGCAATTTCTTTAGAGAGGCTTTCCTTGGAACCAAGACTCACCACTTGGTGAGTCCTAGGGGTCAACCTCAAAGTAGTATTAGGCCAAAGCTAGGTCTACACTCTAGACACTATAACAAAATCAATACATTTAATTTTATTTTTGTGGTATTGTTGTGTGATAGCTCTCCTTCAGTACCCTTATAGTTTATCAAACCTCAGTTATCGAGGCTAGGAGACCTTCTAAGGAAGTTTGTCATTCACTTGCCAAAAAAAGTGCCCAAACTAAACACCTTATCTTAGTGGCCAAAATCCTTTCTATCCACTGGCTCAAGGGGTCACCCATTCTTGTAAAGACATCCCACATTCTTATCTAGTAGAGGAAACAATCCCTTGTGAAGTAATGACCCTTGGGAAGTAGATATTGGTAGCCCCAAGAAGTGATTGCGCAATAAGAGGAAACTTGTGATGTCAAGATCCTAGGTTATCCACTCTAGATAAATGTGGATGAATTTTAGGTCAAGTGGGAATTCAATGGACATAGTCTTGAATCCTAGGTTGTGATGTGTCTTTTAAGTTTAACAATAACTATTCTTGTCTATTGTGTCTTGTGTATTTGAATAACATTAATCAAGATAATCCAAAACTCACACCAAAACATACGTGAACATTGGATACTATCAAACATTTTCAAAACATTACAACTCTTGTCAACACATTGCAAAATTTTGTTCAAACACTTTATATATTTAAAAAAATTGAGACTTATAACCTTAGGAGTCCTTGACATGATTTAGGATTCATCCTTACATAGCATACCCTTGCATTTTTCATCTTTTGAGCAAAATACTTGCATCCTCTAGGCCCCATTTTGTATCCCTTAACTTTCACAGTGCATTCCTTAGGCTTCATTTTGCATCTCCTAGTATTTAACTTTCAACCCTTAATCTTTATATTGCATCCCCCAACTTGCATTCTTGCATGCCCTATCCCTCATTTTTCATGTCTTATAACTCATTTCTCATTTCCTAACCCCCGCTTTTCATCCCTATTATGATCATAACACTATCCCCTACTAACTAGCTCTCTGGAACAATAGTCTGGAAGTCACTAAGCTCAAAATCACTCAAGTTTCAACCTAATTTACCAAATGCACTTTAACTAACCCCAATTGCACCCTAGGCATATTTGGCTCTATATAAGAACACTTGGTTGCTAGAACATCTAGTTTTGACTTCTAGATAGCATTTTGGGACCCAAGGATTGCCACTGGATATCTATATAGGTCCTCATTATGATCATATCCTGAACATCATTCCTGCCTCTCCTAACCCTCATTGTGTACATCTTAGACTTCATTCCTCAAGTCATAACCCTTATTTTGCATCTCAATTATGATCATAACATCATCCCCAAAAAACTAGCTCTTTGGTATGATAGTCTGATAGCTACCAAGTCCAAGATCAACAAACTTTCAACCTATCTTCCTAACTATGCTATGAAACTACCAACTGCTCTCAAACTGACCCCAACTGCACCATAGGCATAGTTGGTCTTGTTAGAGTGAACTTGCTACTATCATAGTGAACTTGATTGCTAGAATATCCAATTTGTACCTCTAGACTACATTTTGGGACCCTATAATTGCCTCCAAAGTCTTATATGGGTCCTCACTCTGAACATAACATAAAACATCATTTTACACCCTAAACATCACTTTTCACCCTAAGATCCTTGCATCTTGCATATCCAATCTACATAACCCTCAATTTGATCCCCTCTAAAAATCTTTTGAACCTAAACTCCCTTTGAACTTAATAAAAAATTAGAACAAAGTATGAGTCCTAGAGTATCTATTTATGTCTATGGATGATGGATCTTGACCATAGTCTTTTTGTCATTTTCTTAGGTCAAATTGTATCTATGTCTTGATAAATTTGAACTTGTCATTTTTATCAACTTAATCTTTTCAATTTTTGTCTCTTTTGGTCAAGATCCAAATTCCATCATCATAAGGTTAAACCCTTAGATTCATACTTTCCAAAGATTTATTTTAAGTTCAAAACATTGCATACACCCTTGACACAACATTATCATATCCTGAGTCTCCCTAAACTTCATTTTTCTTAACCCTAGTTGCATAATCACTCCATGTTTCATTGTCCAAAACCCTAACATCTCTTACAATATCAAAATCCCATCAACTTGTCCAACAATCAATTTGCACAATTCATTTGTCAAACCCACCAATTTTCTTGATCCTACATCCCTATCTTGCATATCATAAACATCATTATCAACTTTAACATACCTCCCTTTGAATTATTTACATTGCATGCATCAACCTTTAGCATCACTTACAAGTGTAAAGTCCAATACCAATCTTCATTTTTCATACCTTAGGATCATCTTCATATCCCTTATTCAAAATCCAAAATGTCACTTGCATTTGCATTAGTCTAGCATTCCCTTTTGTTCATTTAGACATTACATATCATAACCCTAGGTTATTTTTCACTTCCATAGTTTGCATACTGTAATCAACTAAAAATGGTCATCTAGACTATGAGCCCCCTTTCTAGCATTTTTCCATAATTTATCTAATGG
Organism: Cupressus sempervirens; assembly: GCA_028749045.1. Taxonomy (NCBI): domain Eukaryota; kingdom Viridiplantae; phylum Streptophyta; class Pinopsida; order Cupressales; family Cupressaceae; genus Cupressus; species Cupressus sempervirens. The sequence continues at coordinate 530,788,125 of CM053783.1, read as the reverse complement.
TTATTTTTGATCAAATCCATAAAAATCTATTTATTCGATTATAACCTATGGTATGACTACTTTATCCCAAGTGCATATTTAATTAAAAGAACATGTCCCCTTTTAATTAAATAAAATCCCCACTCATCTCTTATCCTAAGTGTGCACACATAAAGCATTATTCCTATTTTAGAAATAAAAGAAAAGACATTTTTATCTACACATGAATGCATTTTTTTTTCTATGTGATAGGAATCTTCTACTTTTAAAATAACTTTAATTCTCCTCCACACATTTTGAACCCTCTCAAAAGTCAACTATTAATTGTGATTGGTTGAGATGCTTGTGCACATGGATCACTCCCACTTTCAAACTCCACCCTTGATTACATTCATCTTGCCTCTTAATCTCTACCATCTATTTTTCTTTAAAAGGGAGAGCTTTGTTCTCATTCAAAAAATCTTAGTCTCTCATGCTATTGTTATGCTGTAGGTTTTCTTGGTGATTTTGGAGACTTGAAGCATTCTTGCATTTTTGCATTTTAGCTTAGCTCTCATTCTACTTACATTATGGCATACTTTTTAGCTTACCTTCCTTTATGCTTTAGATTAGTTCTCTTTTTTATTTTGCATTTCATTTAGAATAGCTTTCATTTGCATTGCATTCATTCTAGATTCTTGGATATTGGCACTCTTGTCTCTACTCTTTGAATCTCTCATTCTATGGTGCACCTTGCAAGGGTTGCATAGTTTGGTTCATTTGAGAGCCACCATCTCATAGTCTTTGCATGTCATAGATAGAGAGCTATAAGCTAGCTCTTGGGACTCCCTCTTTCATGGGTTATCTCAAGAATAATGGTTTATAGAAGTGTGACACTTTTATGCACACATTTTTTGGTGTCCACCATGGGGCTTGAATCAAGTTTGTAGCTCCATTTTATTTCATTTTTTATTTATGATTTTTTATAGTATCATATTGGATCTAATCAAGTGGTTTTGTAGAAGTTCTCATTTTGGTTTTAAGGCTAACTGATATGCAGATTGGTTTGAAGGCCAACACCCTAGGTTTTTGAAGGTTTGATCATATCTCCTAAACCACTTTGAGTTTGGTTATAATTTTTTTTTTGAAGGTTCACTATGTGTTCAAGATGTCCTAGTCCAGTTTTGACTTGATTTGCATTAGTTATGAATTATATATTTATTTTTTTCATAAAAAAGTTTTTTTCGGTTGCAAATCAGCAATTTTTTTGGAAAGCTCTTTAAATTTTGTAGGGAGTCCATTCTTTGTAGTTTGAATTTAGAGGTCATATTAGGGCCCAAAAACTCAATTTGATAAATTTTATCTATTTTGACAAAATGGGTCCCTAGGGCACAAATGAAGAGAATTTTTTTAATTTCTTACATTTTTGGAAAGATCTATAGTTTTTAGTAGGGGTATATTCTTTACATTTCTATTTTTGGATCCAAAGATCACAACAAAGAAGTCCAACCTTGTTGACTAGGTCAAAAGCAAAGAGTAAAAATGAGAGCGTTTGTGATTAACTTGCACTTTCTTTGCATGCACTTGGATGGAAGATGACTTGGATTTTTGAGGCAACTAAAAACTTTTTTTTTAAGGTCTTTCTTGGTTTTTATGCCCTAACCTTGGTTTCTTTGTAGGGAGTTTCTCATTTTCATTGCTAAAAATGAACACATGTCAAAGATTTAAATGCACAAGGGCTACTAACGATTGTTTGCAGGACTACCCAATGCATAAAAACTCAACTTGATTTTTTTTTTCATGTGAGGTATATATTATTTATTCATATTTTTAGGCACATTAAACATACAATTGGGATTCCTTGGTGATAGGAGAGTATGCTCTTCACCCTTGTAGTGAATCAGAAATCTTGACCCACCTTTGAATTTTGAAAGCAAGTAGATAATTGAAGCTTCTTGGCATGTTTGGGGGAAGAAATCAAGGTAGGAAAGTATGCTCTTTACCCTTGAGTTTAATTAGAAATCTTGACCCTTGAGAGTGGATCCATTTTGTGGTAGTTAAAATCCTTTAGAGGGCCTGCTCTCAGACAACCTAAGAGGAACAACCCAAGTGGGGATAAGCAAATTACCTAGCTCTTCCAACCCACTATAAAATCAAGGCTATCAAGGACACAAAAACTTTTTAGATGTAGTGTTTTTCTTCACTTAGTGTGATCACTTATGGGATTTTGACCATAAGGAGATTACTAGGCAAGAATGCTTAAGGTTCTCTTGTGACCGGGAGGTTTTTTACCCACCGCAAGGTGTGGTGTCCCTTAATTGGGTGCAAGAAGAAAATTAAAAATGAAAGCCCTTTCTAAATACCCTAGGTTAGTAGCTACCCTATTTTTCCACTTGACTTCTTGGTGCAAGGATTGATCCTAGTGGACTACCCAGATCACCCCAAGATTTACACTCATCATATGTGTTCCCTTGGTTATGCTTATGAAACTTACATGACAAAGCCAATATATCTTGTGGGAAACCACTTGGTGTGAGGTGAAGGAGCATCAAGTGTGGGCCAAGTTTTTGAGTAATGAACCATGACTTCTAGGTAGATATTGCTTGATGTGTTCTCGAATGTGCTAAACCTGTGGAAATATTTTGAACCTACACATGACAATAGTTCTAGGGATTTCTTTTGAGACCTCACATATGCTTGTATCATGCAAGTTTTCTTTGTCCCTTGCTTTATTGTTTGAAGACTGCTCCATGTGTCACTATCTTTCTTGGAAAGAAATTACTTTTGAACATCAAACTTTCTATGCTATCAACTATTGTCAAACTTTTTTAATCAAATCAAAGCATCAAGTCTTAAAATTTTTCTTATGTTTCTTGCTAAGAGGAGTCTCATCATTTGGTTTTTCTTTTTTATGTCTCTAGTGCTTTAACATGCTTAAAGTGTGTCTTTGGTCTTAGTGTACTTTTTCTTTCTATCTTCATGGTCCATGTCCTCTTGCTAGTTATTGTTTTGCTAAAATGGTTACCTTGATTTCTTGACTACACTCTTAGGTTGGGAAAGTTGTTCACTTGTCACCCTGCTTGCTCTATCTACTTAGCTATTTGGCTTCTTGCCTAGATCTTGACTTGAGTCGCTAGTGTTGTAAGTTTCTTGGACACTTTCTTAAAAAGTCACTTTACTCTATCTTTACTATTTTGGCAAGTGAACACTCTACCTCTTTAGTTTGGACATCAAGTTATCTTGTGTCACCTTATTAGCTTCCTCTTGTCTCCTTCATGCTTGATTATCTATCTACCACTATGGAATTCAAACCTTGTGCTACCAAATCTCAACAAAATCTAGATGACCATGATATCCTCCATGCCACTAAAGATTTTCAAGATCTATACGCTCAATACAAAGAACTAGAAGAGACAAATGATCTTTCTTACCTTCATTTCACTAAGTGCATGATAGAAATGAAGTCTAAACTTGATAAAAGGTTAGAGGAGAATATTGCATTATTAAATGATTCTCCCTTAAGACCTTTACATACACATGGGTCATTTTCTTCAAGGTCTACATATTCTACTCCAAGACATCAAATATCTTCATCTTCTAGATCTAAAGACCTCCTTAGAGAGAAAGAAAGTGATACCTACTTTAAGCTTATTCCAAGATATCATGATGGACCTATCTTTGAACAAGACAATGATAGAGACATGGATGCATACCATTCACTTGAGAAACAAAAAAAGGACTCTGGATTTACTTTTGATAGAACTTTTTCTCCCTTGGAAGATTCTTATGATGACACTTTGCAAACAATTCTTGGCACCAAGCTCATCATGTTACCTAAATCTAGCTCATATGGAAACCCATTCTTGGATATCTATTGTTATTATCATCAACATAATGAGCATAGTACTTCAGATTGCATTGAGCTAAGACATAAAATCCAAGATCTTATTGATAATGAGATTATTGATACCTCTAATGACTCTTGTGATGAGGATACTTTTCTTGAGAAAGATCATATTAATGAACCTATGTCTAGTGATGGTTTCCTTGATGCCTCCACTTCTTCCAACACTCATACAACTCCCAATACTTCAAATATTTCCATCATGCCTCTATCAAATAAAGAACCTAATGCTTTTCACATACACTATGCCTATCCTCAAGGGCTACCTCTAAAAGAAACTCAAGCTAACCTTCACTTGGCTGCAAACCTTTTTGTGCTACTAAGCCTAAAGATCCAAGCACTAATCCATTCACTCTTCATTCTCCCTTGTCCTTAGAAGTGGCTCCATGTCAAGAGGAGTCTCAAAAGGAAAAAGCTATAAATTTCAAGAAAGATCAAGATCAAGCACACTTTCATCTCCTTCAAAATTTCACCCCTCTGTATCCTATGTTTTTTCCATCCCCCAAGTATGATGAAGATACCACTTCAATTATCTCCCTTGAGCTTACTAAAAATTATGAGAAAATTTCTCTTCATATGCTATCCAAAGCTACTTGTCAAGATCAAAGCATCCCCTCATGTTCTACTTCTCCATATCCACTCCAAAATTGTGCTCAAGCTTCAAGTGCTCCTATTAAAAATATTATTCCTATCAAAGCTACTCATGAGTCTATTGATGTATTTGACCATGTTACTCACTCTAAAGATGTTATATCCCTTTTCACTATCCATTTGCATATCTTGATTCTATCCTTGGTCCTCATCCATCAAAGCTAAAGCCTTCAAACCTTCCATCTATATTGTGACCTTATGTTACTTCATCTCCTACATTTTCCACTCCTAGCTCTCCCATCATACCTCAAGATCAACAAAGACACTCATCCTTGATGAATTTCCACCCATCTATCCATCTAGACCAGTCATATCATCCTTATTCATCCACAGATCCAAAGTCCTTTGGAAGTGAGGATAAACATAAGAATCCATTAAAAAATAAAGATCACTATGTCCCATCTAATTGACATGTGAATGCAAAGAAGAAATTCAAGAGATCACAAAGGTCCACTATTAAAAAAGCTAAATCAAAGAAAATATAGGATCCTAAACCCATTATTGAAGAAATGTGTTTTGAAGTATCCAAAGGAAAATCTAAAGCTATATGGATTCCCAAGTCTCTTTTGAAAGACTTGAATATTGAAAATACTATAAATTTTGCATTCAAGCTTCCAAAGGCTTCCATTCCATCTTCTTCTAAAATTCTTCCTAAAAATATTCCAAAGCCTTCCACTCCACTTTTTTCCAAATCTCTTGTACCACCTCATACATCTAAACCTCAAGCTATTTCATCCATGATTCCTCCATCATTTCAACACCCTTCAAGTTGTGTGTCAATGTTGATCTTTCCAAATATTTCAACTACCCTCATGAACTCTTATCCTCCATATACTCTTCCTACTACCATTTCTCTTTCATCACCCTATCAACATCTTTGAGCATACCTTTCTATGGTCCTTGCTTATCATGACTTATCTTTCCTATAGGAGCACTATCTACATTCAAACAACTTGAGCTCTTTCTAAATTTTTAAAAAAAAATGTGCCTTGGTTAAAACCACTTCTTTTGGCACCCTGGTAGCAAAAGTAAAGAGAAATAAATTCATCTTATGGTGAAAACCACTTCTTGTGGCACCTTGGATAAGTACCATGATGAAAACCTAGTAAACAGGTATCATGGGTAATTCTTCCATCATCCATCTATCCTCTTTTCCCTCTTCCTCTTTGATCTTGATAGTGTTGAGCTATCCTTGTGTATTGGCTATCATATCCATGAGATTCTCTATTATGCTTGCTCATTCATTCATACCCAACTTTATTCTTATTGCTCTATCCCATCACTATCCTATCTAGTTGACCCCTTGGTCTTGATCACAAGAAAGAAAAACATGGTTCTTATAGGTCCCTTAGCATGCCTACTCTTTTGGACTACATGCTTCATGTTATCTCACTTGTTGGCTTCACTTCTTATCCTACATACTATCTTTCTCATTACTTCCATTGCTTATCCAAAACATACTTCATCTGACTATTTCACCTTTTCCCCTAGCTTGGGTACTCTTGAGGAGTGAGTCCTTCGAGATCACTTTCACTTGCTTCATACTCCTTTCTTATATGTCTTTGCTTATATACCATCTCATTTCTCCATCATGTCCTATACCTTGTTAGACATTGGGAGAAAATGATGTGATCTTGTTTGAAATCTCTAAAATGTTCTAAAAAAATCCAAAAAATCATATATGATGTTGAAAAAATCCTAAAAATGAGAAAATGTCTTGAAAATATGATCATCTTAGTGAAAACCTAGCAATAAGTGCTTTGATGTATCACCAAAAAAAAATTCAAAAAATAAAAAAATAAAATAAAAAATTGGAAAAAGTCCTTAAAAAAATCTGCCAAGTGGTGAAAACTTGGAAATAGGTGCTGCTTGATACCCTTGCACCTATGCCTATTAGCCTTAATCACTCATTTTCACAACACATTTCCTAGCTTGGAATTTTTTCTTGTCCTCATCTTAGGGGCATTGCTTCTTAGCCTATTTAAAGTTTTATTGTGCATTAGTGTTTCTTTGGAAACTCACAAAATAGTGTTTCTTAACACTACCCCCACTCTTGACATCAATTGTTTCTCAACACTTTTTAGATAGTTTACCTATAGTCTAGGGTGCTATGATATTTCTTACTATCAGAATCAAGTCTTGAAGAAATGGCCAAGTAAGTTACACACACACACACACTTAAACACTTAAACTACCGAGCTATGATGAACTTTATCTTCTTTGTGTATTGTCTATGATGATTTCTTTGCTATGTGTTCCCTCCCTAATAAGTCTTTCGAGGAAGTCATGGACTAGAAGACTGGGGGCATGGGGCATGTTTTACTTGCTTTCTACTTGTGTGTATAATTTGTTAGTCTAAGGTGTTCAGAGCATTCATGCTTGTCCTATGTGACACTTTGGACCTACAACGTATCATCATTGTCTATTTTTGCAAGATTGCACTCAAGAGTTATTTTAGTGCTTACACCTTTATACAGGTGTAATCTTGCTATACTAAACTTAGGAAATCTAATTGTATTAGTCATTTTGAATTGCATGTGTTTGATGCTTAGGTTGGATTCCCACATTTTCATTTGACGTAGATCATATTCATATCCTCATAGTTTTACTAGTGATGATTGTATGATCTTATGATGTCCCTAATAAGGCTCGATGATAAAAACTAGGACCTACTTATGTAACCCTTGCAATTGCACCTTTTCATACTAGCTTTCATTCGAGGGTTCATTATAGCTTAGCTTTGCATTTTGCATGTTGAGAGAGCTCTCTTCTTTATCTTTCATGGACATGTTAGCTAACTCTGTTCATCCTTTTCTAACTACTTCTTGATCTTACTTTATCTCTTCTTTTCTATCTTACCATCTCATCTATGCTTTTGACCTATCTTTGCTAATCTCAACATCCTATATCCATTTTCAAGATCGAAATCCAAATTTGGCTTCATCTTGCTAGTCAAAAAATTCTTCTTTCTTCTATGTAGTTCACTAACCTATTGAGGCTTAATCTTTGAATCTTGTAGGATAAATCATCATTTCTTCATTTCTTCACCATTTCTACTCTCTTCCACTTGACCTAATTCTTATGCTTTATCTTTCTTGCTCAAAGGTAGCTAAACTAGGGTATATCTTCATTGGTTGGTGGTCACTTTTTGGTTCTAATCCTCTATCTGTCATCTTGGACATTGCTATATCTTGATTTGCTCATATCTTGCTCATTTCTACATGCCCTTATCTCATTTTGATTTCGATCCTAAGGGGGCAAAAATATTCTATCATCACCTACTAATATTTGTTTGATCTATTCATTATCTCTTGGTCTATCTACTTTGCTAGGTGTTAGCATTCTTCTTGAATTCTAACATCATATTTTTCCTAATGTTCAATACTACCACTATTAGGTTGTACATTCAAGATGTGTTATCTCTCTCTATATGTCATTATTTGGAATCAGATATATATATCTATCGTTGCCATCTTGGCTTCTTCATTCTTTGACATAATGTGTTCCCAGACCTATCATACATTAGTCAAAGAGGGGCAAATGTAATCAATTAAAAATGGTCATCTAGACTATGAGCTACCTTTCTAGCATTTTTCTATAATTTATATAATGGTTATTTTTTATCAAATCCTCAAAAATCTATTTATTGGATTATAACCTATGGTATGACCACTTTATCCCAAGTGCATATTTAATTAAAAGAACATGTCCACCTTTTAATTAAATAAAATCCCACTCATCTCTTATCCTAAGTGTGCACACATAAAGCATTATTCCTATTTTAGAAATAAAAGAAAAGACATTTTTATCTACACATGAATGCACTTTTTTCTATGTGAGAGGAATCTTCTACTTTTAAAATAACTTTAATTCTCCTCCACACATTTCAAACCCTCTCAAAAGTCAACCATTAATTGTGATTGGTTGAGATGCTTGTGCACATGGATCACTCCAACTTTCAAACTCAACCCTTGATTACATTCATCTTGCCTCTTAATCTCTACTGTCTAGTTTTCTTTAAAAGGGAGGGCTCTCTTCTCATTCAAAAAATATTAGTCCCTCATGCTATTGTTATTCTACAGGTTTTCTTGGTCATTTTGGAGACTTGAAGAATTCTTGGATTTTTTTCATTTTAGCTTATCTTTCATTCTACTTACATTATGGCATACTTTTTAGCTTACCTTCCTTTATGCTTTAGCTTAGTTCTCTTTTTTATCTTGCATTTCATTTATAATAGCTTTCATTTGCATTGAATTCATTCTAAATTCTTGGATATTGGCACTCTTGCCTCTACTCTTTGAATCTCTCATTCTATGGTGCACCTTGCAAGGGTTGCATAGTTTGGTTCATTTGAGAGCCACCATCTCATAGTCTTTGCACGTCATAGATAAAGAGCTATAAGCCAGCTCTTGAGACTCCCTCTTTCATGAGTTCTCTCAAGAATAATGGTTTATAGAACTGTGACACTTTTATGCACACACATACCACACCTAAACTCTAAAAAAAAAAAAAAAAATTATATCTTTTATACCCACTTCCAAATTATCAAGTTTTGGCTTGTTTTACCAACTACAGACCTTAGGTGCATAGTTGGTAGTTTTAGTGTGCAATTGGTTGTTTTAGAGTACAATTGGTAACTTGGAAGTTCATCTTAGGTTCTAGAACCCTTAACTACATTTCCAAACTTTTCACTACATCCGTAAACCCTAGAAAACCCCTAAAAACATAGATCATTCACACTACATTTTTATCTCCTGAACACCTCATTTACCAACTACACCCTTCTGGTTACTTGGTGCACAACTCAAGGGCACACTTGGTATTGTTAGAGCACATTTGGTAGTTTAGGTATGCACTTGTGAGGTAGAGAATCCATTTCAACATTTACCCATTGCATCTGTATCTTTAGGTATCATGCCAGCACTCACAAGGACACAAGTAGTTCACAGACCAAAAGAGTTATATCAAGCCTTATTTTTTGAAGTATAATTAACAAAACCTAAAGTGTGTCCAAGATAAAAGAAGACTAAGAAATATCACAACCATTACTTGTGGACCCACTAAGCATGTATCCGCCAAACCCTAACCATTAAGAAATAACACAACTAGCCCTCAACAACATGTCTACTATGAAGTTACCTCTAAACACTTTGCCTACACATGAAATGGTTTAATGGAGTCTCAATTTCAAACCCATATTCATACACATGCCACTCAGACATGGAAGTGTACCTACAACACCTAAGCATGAACAAACCCACTTCTTTGAATTCAACAAACCTAACACAAGTACCTTCAATCCTTCAAACATACAACAAGGTGCTTTACACATAAGTGATTATTCCAACACATACTATGGCATCACTGATGAAGAAATGCTAGGTCTTGTCAAGAAAAATAAAATTGAAAGAACTTTAAAATTTTGGCAACCCAAGAAATTGTCAGATTTAACCCAAACTTGGAAGGACCTAAGTCTAGTTTGAAAACCTACAACCTATAATTAATTTAGACTTGGACAAGGGGAAAAAACCTTTGGAATTTTCAAACATAAAGATAACATCTATGAGATCTCACTGAGAATCAACCATTTGAATTCTCCAAGATGTCTTTGAATATATTAATATCAACGCCTTGTTTGATGAACCTCCATCAATCAATGGAAATAAGACTCTTCCAAAATATCCCAAAAGGACACTAAGGATTGACCTCAATCACATAATGCAACAAGAAGAATTACCTAAGAGGACTTGCACCATAGGGATTCCTCACATACCTCCTTTGGGGGAAAATCAACCAAGTGCACACTTGCTCCTAAATTTACCAACTATTATGATATCAAATGCTATGGAGCCCCCTATGAGTACACCATGTGAAGCATCAACACTTATTGAAAAAATCCCTATGAGCACAAAGGAAGAGCCTTATTGACATTTCACAAATTCCTCAAAGGAATGTGTCTCATTTCCATATAAATATGATGTCTCAAGGTGAAACATCAAACACCCAAAAGTATCAAAACAAAGACCCTAACATGATGTTCACCTCTAAAGGACATAATCAACTTCTAGGACAACACCAACATCAATTAAGGCATAAAATACACAACTAAGTATTAATCCACTTAAGATGCATAAAACATATCAAAATCCACAACAAAAATTTTTTCAAGTGGTGTAAGGACCTAACGTCCCTTACATGTAACCTAGTCTAAATCCACTTGACTTGCACACAATATACCAACAACAAGCCATGTTTATTTAAAAAAAAGAACAAATAAAACAATGGTTGGAATATAAAAAATGATTAGAGTGACAAATTTCTTATCAAAAACAATTATTTATATAACAACATATGCCACAACAAGGTCAACATAGCCTCCACAACAATAGTCGCATACATGGCCTCACATTCAAATAATAGAGGTATCTCAACAATAACAAGAAAGACACAAAAAACCACAAAAAGTGATGCAACAACAACCCATGGTAAAAAAAATCATTATTAATACCACAAAAAGTGCCACAATAAGGACCATTCTATCTTATAGGTGCCAATGTACCTGTGCCTCCTAGTGACACATCACATGAGTCTTTAGATATAGAAATGTCAGAACTAACTAGACATAGTTCTCACCATAGCAAAAGATCTTCTCAAAGGCATAAAAGACTAGAAGAAAGGACTACCACTCAACACCCTAATAAGGATTTACTACAATAGTTCAAATAATTATCCAAACTAGTTGAGGCATTGGGGGTCTAGAAGAAACAAGTCCTATACATAGAAAGGGGTCTATGTGCTAATCCCTCTGACAAAAGTTTGTATATGCCTCCATTACCAAAACATTTCAAGGCACCAAGATTTAAAAAATATCAAGGAAAAGGCAACCAAATTAACCACATAATAGAATTATGTGCCTCTTGTACTAAACTCGGTGATGAACCCACATATGTTATGAGACTATTCCCTTGATCTCTCTATGGGCCTGCACTTGAATGGTACTCCAAAATACATAGCAATAATAAATCTTAGTTAGAATTAGTAGACAAATTCATATCCCACTTTTCCTTCAACATAACAAATGAGGTGACACTATTTGATATATGATCAATGAAACAAAAGATAGGAGAAACATTCATAACATTCCTATTGCATTGGAGAAACATTATCAGTCAATGCTCACTGAATATTCTCGAAGAACAAAAAGTTAATCTATGCATTGAAAACCTATTCCCTAATTTAATGTATGAACTCAAGATCAAAAGTCTATGCACCATTTATAGGTTAATGAAAAAGGGATCTAGCATTGAAGATGCCCTCATCCATAAGGGCATCCTTAAAACGAACAAGGAAAACCCCAATACAAAATCGTCTAATGACAAGGCAAACTTTTTCTCTAAGAACAAGAATAAAACCAATGATGGTATTTTGGATGCACAAATGATCAACATGACACAACCTCAAATGACTCTTAAAGGTGAAAACCCTACAAATTCACAAACTCCTAACCAAACACCACCCCAATAATAGAAAATTGAGGCCTTGACACAAGATAGTCCACAAAAATACCCCATAAATAAAGATAGAAGATTTATGCCCCTAGGGATACCACTCAAGAATGCACTTCAATAATTACTAAGAAATAACTTCTTTTAGTTTCCCGTGGTTAAAGATGAAGAATCAAATAAATCCCCTTGGTGGGATTACAACAAATTATGTGATTACCATCACACCAAAGGACACAAGACCATTTCATGTTTCCAACTTAAACATGAAATCCAAGACCTTATTAATGATGGTGTGATTATTATTGATCTATCACTACTAGCATCCAATTATGATCATATTATTTTAAAAGATCCTTTGGGTAATCATGACAAAGGGAAAGCCTCTAGTTCAAACTCAAGCTCATAGGATAATGTAAGTTACACATGCACTGAATATGACTACACCATAAATTATTTCAATGAGTATGACTCCTACATATCCACATTCACCTTAAAGGTCAAAGACCCTTGTTGTGTTGTCACCACACGTCACACTTAGATTACCTTACTTGGATCCCCAACTAGACCTATGAGCCCTACTAGACCTACAACCTCTACTAGACCCACAATGCATGGTAGACCTACTAATCCTACTTCTTCATATAAAAACCTTTTAAACTAGCTTGGAAAAATCCCTTTGAAAATATATATCCTAGATTTTTTGCGTTCATCATCCTAACATTAGAAGATCCTTGATCAAGCCTTAAAAGAGTTAGTAGTACCATATAATATTGATGTTCCCTAGTTCCAAGTCATGGTTGGGAACTTATCCAAATCACATCATATCACCTTTTTGTTGAAAATTGGCTATATGTAGTCATGTAATTGTTGTCATTAATGGAAACACATGATGTACATACTTGTAGTAAACATTGGAAATAAAGATACTTAGCTTTTGGTACTCAGAAAATTGTCTAAGTATGAAATTGGTTTACAACAATACATTGTTTTATATGTAAAATATTTCTAATGTCATATTATAACTAGCAAAGTTAGATGGAGACAGTATACATATTGATGATGATTGTATAACCTTGGAAATTAGTAAAAATAATATGGAAAAGAGATATTCATGATTTACCAGTGAAGTAGAATAATGGAGTTAAAGGTAAATGAATTATTTTGTTTATAAAATAATTACTTGACCAATTAGGGACAACATTCTAGATGTTTACTCTAAGTTGGAAAAGTATATTATGGTCTTATCCAACCTATTAGAAATTTGTGAAAAGGCATGGTATTTATGCAAAGGTCACCTTGCAAGATTAAGTATGCTTTTGTTATATGAAAAGTGATATGTGAACTTTCTATAAAGTGATATATGCAAAGTTTTTGAGAACTTGATTTTGTGATTCTAGATTGAGCTAAGGTTAGAGATCAAACTAGAAGAAGTTATAGAATCTATACAACTATATTTGAGGAACTTAAAGTTTAGTTACTTTTTTGGGCAGTGAGCTCTTCTTGTAATTGGGAGTACATATTTGGGAAGTGAGATCGTCTTTCATCTATTGTAGTACAACTCCTAATAGGGTTGGAATCTCCTAATAGGGATTCAAAGTCTCCTAACAAGGACTCTTTATACTAAATTTTCTCATTGATTCCTAATATGGTCCATCCTCTAACAAGGAACATATATATCAGTACACCATTTAGTGGGTATCATCCCTACCATGATTTTCCCTTGGCTAGGGTTTTCGTAGTTAACAAAATTTGGTGTTATGAGTTCTCTTTATGCATGATTATTATTTCTATTCAAAATTACTTGTTTACTTTCTTATGCATGGTTCAAAGTAATTAATAATACCCAGTTGGCAACAAAAGTTTGTAGAATAGTGATTCACCCCCCTCTTAATATTCCCTATTTCTAAGAATTGGTATTAGAACATAGTTACACAGAAGAGGCTTAATAGCTTGAGTAAAATCCCTATGGATATGGAATAGTTGATGAAGAACTTTGAAGAGGCACTTGAAAAAATTGTTCTCCTTACTGAAAAGAGATAAGCTAAAAGATAGGTATGAAGATTCCAAAGTATACATTGGATGATTAAAGTACAAGATTGAACATCTCAAATCCAAGCTTGAATCTACTAAATCTAAAACTAGTGATGATGAATATTCAAAATTGAAAAAAGATTACAAGAACTTGAAGCATGAATTGAAGATTACCAATCTAAAGTTGAGTTTGAAGAATGATCCTAGAAAAGTTGAATTTGATTTGAAGACTTAAAATTTAGATCTTAGAGAAAGTCTAGCAAATAAGACATCTAAATTTGAAACATTGAAAGAAGATCATGAAGAACTTCATAAATACAACACTATTGTGAAAGGTAAACTAACTCAATGCAAGCAAAAAATTGAAAAACTTTATACTATTAGAGAAAAGATTGATGAATCAATATTAATGCAAAGACCTACTTATGATAAGACTGGCCTTGGTTACCTATTTTACATGTCTACAAAGAAACCTAAAAGCATACTAGATCTAAAAGGAAAAGATAAATCTAATGATAAGATTGAATCCAGTCAAACTTTTGATAAATCCAAAGAAGTTGGACAAGAGAAGGAAACTAAGAAATTGGATGAACCTAAGAAAGTGGAATCTCCTAAGGAAACTAGGTATGAATTTAGAGGTAAAAAAATAGGTCATATGAAAAGAGATTGTACAAATAATTCATTTAATAATGTTACAAAATTTTACTATCATAACTATCATGGTATTGGTCATAATGCAATTGATTGTAGGAAACCTAAATATGAAAATGATAAAAGAAATAGTAGAATGATTGAAAACACTAACCTTGTAGATAGAAGAAGATCTAATGAAAGGACATCAAGAGAAAGTAGACATTATGAAGAAAGAAAGAAGATCAAGTGTTATAAGTGTAACAACTTTGGATACATCCAAAATCATCAAGCACCTATTGATCAATAGAATCCTAGAAGCAAAACCCCAGTATGTCAGTTATGTAACAATTTTGAACATACAACAAAGTACTATAGAATGGAAAAAAGATATAATGGAAGGAACTCTAGAAATGATAGAAGGAATCATGGAAGAAACTTTGGAAACGAAAGAAATAATGGAAGGAACTTCAAAAATGACAAAAGGACTCATGAAAGTAACTCTAGAACTAAGAAAGATAATGAAGAATAAAAAAATGTAGTCAAGAAACTTGGAGAATAACTTAATGAGGAATTTTTAAAGGTATTAGATATTTTAGAGGAAAATTTAGAAGATGTTGAGATAAGAAAATTGAAGTTAGCAATCAAGTTTGATTCAACCAACTTGAATTAAGCTTGTTCACAATGCCAGAATTGGAAACCTGATTAAGAGATCAAGCTATGAGTAGTGAGGTTGAGAGAAGATGTATCATAATAATTTTGGACTGAGTTAAGCTCACTTGCAATTAGGATCTTATTAAATCAAGTTAGGAATTAGGAAATAAGAGCTACTATTATAACAGAGAAAGTTTACTCTATGATAGAAGATGGAATCTATATTTCTATAGAAAAATTTATGGAGAGAAGTTTTGAGGAGCACTCATGATGAAAGAAAGCTATGGTGAACCTTAGATAGCATTAAAAGATTAGACAATTGACCTTGAGAAGATATTTAATTTAGAGCGAAATAAAAAACTTTTTTGATCTAGCGAAGTATGCAACTAATGTAAGTTTTGCCTGAATAAATAGAGTAAAAACTTGATTATTTATACATTGTGATCATCTCAGAAGCTTAGAGTACCCAGAAAAAATTTGGCAAATTGATTTCAAGAAAAACCCCACTCTAAAAAGGTATTTTAATATTTTCCACATACAAATTCCTCGATATTTTTTTATTTGATTTAATCATGGATATGTCAATTGTCAGAATGTTGAGAATATTGAGAGACCTAAATTAAAGGTTGTTCCTATGAAACCCCTAGAGGAAACCCCTAATTTGGCCTTATCAATTACTTTGGACAATGTAGTTTTCTTGGAAGATGTAGGAGGCTACCTATGTAGTAAGTTTGAAACCATTGGAAGTGAGTTTATGAACAAAGATATGAAAATTGTTTTCAATCATGATATGACTATCAAGCCTAGATATGAGCATCTAAAAGACTTAGATTTATTTAGATATCATTATTTTCATGAACTTGATACTAATGAATGGACTCAGATCATATTGAGTAGAATTCATAATAGAAAGATCTGGATTGGAGGCAATGTAGTTGACATTTCTGCCGACCTTATTCATGAGGTCACTAGTCTTAGAAAATAAGTCAATGTACCTTTTGGTGAGAAACTAGTTAAGAGAAAGGTTGAAAGTTACACTAAAGAAATTTATAATGGTAGAGCAATGGTGATCAACACCATCAGACAACACGATGTGAGGTTCTTGAGAAAAATCATTGCATATTCTATTTGTGCAAGTTCTAAAAGTGATGAGTTGTCAACAAGCTTCATTTATGTAGCTTATAATATGTGTATTGAGAAAGAACAAGTGAATTTAAGTGAGAGTCTAAGAGTAAAACTTCTTGAGAATTTGGAGAAAATTAAGAGAACTAAGAATGGTGTATTTTTATTCTAGTCTTTGATTAATCATATTTTATTTCATGTACTTAAGAGATTTCCATTTTTATCAGTTACTAATATTATGAGTAGTGAAAGATGCACTCTAGAAAAGATAACAAATGTATGCATAAGGCATCCTATAGAGAAAATCTTGGACAATGGAGATTTGATTATGAGGACATTTCAGAGTGAGATGAAATAGAGATACAAAATTGTTTGTGCAATTGTTGATAGATTTAAGAATGATATATGTTTAATGATGGACACTGACCTAGCCTATATTGAAGTAGTAGAACCTTAGGAAATATTTATTGAGCCCCTAGATTATGAATTGAGTGATGATCTAGCTATTAGTTATATTGATTTAATGTTGAAATTTGATATAGATCAAGCATCATACAATTTTAGAATGTATGAGGAGATAACCCAGTCATCCTTCTAGGCATCATTAGAAAAGACATCTCATAAGAAGATTACATCTATAATGAAGAAAGCACTATTTGAGGTTGATATGTTAGAAGAAGAATCACAAGCAATTAGACAAAAAATCTTCAGACTAAAACAAACTGGTGAACAAGGTTTAATGTATGTGACACCTTTGTTAGTTGGCCAACCATCTGGTTTATCTATTGTAGAAACTCCTATAGAACAAAGAATCCCATATGATATTGTATTAGTCAAGAAACCAGGTGAACCTAAGACAAAGTTTGAAAGGTTAGTAGAGACTCACAAGTCTAAAAGAGTTAAGCAACAAGCTACTGGACCTAAGAAAAGAAATAAGACATTGTTGACAATTGAAGACTCCAGTGATGAAGAAGAAGAAGAGGAACAAGAAGACAAAAAACAAGAGAAAGTCATTGTTTCCAAGTAGCCAGAAGCTAAAACAAGACAACCATGGAAACCTAAGATAGATAAAATCAACATAGCCATTGCCAGTGAGGGAAACTTTGTGTAGATGAATAAGTTATATGATTTATACTATGACATTGAGAAGGAACAAATAGATATCTCTATTGTGAGATATATGATTCTTAATAACTGGAAACTTGATATTATTAAAGACATGATGAATCAAAAGGTCTATAAAAAACTTGTAGCTAAGAAGGCACCAGTTCATCAAGACGACATGGAACTTTGGAAGTCAATGCTAAGAACTATGTGCAAGATAGATAAGGAAGATGAAATCAAGAAATTAGCACATTACTTGTAAAGTGAGATGAGGCCTTTTTTTCATGGGAGGAGAAAAGAATGTTATAAGAAGTGAAACTATAGCAACCATTAATCAAATGATAAGTGAGTTAAAGGCATAACCTACAACTACAGAGAAAACTTTGGAAGTATCAATAAGTGGTGATACTATGCATATTGATTAGATAAATGTTACTGTTGACATTGATGAAGATCTAGTTAATTAGCCTAAGCCCCATTCCAAAGATATTCAGGATCAATTAAGACTAATTGAAGAAGAGAAAGACAACTAGATGAAGAAAAGAAGAAGATTGAAGAAGCCAAGCTAAAATTGCTTGAAGAAGAAAAAAAGAAAAAAGAAGATGAACACAGGAGAGAAGAAGAAAAAGAGAAAAAATTGGAAGAAGAGAAGAAAGAAAAAGAAAAGGAAGGAAGAGAAAAGAAAGTAATAAAAGAGAAGGAAGAAGAAGAGAGAAACTCAAAGAAGGTAGCAAAGAAGAAAAAGAAGGAAGATGCAGTGAAAGAATCTAGCTCATCCTCTCCTATATCTCTTACCAACCTTATAGGAGATGATGATGATCAATCTAACTTGATCTCATCCTTGACAAAATTGTTTGAGAAGAACAAAAAGGTGAAAAGTCTACAAAAAGCATTAATGGAGGTGACTGACAGATTACACAACACCCTTACAGCCAAACATACTGAAGCATACCTTGAATAAAGAGCTCAAGTAGTTGTAAAATCATTTGATGATGAATTTACAATTTTTTTGAATATTTCTGAGTCTAAGGCTCAAATTTCACATGATGTTAATCTTTTTAACACCATTTGTTAGAATATTTAGAATTATTTGATGAGTCTTGATACTTGTATCAAGGAACTCTGAAGATGTCAACAAGTTGGAAAGGTACTGCACATAAAATGTATTTTATCTCATATTTTGACCAAATATTTGGATAGATTGATTGAAGGGAAGCTAAGTGAGCTGGAAGCTCTAACCAGTTAGATATAACAACACTCTTGCAAGGTTGATGATTTGGAAGGACAAGTTGTCAGTATTCACATAGACATTAGGAAATTGGAACTTGAAAAAGACCTAATTTTGAGAAGGCTACCAAAATTTAGAGAATCTATTTCTTTGAAGATATTAGTCATTGAGAGACAGTTGGAAGGATGTGTCAAAGTAAAGGACACCTATGCAAACTTTACCTACTTTGACCTTAATGCAGTTGAGATTGCATCATATGCCTTATGTGCAATGCTCACCACTACTAAAGCAACAAAAAATAGTTGGGAGAAAGGTATGAATAGTTTGAAGGAAAATTTTGATGATTTCATGAAGATATTAGTAGCTTGAGGCAGCAAGACAATATTTGACAATAGATAGACAACTTTTTGACACTTTTTGGACTTTCTGACCTTTTTCATTGATATCAAAGGGGGAGGAGTTGTAGAAGAAAATTGTGTAGTAAGTTATGTATGTAGCTATAACATACAAAGGGGAAGCAATTAAGTAATGGAAAATATTTAATATGAATTATATGTAATGTAATAGATGATAAGTATTGTAAGTTTTTGTTAAGGTTTTGTCACTTAGCCAATTTTCTTTACTTTGTTGCCATCAATGCCAAAGGGGCAGATCGTTGAAAATTGGCTATATTTAGTGATGTAATTTTTATTTTTAATGGCAACACATGATGTAAATATTTGTAGTAAATCTTAGAAATAAAGATATTTAGCTTTTGGTACTTAGAAAATTGTCTAAGTATGAAATTGGTTTACAACAGTACATTATTTTATATGTAAAATGTTTCTAAAGTCATATTATGATTAGAAAAATTAGATGGAGATAGTATACATATTGATGATTATGTGTATAATCTCAAAAATCAATACAAACAATATGAAAAAGAGATATTTATGATTTACCAGTGAAGTAGAATAATGGAATTAAAGGTAAAGGAATTATTTTGTTAACAAAATAATTACTTGACCAATGAAGGCCAATATCCTAGATGTTTACTCTAAATTGGAAAAGTATATTATGGTCTTAGTTGACCTAGTAGAAATTTGTGAAAAAGGCATGGTATTTATGTAAAGGAAATCTTGCAAGATTAAGTATTCTTTTGATGTATGCTTTTGTGATTTGAAAAATGATATGTGAACTTTTTGTAAAGCGATATATGTGAAGTTTTTGAGAACCTAATTTTGTGATCCGAGATCAAGCTGAGGTCAAAGATTAGCCTAGAAGAAATTATAGCATCTATACGTCTATATTTAAGAAACTTAAAGTTCAGTTACTTGTTTTGGTAGTGAGCTCATCTTGCATCTATTGTACTACAACTCCTAATAGGGTTGGAATCTCCTAATAGGGATTCAAAGTCTCCTAATAGGGAATCTTTATACTAAATTTTCTCATTGACTCCTAACAAGGTCCATCTTCTATTAAGGAACATATATATCAATATATCATTTAGTCGGTACCATCCCCATTAGGGTTTTCCCTTGGCTAGGGTTTCCATAGTTAACAAAATATGGTGTTATGAGTTCTCTTTATGTATGGTTATTATTTTTGTTCAGCATTACTTTTTAAATTTCTTATGCATGGTTCAAAGTAATTAATAATATCCAATTGGTGAAAAAAGTTTGTAGAATACTGATTCATAGATCCCCTTCATCTTGAAGTCTATACCCTTAAAGTTATTAAGGGTCTGGGTTACTTTGAAGAAGATATTGATCTCTCTCACAGAATCACAATAAAGGCCTATCATTATGGTGACTGCTTTTGCCAAGGAGTTATCATATTACCCACAAGAGTTTGTCTAACTTCTAAGAATACATTATTCTAGGTCGTAGATAATGACATGAATTGTAACATGATACTAAGACACCCTTGGATTCACATTATGAAAGTAGTTCCTTCTACATATCATCAGTGTCTAAAGTTCACTTACAAAAATGTTGAGGTTACCATTATTGGTGATCCAGATCCTTTCCAGTTTTGTGCTAATATGAGAGATGCTACTGCATACCAAGTCCCAACAAACAAGGAAGCACAACCCAAAAATTCATATAAATATGTGGGCCCTGATATACTCCTCAGTAAGGCCAAGGAAAAGTTGAGAATTAAAGACAAAGGGTATGGAGAATACTTTATATCTCAAGTATTCCACATTAGTGAGTCACCACTTTGTCCCCAATTTTATGGTAAATCACAACTATTATAGGCACAATATTATGAGATTAGTACACAAAATGCCACTTCTATCAATTTCATTAGTGGAGGTGGTCCACATGAATAATATGTCTTAGAGAATATTATTTTTTTTATTGAGAAAGAAAAGCATAACAAGAATCCACTTTGATATCTCCTATAGGTTTACTATCATGTAGGAACAAGACTATAATGGATGTAGTGGTCTTAGATCTCAAAAACAAGGAATGATTGAACCTATCACTACAAAAGGATGACCTCCTAGTTTGGGGCTTGGATTTGAACCATTATGAATAGGTCCTCCTAGTACTAAGGTACCCTTGTGTAAGACTGTAAATGTTTTGAATGATGAAAAGGCATATGAGGATACCCAACTAGAAATTGATAATATTGATAGTCCTTATGAACTTGACCATATCTTTGTTGACCCTAATATCCTAGCCATGGAGAAAAAATATCTTACTATAACTCCACTCATCACTCAAACCAATCATACACCTTGGATCAATACATTATGGGATTCAAGTCCTCCAACTTCTGAGCATGACCCCAATAATACCATTGAATATAATACCCATATATATACATTTAACCAAATCCCATTCAATAATGATGATGACATCCCCTCAAGTTATCCTAAACTATTGGAATGGGACCATCGTGGACCATCTATCTTTGATAAATTTGACAAAGATGATGCTGTTATAAATATCTTGGAACTCTATGAAGGCATTATAATTGATGGCCATAAAGAAGAAATTCCTCCTAAATTGAACACATTGGCATATTTTGGGGAGTCAACTCCATCTTCTAGTTACAAAATTGGAAACAAAGGAAAAAATAACTAGCATAGGTCTCTTGGTAAAAACTATAAGACACCACTAGAACATGAAAAAGAAAAAGAAAAGCATCTCCCAAAGATACAAAATGAACAACTTGATACCTAAATATCAATGTTCTAGCGTTCAATATGACATGAAGTCTTTTTGAGATCTCTCAATCTTCCTTCATGTGGGAAGTCATTGGTCTCAATCCTCCCAGTTCTTCCTTGTATCCAACTAATTATACCCAAATCCTACTACCTAACCTATCCAACACCCAAAATCAAACCTCTATCAAACAAGCCTTTTAATATGTCATCATCAATGAAATTCTATACAAAGATCCATTGGCCCAATTATCCTCAGATGCCTTGATTTGCAAGAGGAAAATATTGTCTTGCATATAGTACATGATAGTATGTCCCAAGGCTATTCTAATGGTTTGAGTTTACATACAAACTTGGAACAAATCCAATGTAGTTAAATTCACTCATGGATCTAGAGGTTATCAATTAGTAGCATCGATAATAGATTCATGTCTAACATTCATCAACAACACTCATGATTCCATCTAAAAGTCCAAAAAAAATATCAAAAAAATGGAAAAAGTCATGAAAAAATGGACCCCTTGATGAAAAATTGGCAAAAAGGCATCTTGGCACAAAATTTTGAGTCAAGAGAAAAATTCCATCCTTAAGTGAAAACCTAGAAAATAGATGCTTTGGGAAAGTACCATGGTGAAAACCCAGAAAACAAGTGCCATGTGCAATCAGTTGTTGCTCCTCCATCCATTGGGATTCCATATGGTTTCCCCCCTTGTCATTCCTTGATCACATCCTTCATATTGCAAGACATCTTTGGTCCTTTATCATAACCTACAAAATATTTAATATCCATTGTTATCTTATCCCAACATTAGTAGTCTGTACATACTCTGTCTTTCGCCTTTGCACATAGTTTGCATCTTGTCTAGGGGAATAGTACTTATAGAGTGTATGAGCTTGAAATTAAACTAGAGGGATGTCACTAAGCTCATGCTACCAATTGGACTTATCATATATTAGATTAGAGTTAACACTTGTAAATCCTTTATGATCCTAAAAAAAAAATACTTAAAATTTAGATACGATCCTAAAAAAATCCTAAAACATCTTGAAAAAATCCATAAAAACCATACAATATCCTGAAAAAACTGATAAAAATCATATAATCTCCTAATTTTTTTTATAAAAATCATTAAAATATCCTAAAAAAATTGATTAAAATCATATAATGTCCTAAAAAACCTAATAGAAATCATGAAATGTCTTAAAATAAACTCTAAAAATCATAAAATGTCCTAAAGAAATGAGTAACACAAAAACATCAAATATCCCCAAAATCCCTAAAAATCACAAAACTCACCAAAAATTTGCAATAAACCTTGTAAATAATCATTGTGGATAATCACCCCCTTTGCTTAAAAATTTGTGCTTTTGCAGACTAAAATTCAAAGCACGACCCTTCAATGACAATCACACCTTAACCTACCATCTAAGCAATGTGAACCAACAATTAATCCAACTTGTGACCATGATCCTATCAACCAAACAACAGTCAAACCTACAATATAATCAATCTATCAAACACTCTCTAAAGACCTAAAACACTAAAAAAGTGAGTAAGAATGGACAAGAATATTTGTTGGCTCACATTGTTTAGTGAGTGGTTTATTTTTGCTTTCTTTTTCTTTGATCATGTTCCTATGCCACTTGATGATATAAATTGATCTATGAAAGTGGTTAGGATGGTTCATGATCGTCTTATGTAAATTTTCTTTTGAATGTACCTTGGAGAGTCTAGGGCATATATATATGCCTCAAAAAGGAAAAGGTCATTTTTTCTTTCTACATTATGCTTGTTTATGCAAAAGGCTTGCATTTGCACTCTGGCCCTCTATGGCCATGATGCATTGAATTTCATTTGTCATATAAAAATAAAGATCCATTGACATATAACACACTTTATAGAAGAAAAAGGTCCTCACCTCATACTAACTAGTCCTTGTCACATCTTTTCTATCTTCTAACATCTATCTCAATCACCACCACCATAGTCATGTACTTAGGTGTGCCAAAATCATCTTCATCCTTTGTTCTTGCATTCTTGCATAATCATACACTGCTTGTCAACCTTTTGTGAATTTCTACCAAGTCTGGCCTAAGTTTGACCAATTTTGATAAAATTTTATCATGTTTTAGTAGGTTGACCTATTTTTGACCTCTCTCTAGGGTTTTTTAAATGCACACCAAATTTTGGGTCATTTTGAGTTCATTTGCATTATTTTTGACCCTCTGCCTTACCACTTGTTAACTTGCTACCAAGTTTGACCTAGGTTTGAACAAATTTAGATTTTTTTTACCATTTTGACTGATTTTACCCATATTTTGACCTCTTTCTACAGTTTTTTGGAATGCACATAAAGTTTTGGGCCATTCTGAGCCTAGTTAGACAAATTTTGGCCCCTGAAGCATCCTAGAGCACAATTGGGCTTCGCAACTGTGCGCAAGGTGCACTTGGTCATCCTAGGGCATACATTCTCATTTTATAGTACATTTGGTCATTTTGAGTTCACCCTATGTGTACTTGGGGTAGTTGGATTCCCATAACTTCTTCCAAGGCCACAATTACTCCAATTTTGCACTTTGGACCCCATAGCTTTTGCATTTGAGCTCCAATTGTCGATCCATTAGTTTCTATGGATTCATGTTTTTCACTATTGACAAATTGAACCATCATTTAAATTATTTGGTCAATTATCAAGGGGGAACCAATATATATCACCCATATTGGGGCATGCTTTTATGACTTTTTATTAGTATTATTTGACACAACACTCTAAATCACATTGTATCAACGAGGGGAAAAATTTAGATGCTCAAAATTATTTTTTTAGAAACAATAGTCCACCAAGATAACTAAGAGGGGGTGTGAATCAATTATCTAATAATTAAAATATTTATCAACCTTAAAAAATCTTAACCATTCAACCAAAGTAAACAACAACCATACTAAGATGCAAATACATAATTACATCATATATGTTAACTAGGGAAACCTTTGATCAGAGGGAAAACCCTTGTGGGAATGATGCCCACAAGATGATGTACTAATAAAAATATTGCTTGTTAGAGGATGGACCCTATTTGGAGTCTATTACAACATTTAGTACATATGAGTCCCTATTAGGAGACTTTGAATATCTGTTACGAGTTGTGCCAACCCTATTAAGAGTTGTGGAAGATAGAAGGACCCACTGTCTAAATAGCTTAAGGGGTAAGAACACTGAACTCATTGTCCAAATGATCTCTCAACTATTCACTGTAGAATAATTGTCCATATTATACTTTAACTTCTATCCTCTATCTTATCAACTAGACTAATCACTGTTAGACCTTGTAGACCAGGTCACGAACCTTAGATCCAAATATCAAACCTCGAATCTCACGATAAAACCTCTATAATGAAGTTTTGTCCAACTTCACTCTACTCTACCTATCTTCACATTCTACTCTTTGTGCTACTTACAATCATTCCCTTGCATCCATTCATGATAAAAGAAAACATCCTTCCTTTATACCAAATCTATAAAAAAATTCCTCGAGTTGGATGTTACACCTTGTCATTTAACTATTGTAGGACCACATTAAGAACACATTATGCTTTGTGATAACATTAATCTTTTGCCTTATAACTTGAATAACGTTCTATATGTGCAACATTATGATGAGCAAGCTTAGCTATGTCAGCTCCAACTTGTCTTCTACACATCTTTAACTTCAGCTTCCTAGTATAAATTTTTTTCTAAGAGATATAACAAGTTTACTAGAACATGCTCATGCAAACTCTATCTCAGAACAATCTTCACCAAAACTTACATAACTTATTCCAGAATTAATATCTTATTCTTCTGAGGTTAGCTTCATATACTAGACACTTGGTATTATCTCCCTTTAACCTTGCTATTGAAATTACTTAACTATATATCCTTACCAACTTGATCTTTTCATTGTTCTTCTGTAAGATATCACAGAAAACTGCTATGTTGACATCAATGACAAACATAGTCATGAATGTAACATATCATCATGATAATGATCTAATCATGTTTCTAAAATACTCCCCTATTGAAGTATCATCAACATTCATGCTTCCAACTATATCCTCCTTTGGCATTGATGGCAACATAGATGAAAAACATCTAGTTCCAAATATACCAACTGTAAAAGATTGTTAACCTTTCTTTTAAAATCCTCTTTATCAATCATTTTAAAATCCTCTTCATCAATCATTCTCCCCCATTGATATGCCTCAATGTTCTCTATATCATGTTTTTATCTCTCCCTTAAATGAATTCTATATCAAACTATTTTTCATGTTGTAATCTCTCCCCCATTGACATCAATGTCAAATGTTTCAGTAACCATCAATCTCTAGAACAACTATCTTTGACTTTAAATGCACCATGAGAGCTTAGATGGAAATACAAATTGGTAACATCCCTAAAAAGCTCAAGGAATATGAGTAGGAGCTTTGTTACTTAATTAAGGAAAGTGGTCAAAGAATGGAATAGGTCACTTCTAGTCTATGTGTTACGGTGGCCAATTTGGGTAAGAAGAGTAATGAGGAGATAATGTCTCCTAGTAATGTTGGGATGGGGATCTAGGAGGACCTAGTAAGAGAACTAGGTAGAGCATGAGGAAAAAATTCACTAAGGCTCTTGAGGCTCCTATTTTAGCTTCAGCTAACATTATCTAGAGTATTGGAGAAGTGGGTAAAGAGGTGGTGAACATCATCAAAGTGTTGTTGTAGGTGTTGGTTGTGGAGCTGGTGTACTAGTTTCTAGTCTAAGCATTTTTTTTTGGTTTTTGGTTTTTGTTTTCCAACTTGTTTAAAACTCTAGGTTCTAGGTCCTTGTAAAACCTGGCTACTTTTTATAGTTTAAACTTTTGGTTTTGGGTCCTTGTAAAACTTGGTTTCTTTGTTTAAAACTTTAGGTCTTAAGTCCTTGTGAAACCTAGTGGTGCTTAATGTTTATCTTTAGCTTTTTTTTAAAGGGTTTCAGACCCCTTTAAAACTTGTTTTTACCTTAATTTAAAACAATTATCTTTAACTAGCTTGAGTGTCCAAAGACACTATTCAAGAAAACATCCAACAAGAGTCCTACATGACTTTGTCCATTAGAGATACTCCCCCATATAGGAAGCATCAACATTTAGTCCAGACAAATAATAGTGCTCTATTACACTAGATTGATGCACTCTTGCATCATCTAATCTAATGTAGGAAGGGGCATAACCCCTGGTATACCTCACAAATACTCAAAAATCTCTTTGGGAAGAGGCTTATGAAATATCTACAATCTGCTCTTTGATGCTTACATACTCCAATCTGATTTTCTTTGCTACAACTTTCTCTCTCAACGTGTGATACTTGATATAAATGTGCTTAGTCTTAGAATGCAACACTGGATTCTTTGACATGTTCATTGTACTTGTGTTATCACAATGTATTTCTTTATATCCTTTAGCATCTATTTCATCCAAATAACTTGATTACAATTGTTTTCTATTGCAACACATTCTAATCTTGTTGTATTTTGTGAAATACAATCCTTCTTCTTTCTTAACCAAGAAACCAATATTCCTCCAAGAAAGAAGGCTAAACCACTGGTGCTCTTTTTGTCATCCATACTACCTGCCCAATCAACATCAATATAAGCATATAACGTGAAATCATTAGATTTGTCATACCACAATCCAAACTTTGGAGTTCCCTTTAGATATCTAAATTTACTTTTAACTACTACATAATGTGGTTCTCTAGAATCAACTTGAAATCTTGCAACAATTCCATTTGCATTTTCTATATTTGATCTTGTGTGAATCAGATATTGCAACCCTTGAATCATAGATTCGTACTTCTTTTTCTCAATAGTAGGTGTCTCATCCTTTGAAGATAAGTTGTGTCTAGTTACCATAGGTGTTCCAACTAGTGTACATGTTTCCAAACCAAACCTTTTCAGTAGATCTTTCCAATGCTTAGTCTGAGAAATAAAGATTCCTTCTTTGTCTTATACAATCTGTAACCCTAGGAAGTATTTCATCTCTCTTATCATACTCATTTCAAATTCCTTCTTCATTTCTTCTGCAAACTTGTCATTTTCATCATCATCTCCTCCAAATATGAAATCATCAACAAATATTACCAAAATCATTAATCCATCATCTATTTCTTTCTAGTATAGATTACTATCTACCATACCTTTGCTAAATCCAATCTTTGTCAAATGCTTGTCCAGCCTTGCATACCAAGTTTTGTGTGCTTGCTTCAATCCATACAATGCTTTCTTTAATCTACATACTATTTCCTTGTCATCTATTAAAGGAAAACCTTTAGGTTGTTCCATGTACACCTCTTCTTCAAGTTATCCATTCAATAATGCTGACTTGACATCCATTTGATATACTTTGAATTTCTTATGTGTTGCATAGGCTAGGAATAACCTTACTACTTCTATTCTTTCCACAACAAAATATGTTTCATCATAGTCTATTCCTCCTTTTTGTGATTAATCTTTATATACCAATCTTGCTTTGTTCCTTACAACTTCACCTTGTTCATTCATCTTGTTCCTGAATATCCTTTTTTTTCCTATCACATTTTTGTCTGTTGGTCTTGGGACCAATTCCCATGTCTCATTTTTCACTATCTAATCCAATTCTTCTTTCATAGCTTGCTTCCAAAAGTCATATTTACATTCTTCATCTGAATTCTTTGGTTCAACTTGAGATATCAGACATAGTTCTTTACTTATTCTTCTTCTTTTCATCACACCTTTATCTCTACTTTTGATAATCTGCTCTACTAGAATATTCTTTGTCATATTCTTACCAGAAGTAGGATTTTTTTTCTCAACTCTTATCTCTGTTGAAATTTTTGAGCTTTGTTCATGCCTTTTCTCTCCTTCATTCTACAAATCATTGTTAGTCTCAAATAATAATTCATCATTCTTTGGTTTAGTAACAACATTCTCATCATCAAAATTATAATCAACTACTCTTTCTTATATCCTAAATTTCTCATCAACTCTTTCTCTCAACAATAGTCTTAGTTCTCAGATTATAAAATCTATAAGCTCTGCTTTTCAATGAATAACCAAGAAACATACCTTCATCACTTCTAGCATCAAATTTAACAACATCACTATCTCTTTTGATGTAACATTTTCTGACAAATTTTTTGAAATACTTAACTGTAGGTGAGTGGCCAAACCATAGTTCATAAGGAGTCTTATTTGTGTCTTTCTTGACTTACACTCTATTCATAGTGTAGACTGTTTTATTCAAAATTTCTCTCCAAAACATCTTGGATACATCATTCTCAACTAACATAGCTCTTGATGTTTCTATTACTAACCTATTTCTTCTCTCTGCAATGCCATTTTATTTAGGGGTTTTGAGAGCTGATAACTATGTTTTGATTCCATTAGCTTCACAAAAGATGTTAAACTCATTTGAAGTTAACTCTCCTCCTCTATCCAATCTTAAACATTTAATCTTTATACCTAATTCATTCTCAACTCTATTCTTAAATATCTTGAACTTATCAAATGCCTCTAATTTTTCTTTAAGAAATACAACCCACTTCATTTTAGAAAAATCATCAACTTAAATCATGAAGTACCTTTCACCATAGATTCCTTTAGTCTTCATAGAACCACTAAGACCTATATGCACTATCTCCAATTTTGTTGTAGTAGTAAACTTCTTGTTATTAAAAGAAGTTTTTGTATGCTTTGTCAATACACACTCCTTGCAAATTGTGTTAGTAGGGTTAGCAATCTTAGGCAAATCTCTAACTACAAACATAGTACTAGTTTTCACAATGTTGTCAAAGTTTATATGAAAAAATCTCTTATGCCATAACCAATTGTTATCTACCTTAGCAACCAAATGTGTCATTTTAGTTGGATTTAACTAAAATACATTACCTCTTGATCTAGTTCCTATTCCAATTACCTTTCCATCTTTGTCTCTAATCATGCATGTTTTTATTTTGAACTATAACTAATAACCTTTATCCACTATTTGTCCAACACTTGGAAGATTGTGTTTCAAGCCATCAACAAAATATACATCCTTAGTGTTAGTCTTACCATCAAAATTTATAGATCCAATAGCTTTAACATCACATGCTACATTGTTTCCAACTCTGGCAATGCCTCCAACATGACTTTTGAAGTTAACAAACTTGTTCATATCACTAGTCATAAGATGTGAGCAACTAGAGTCAATTATCCAATCAAATTTATTTTCAACCTATGATACCAAAGCCATCTTCTCTAGACTTTCTTCTTTGATTGCTACAAATCCTATTTTATCATCACTAGCTTTTACTACTTGTTCATTATAATCGTCTTCTTTATTTGCATAAAAACACTCTCTATCTCTTCTAGGTTTGAACTTTCCTTTATATTGTTTCTCTCTTTTAGGAAACTTAGATGCATAATGAACAAACTCATTACAAGTCCAAAAAACAAAAAAATTCATACCTTCTGGCTCTTTTACTGTAAATAGATCAATACCTTCCTTTATCTTCATGTCTTCTTTGCTTGTGCTTCTATTCTTTTGTATACAACAAAAGGATTCTGAATCTGAACATTCAATGCTCTATTCTTTACATAGATCTAATAACTAACCAAGAATTTCCATCATTTGGGTGTCACAATTTCCTCTATATAACTTAGGAGTATCCTTTCTAAACATGTTTTCCATGGATCTCCCAAAGCTGTTAAGCTTTATCTTCAAGGATCTAATGCTCTAATACCAATTGTTAGAAACAATAGTCCACCAAGATAACTAAGAGAGGGGGGGTGTGGGTGAATCAATTATCCAATAATCTTAATCATTCAACCAAAGTAAACAACAACCATACTAAGATGCAAAAACATAATTACACTAGATATGTTAACTAGGGAAACCCTTAATCTAAGGGAAAACCCTGGTGGGAATGATGCCCACAAAATGATGTACTAATATAAATATTCCTTGTTAGAGGATGGACCCTATTAGGATTCTATTACAAAATTTAATACATATGAGTTCTTTTTAGGAGACTTTGAACCTTTGTTAGGAGATTCCAACCCTATTAGGATTTGTGGAAGATAGAAGGACCCACTGTCCAAACAACTTATAGGGCAAGACCACTAAACTCACTATCCAAATGATCTCTCAACTATTCCTTGAAGAATAATTGTCTATACTGTACTTTAAATTATTTCATTTGTCTTGCCAACTAGACCAATCACTGTTAAACCTTGTAGACTAGGTCACAAACCTCATATCTAAATATCAAACCTCAAATCTCACAATAAAACCTTGACAACGAAGTTTTCTCCAACTTTTCTCTGCTCTACTTATCTTTCCATTCTAC
Source organism: Cupressus sempervirens (assembly GCA_028749045.1). Taxonomy (NCBI): domain Eukaryota; kingdom Viridiplantae; phylum Streptophyta; class Pinopsida; order Cupressales; family Cupressaceae; genus Cupressus; species Cupressus sempervirens. Next base: position 530,756,817 of record CM053783.1, on the reverse strand, counting down.
TGTTTGTCCTATTTACAATCATTCACTTGCATCTATTCATGATAAAGGAAAATGACATTCCTTTATATAGAATCCATAAAATAATTCCTTGAGCCAACTATTACACCTTCTCAATTAATTATTATAGGACCACATTAACAACATGTTACACTTAGTGATAACATTAATCTTTCACCTTGTAATTTGAATAACTTTATGTACATGTAAAATTATGATGAGTGAGCTTAGCTACATCATATCCAACTTGTCTTTTATACATCTTTAACTTTGGCTTCTCAGTATAACAACTCTACTAAGAGATATAACAAGTTTACTAGAACATAATTCTATAAAATATATCTCAGAATAATCCTCACAAAGAATTGCATATCTTCTTCTAGACTTAATATCTTATGCTTCCAAGGTTAGATGCATATACTAGACACTTAGTATTATCTCCCTTTAATCTTGCTAGTGAAAGTGCTCAACTATCTGCCCTTACCAACTTGATCTTTCCACTATTCTTTTGTCAAATACCATAGAAAATTGCTATGTTGACATCAATGAAAAACATAGTCATGAATGTAACATATCATCATGATAATGATCTAATCATGTTTCTACAATACTCCCCCATAGAAGTATCATCAGCATTCATGCTTCCAACATAGTTCACATCTACTATTCAATAATTTTTTAATACTAACCTGTCCCATTTTATCATTTCACTAACTATAATATTTTGGCCAACTTGATTATCATTCAAGTGGATTGCAACAATAGTCTTCATCACATACATCCCCTTGTAAATCAATTGTAGATCATTTTAGAATCAACTCTAAATAGTTCCAACATCATCAAATTCTCATCTAATCAATGAAAACCATTTCAACATCATCAAAATCCATTCTAATCAAACTAGAATCATCCCTAACCATCCCAAAACCATCCCAAATCAACCCTAATAAACCTAAAACATGCCAAATATCTCAAATCTTTCATCATATGTCCAACCCTAGGCATTTTCATGTCCCTTAGTGCCTTGGAAACCTATCAAATCTAACCTTAGCATTGTCATGTCCCTTAACACTAGTTCAAACTATATTCTTATCATTTGATCATTGACATTGTTGAGTTCCTCAGTGTCAAATTGTGGCATTATCAAACCAATTTAATAACATTGAAAATGTTCATACATGCTATTAGAATCAACCTTATCAATCAATTTCAATCCTATGGCATTTACAAATGATTGTTAAATGTCACATGACCTTAATCCATGTCATGTGTCCTTGGCATGTTATCAATCTTAATCATTTAGTTTATTTGATCATGGCTTTAATCTATCCACCATTTTTCCAGTTGATCTACATAATTGTAACATTTCATCAAAAGGATAATATCACATTTATTTCATCAAATTGACAAATCACTTACTAATTTTATCCTATAGGATTAAATAACCCATAATCTAATCCTATGTCATTTCAATCATTTTCATCTTGTGTTTACTAATTATGCTTGCTAACTAATATTCTCAATTAATTGATTCATCTTTGCAAACTATGGGAATTCTCAAATTTTCTAGGTCCTATTTTCTACTTCTAATTTTTATTTTACTAATTTCCATTTGTGTGGATACATAAATTTTTTAATCAAATATTTCATCTAGTCTTGAAAAATGGACATCATACATCATACATTCTCCATTTACACTTGGCTAATGTGTGTCATATTTGACATATTTTATTCCTTACACATTTCTATAATAAGCCTCCACCAACATAGATTCTTGGCTACAAGTGGCTTTGAGATGTCATATGCACATCATAGATTCTCCTCCACTTTTAGCCATGTTGACTTTGATGTGTTATAGAATCCTAAATTTGGCATCTTGTGTCATATTTGTCATAGATATGCTAAATAATATCCTGCCAAGTTGCACATTCAAGTTGACAAGTGTCCGTCCTCTCATTCATGTCTCATGTCTTGCATGTTGGTTATAAATTGACCCATCTTGCTCTCATTTTTTATCCTTAGAGTCTCTATTCTAACATCATGCCTAAACCACACTTCTGGTACTTTCAATAGCATCATCCTATCATATTCTTTTACTTTTAGTTGTGTACACTATAGGCAATTGGAGCTACATCATATGGAAAAGCAAGAAGGACATGGGAACTACAATTGAAGAGGGGTTTTTTCTTATGTTCATTTCTTTTGTTTGAATTGGTATTAATGGTAGATTAGAAGGTTTTAGTTTATTTTGATTGAGTTTTTGTGGTTTCTCATAGTATGCTAGGTTCTAACCCATTTTCTAGTCCTATAACCATCAACTGATTTCAATTGAAGAAAGGAACAAACAAGATAGCCTATGAACTTTGGTATGGTCATACACCTAATGTGAGTTATTTGAAGATATTTGGAAGTAGGTGTTACATTCATAAGGATGCAAAGAATGGTAAATTTTATTCAAAAGGAGATGAAGGTATATTTTGTGGCTATTCATCTAAGTGAAAACCATATAAATGTTTGAACAAAGCTACTAATGTATTTGTGAATTTTGGGCCTCAGATTCTCACACACACTTCAACATAGTATTTACCTAAGAGATCATCCTAGAATGAACATTAAATTATTCATTTGAGTAATCTAATCAACGTAACTTGTTGCTTTCTAACTAGAAGGATTTTTCCTTGCTCTCAGACTAAAAGGCGAGCAGCAAGACCTTTTAGTACAAAAGATTTGTGTAGCTAAATGATAATGCAATTAATCTAATAACATATAAAGAAAATTAAACTATATGATTGAATTTTAATCTATATGATATTAAAGCTAAATAATGAAAGTTATGAGAATATTCAAGAAAATGAGTATGCAATTCAGCATTAATTCAATACAATTCAAATTCCCAACTAATATAATGAGGGATTAGAAGCCTCTTAAATAGAATTCCCAAAATCGATCAATGGTCAAGATCAATTTGGATGGACGGTCGAGATTGAAGGTGAGATTCAGTTGAGATGGAAACTTCCTTGTGTAGGTGAACTTAACTATTTTAGATTTGAGTGTTATGAGTAGTTAACTGAGCTTCACATGAGTGTCAGAACAAGTTAACTAAATTAATTCCAATTCAAGAGATAGTTCACTTAGAGTTTCTATTTTGAAATTGAAGAGAAGATTTGAAGAGATTGTTTAATTTAATAAAGTGAAATATGACTTCATAAATGCATAAACTTTAATTAATTGAATAATTAAATCCAATAATCAAAGTGAGGGCATTATTAAATTAAATAAATTTAATTCCTTAGTACACTAGCATTAGGAGATAATTTAATTTAATTAAAGTATAAATACTTTAAATTAAATTAAATCTAATCAATAAGTTTAATGTAGCTAATTTGAGTTGATACCTTAGGAATTAAATTAATAGTGTGATTAATGTAGATTAGGGTTTTTTTTGCATCTGACAATCAAGTCAAGTATCAAGAATTAGAATAAGAATTGCCTAGTGACATAGGACTTTAGGGTTGATCAAATAGACTAGAATTGGTTAACATGGAAATGTGCCAATTTTGGGGTATTACATTTGCCCCTCTTTGAATGAATGTGCAAGTAACATGTTCAATTAAAAGAAATTAGAGGTATGAAGCATAGGTCAAGAAATGAGATTAGTTCCAAAATTGATGACATAGAGACCAATTAATAAGCTTTTAAAGATTATCTCGAGAATGAAGCTTAACCTTAGGGGATCTAGATAGAACACCTAGATACATAGATTGACAAGCTTTTAAAGATTATCTCCAAAACATAGCTTAATCTTAGGAATCTAGATAGAACATCTAGATATCGAGATGATAAGCTTTTAAAGATTATCTCTAGAATGAAGCTTAATCTAAAGGAATCTAGATACAACACCTAGATACTGAGATGATGAGCTTTTAAAAGTTATCTCTAGAATGGAGCTTAATCTTAAGGAACCCAGATAGAACACCTATATACCAAGATGATAAGCTTTCAAAAATTATCTCTAGAATGGAGCTTAACCTTATGGGATCCAGATAGAACACCTAGATACCTAGATGATAAGCTTTTAAAGATTATCTCTAGAAAGAAGCTTAATCTTAAGGAATCTAGATAGAACACCTAGATACTAAGATGATAAGATTTTAAAGATTATCTATAGAACAGAGCTTAATCTTAAGGAATCCAGATAGAACACCTAGGTACCAAGATGATAAGCTTTTAAAGATTATCTCCAAAATGTAGCTTTAACCTTAAGAGTTCCAGACAGAACACCTAGATACCTAGATGATAAGCTTTTAAAGATTATTTCCAGAATGGAGCTTAACCTTAAGCGATCTGGATAGAACACCTAGATACCTAGTTCATAAAAGACAACAAGATCTAACCATGAGTCATAGAATCATCCCTAGAATGAGGCTTGATCCTCAAGATTTTAGCTTTAGATTGTCATGATACCTATTGATGGACATAAGATTTAGATTGAGTTGAAATCAGATTCAAAGATGTAATCATATTGCCCCCTTGAGAGCGAAATCAAAACATGACATGCCATAAATATGATGTAGATTAGTATATCAAGAGATAAAAAGGAAGTCAAAGATTGAAAATATTATAGAAGAGATTAGAATGATCAATAAAAAAATTGGAGGCAATTCAAAGTGATTTTGAGGTCCAGAAGACCAAGTTTGACCAATAGTTGAATAGATTTGAGCAAAGTTGACTTTTCTAAAAAAATTGGAAATTTTGAAGACAAATTTGAGTTGAAAATATCCTAAGATTCACAAAGTATCAGTAAAGTGGACTGCACAAGCATTCAATCATCTTGGTCCAAAATTTTTTTAATGTGTTTTTTAGCTATTTAAGTGTGTCTAATTTCGAATTGAATCCCAAAAATAGATTCAGAAAGGTCAAATTAGCTAGGGGGTTGACTTTCATGCCAATAGAGAACTTTGCAAAATTAGGTCAAAACCTATATAAGGGCCCACAAGATCATTTTAAAATCATTTGCAACTTTTTTCTTTAATGAAGAAGAGAGCTCTGAGGCAAAAATGGTGGTCCCCATGTCTTCTCATCGATTCAAGTACCCTTGATGACACAACCGGCCAGTGGAATATAGACCTCCGGTGAGTGGTTGATAACCTTGCTCTATTTTTAAGTTTGCATGCTTTATGAGGTGTTTTAGTATGTTTTTTAGAAGGTTTTCAAATGTTGCCATGTCGGTTCTTGCATGAGGATGTCTCTCCTCACACGAAGCTAGTCTTTTCTCACACAAAGAATCACCAAGCTTGTATTTCTTTGCTTGGTGTGGTGTGGATTCTCACATGGGTGATACCCTTTTTTCATGCTAGGAACCCTAGATTTTGGGCATTCTTCACTTAGTGCTTGGTCAATCCTCACCAAGTAGTTGTATCCTCATGGAAAGATGTGTATTCTCAAGTGAGGATATAAAATTTTGCATGAGATTCTGGTGTAAATTGCATGTTTAAAAGTTTAAATTTGGAGTTTTTGTTGCAATTTTTCTCCTTGTTTCATCATCTTTTTTTAGAAGAGATTGATTATTTACCTATTGTGTTTGTGTGTGCAGGTTACATTCCTAGATATTGGCTTTCGATGACACTATCCACCTTATGGGATGCTATTATGATAGATCATTGATGTTGACATGGCTCACATAGATAAATTGGATCTCTCATATTTGTGCCAGATTCCACCAGTATTGGTGAATCACAGCTTGCTTATAGAATTAGTGGAGCATTTCCATTAGGAGACAAAAACTTTCCACTTGACCCAAGGGGAGATGATAATGACATTGGAGGAAATTTATAGGATTCTCCACATACCATTCCATGGACTAAGAGTGGTTGATGACATAGTTCTGTGAGGAGGTACAATGGAACTAAGGGCCATTTTCCAGCAAGACTTGATTATGGGTAGAGCAATCATGTGGGATGAGCTTGTGCATACCTACAATCCCACTCATAGGTTGGCATCAATTTTGATCATATTTATTAGTTGCTTCTTGATGCTAGATAAAGGCTACTATGAATTAGAGTGTGGATGGGGCAAGATGCTCCAGATGATGCTAAAAACCCTAAAGAGATATGGTTGGGGTTAGTCCATCCTGACACATATGTATCATGAGATGCATGAGATACTCTACCATGAGAAGAAGACTATGGCAACTAGAGTATATGTTCTACAAATCTGGGCCTGGAAGCACCTGCCAATCATGAGGCCCATCTTTGAGGATGAGAGAGCCTATGGAGCCATATATATGTAGATATAAAGGACAACTTACCCAGGAAGCTCTGGGGAAGACTAATTAGTGGAGGGCCTATCTTGATGACTTGGTGTCTAGTATGGAAGCCCTAGAGAGAGATTGAGGATTGGGATGATGCACCCCAGGAGCTAGAACATATGTTCTCATCTCAACCACTGATAAGTTTCTCAGTGCAGACTATGGAGAGATTTTCTTTGATACAAGTGTGGTGGTAGTATGGGAGGCCACATGATACCTTGTAGAAGTACTACTTCTATGCATGACTAGGTATAAATTTGAAGCATGGATAGTCTATGAGATTGGATCCAACAAGATCCATGATAGATGTACACAATTTGGTTACAACATAGTGGGACTAATTGCCAACAGATGTAGATGGTGGGATGACACCAGCTTACCAAGCATATTTTGTGGGTCATCCCTTCCCATGTTTTATAGATCCAATGGGTATGGTAGCTCCTAGATCACAAGTACCACTATAGGGACCACCAAAGGGACTACCATAGTAGCTAGAGCAGCCACAACAAGTGAGACAACAGATTAGATAGGTGCAAATCCTTCCTAGATAGATGGGATCAGATCCAAGTGCTGGTGGCAGTGAGATAGCTTAGAGGAAATGGTAGAGAGCTCACACTAAGGAGCAGAAGCCAATCAAGAAGTAGGTTGAGAAGTTGGATGAGGAGATGTAAGACGAGCTTGTTGCAGGGACCCAAGAGGCCTTGAGGAGGGCTAAAGAGTGGATATGATAGGCCTTACAACAATTAGGAGAGCTATAGATATAGGTAGCTATTAGAGATACAAAGATAATTGAGCATGTTCGTGAGATCTGTGAGCTACAAGAGTAGCTAGAGATAGCAAAGAGGAGATTAGAGTAGCAATAGGATGAGATTCAGCTATAGTCAGCCCAAGTGGCTTATTATTTTTTAGCATATGTGGTAGTAGTGCCAGATGAGGTTGAGTAGGTGCCTTGATTTTTCGAGTATGCTCAAGAGTCAGGAGGTGCATGCCCTATAGCTAGACCAAATATGCCTCCACCGCCTCCACCTCCTCTAGGAGGTGAGGGGGAAGGAGAGAGTTGGAATATTTTGACTCCTATTTTTATCTAGCTCTGTATCTATTGGTGTGCTACCGCCATTTTGTATCATTTTGGTATTGACAACACTTGAGTAGCATTTATTTTTGCTGCAGATGTACACTTTTGATATATATATATATATATATATGAGATTTTGATTTGAATTTCCTCACATGTGTCACTTTTTGTCTTTATGAGATGTTCATGTTTATGATTATGAATGTAAATATGATGTGATGTATGAATTTAGTGTAGATAAGATGAGTTATGATAGTATATATGAAATGAAAAATTCAAATGAACTTAACATCTCGTGCAGTGTTCTATTTTTGTTCTACGCGATAGGTATCTCATGAAGATTGATAGGACAAACTAAAAATCAAATGCTTGTGCAGCCGTGAAGAAAGATGGTACTTTGAAGAAGTCGACAATTCCTCATCATGAAAGATGTAAGTAAGTCAATGATTGAACTCATGCAAGTGAAATAGTAATGCAACTCTATGCTAGATGCAACCTTAAACTAGATGCAACCCTAGGTCTATTTACCAAGCTTTGAAAATTATCATCACTAAAATTATATTGAAACCCATACATCATATAATTCCCATTGACATTGAAATCATGGAAATATGAATATGACATATGTTCTACTTTTATCTGGATTAAATGCAAGCATTCGAGGTACAAGAAGCTAGAATGATTAGAACATCTGTCCCTTTTAATGTAGCAAGTTAACATAAGAATCAAAGCATAAATGCTAGGATGACCAAAATGTTTCTTCTGTGCAGACACACCAGACACATGAGAGATCCTTCTTATGCCAAGTAATTAGTAAGTATTCTATTTACAACAATCCTTATGTTTGTAACCTGAGATAGAAATTTGCTAAGTATACTTGCAGTGACTTGTACATTCACTTAGTAGGACAAGTATCAGTATTTACTATAGCATTTAGAATTCATTCTAACAAGCAAGGAAAAGAACCAACCTCAATGAAGATTCCATATAAAAGGAGTCAAAGTACATATGGCTATCCAATATGAGATGGAGGCTCTTATAGTGGACACCCCTCTTATATGGACGCTCCAGATCACTGAAACTAAACCACAAATAGAAACCAAAGAAAAGATCATGCCTCTAGTCCTCACTTCATTGGTCAAAAGAGACATCATTGAGTCACTCGAGGAGACATGATAAAATGAAAGCAAAAAAAACAAAGAAAAATCTCAATACATCCAAATAAATTCATCATTTTGAGTTCAAGTTTCTATGTTATAGGATTGATGTCAAGTGTCAATATTCAAAACATGGATGAAAGAAATCTCTTTAGTAGGGTGATGATAGTACATAGATGTAGTTAGAACAACTAGTGACTGAAGTCAAAGAGGAGTCTTCAATAAGAAGAACCTTAGCAGGAAACTAAGTGGCAGTAGACAGGCATAGTTAGAACAACTGGTGACTGACATGAGAGAGATCTTCCATGAGAGGAATCTCAAAAAGTGACACTAGTGACAGTAGGAAAATGTAGTTAGAACAACTAGTGGCTGACACTCAAGAGATTATCTATGAGAGGAATCTCAAAAGGTGACACTAGTGATAGTAGGCAGACATAGTTAGAACAACTGGTAACTATCATGAGAGATTCCAATGACACTATAAGGTGTTGCCCCCAAGTTATGAAAAGATTCAATCCATGGATACATGAGTGAAAGCAGCAAGCTAAAGTAGGAAAGCAACTATACATGAGCTAGAAGATGTGCTACGAGATATAGCATTTGAAATAAGAAGCACCTGTTTACCAGGTTTTCACCTTCTTGGCATAGATTCTTTTTTTTGCTACCATGATGCCTGTTTGCCAGGTTTTCATTAATGGAACTTTTTTTTGTCATTTTAAATTTTTTCTGATATTTTTGTATTTTTTTTTTTTCAAATATTTTTAGAATTTTTGGAATTTTCCACTTTTTTTGTTATTACCAAGGCAGCTATTGCTTGGTTTTCAACAAGATAATAGATTTTTTAGGACTTTTTGCAATTTTTAGATTTTTTCAGGATACTTAGATATATATAGAGAGCTTTTTAAAACCAAATTAGCTATAGAACCATGTTAGTGAACAGATTGTCCTCTAAGAAAATATACACAAATATAACGTTGAATGCCCAAATGAGAGGACAAACTAGCACCAACAGTTGGATAGGTTATCATGGATTGATAACCTTCCTCTGAATTTTTATCGGGTATAGCTCCCCGTATATGATTTACAATGAATTAAAATATGGATGCTTTTAACCTGAAAGCACAAAAGGATTACAAACATCTACCTGTATGTACAAAGTAGATGTGGAAACCAGGATTATTGCAAAGAAAGAACAACAAAGAACATTAGATGACACAAAGTTCACATGCCCAAATGCTGCATTACAAAGTAAACATGAGAAAATGTCTTCCGTTCTCTTGAGAGAATTGAAAATCAAAGCTTTTAAAGATATTTGAAATGATAATGTAACAAGAAAAAAATGATATTGAAATGTAATTCAGAGAAAACTGAATATGACACAAAGTTCATAATCAGTGGAGGGAAAATTCACCATAATCAAAGTTTTGATATACTTAACCCTCAATCTCCCTTCCCTGACTGCAAAAGATCACAAAGTATCTTGTGCACATTATAGCCAAACCACTGTTTTAAGAAAGATAGAAACTCCTTTCACAATATTACATCAGCTATCAAAATCCTATCTCTATCTCAGACACACAGTTCTAGAAAAGAAAAATAGCCCCTGCTCTGCCTCTCACAACCTCTCAAGAAAATGGAATTATCTTTGCAAAATCCCCTCCTTGTCTGAAGCCCAAAGTCTACAATCTAGAAGTTGGAAGAAATTGGAACCCCTTCCTTCACTTGTTGTTGCTTATTTATTCTTTCTCTATCAGTTGTGAGAGTTGTTTCGTTCCCCCCTCTTCCGTTATGAAAATTGATTCTTTTATTTATCATTCTTTCCTCATAAATTCCTTAGGAAATAAGAAAATGTAACTGATAACACTTACCACATGGAAATTCTTTATGACTTCCTGCAGATATAGGTTGTCCTTATTTCTCCATATTACATGCACAACATATTACATTATGAGCCCGAATAGCCTTATGACATGCTATGGACAGGTGGCATCTAACTGTCGTATTTGCAAGGTTCTCATAACTAATATTGAGTATCAATATCCATTAATCTTATATATGTTTAAGATACTCAAATTTTGGCATAAGAGAAAGCAATGCGGGTTCCACATTATAACATGCCTCTATCTTTTTCGGATAATCAACATTATTGATTGCAGATATCACGGTCAATAACTTGATGTGGTTTAAAGTAGGGTCTCCATTCTGTTATATTCAAAACCACTGATCATGATTCAATACATTTTTCGTATGGAGGATCAAATGTATCATTTGAAGCAATTCAGAAGATGAGGGACCGAAGGCCTGCACAAGGGTTTGTTTATCAGAAGTTAGTGCTCCCAAAATTGATTGCCGATCAATCCTTCTCTCAATATTTAATGTAGTTCCCAACTCATCACCAAGTATTTTTGTGACATGAGAAATCTGATCCCGTGGAGGAACCTGTAGCTTCCAACCTCACATGATTTTAAAATAAAGCTCTACATCTGTTATCATGAAGAAGAGTTGATTTATCCATGGCATATTTCCTTTCTTCCTTATAGCTATAGTAGCAGACTCATTGACAAGATTTTGAATATTTTCTCAAGAAAAGCTTGTGTATGGAATGTAAGCTTTTGAAAACCTACATCCTTAGTTAAGTGTTTCTTAGAAGTGTGCACAGGAAAGATCTTTACTGCTCTTCCTCTGCAGGCAAGCCCATATGTATTTTTTATGAACTTCAAATGTTTGAGCATGATATACCATCAAGACGTCAACTTATGGATGACCACAACTCACTCCTTGTATTTCAAGATGTTTTTAGCAACGAGCATATTCTCTTACTATTTCTTTGATTTACTTTAGCCTAATGATCTCAAACTGAGATCAAGATCTTCATGGAATTGTCCTTGTGGGTTATGTTGTCACTTCCCATCACAATGATGCTGATTAATATATATTTATATGTATTTGAGGGAAGCCATGGGTTATACCAACCTTGCACAGTCACCTCTAAAATCTGTGGGTCTCTTTCCATCTGTAACATCGGGTGTCCATTATCTTTTTCTATATGCAGTTTCCTTGTAAACTAGACCATGGAGTGTACACAATATTATGATTGTTGGTTTTATTTCCTTGAATGGAGCTTGCTTTTGCTGGTTGTGCACAATCCTCTAGAAGGGATTCAATCATATCATCTATTGTCTTTCCCTCACGTATTCTCACATATATGTGTGTTGAAGATAGTTTATCCACATGGAACCAAATATCCTCCGTAATGCCATATTTGATGAGCTCTTCATTTTTATGTTTATCGAGACCCATGTAAACATTGTAATCTCCTGCCTCGGGCTTGGTCTTGAAGCATATGAAACTTTTAGATCATTACCCGATCTCTTATCTTGTCTTTCTATTCTGGTATAGCTGATATGGAAAGAGGCTTTACCCTATCAATACCATCTATCTCATCTGTGGTAGTGTATGGTACTACCCTACCGCCTCAATGATGTATTATAGTTGTATGTGAAATCTTCAATACTCTGCTTAAACCATGCTAATGGCTTATATGGGACTATTCTTTTGATGACTTTTGGCTTTTGAGAAAAATCATTTTCCAACCAATCCGGAGCTGATTCCTATCCTTGATGACAATCTATTATCAAAACATATGAATTCAATAACAACATGTGTCTTTCATGTTTGACTCTGATTTCAATGTAGTAAGCTTTTGAACTAAGCCTTTGAAATTGTGGATTGGCTAACTGCACCGATCCTGTATTATTTCTGCACCCGAGATACTATGCTCATGGCTTTGAATGAATTCTAGAATGTAATCACCTAAAATCTTACAATGTTTGAACTTCTTTACTGGACCTGCAAGATGAACCATCTAAACTCCTAAAGCCAAGCCATTGAATTATTCTGAATTAACAATTTTGCATTTTCAAACCTATTTGAACAATTGAACCACTTTGAACTACTGAATCACTTCGAACCACCACATCTGAACTTCATCTTAATCTGCATCCTTGCACTTTCTTGAAGTCATGAGACTAACAGGCCAAACCTGGCGAATGCATTGAGATAGAATTCTGAACTTTTCTAACTATTCTGCATTTTTGAACTGAACTATTTTGAATTGTTGAACTACTTTGAACTACTTCGAACTTCAGTTCAAAGTGGTTCAAAGAGGTTCAACCTCTGAAACTGAAAGCTTAAAAACTGAGACCACCTTGGGTACTAATAGGGGCTCTAACTGCGGGACTAATTTTGATGCGAAATCAGAGAACTCCAACAATCTCTAGGAAAGAACAGTGCCTTATCCATTGGGCAAATAGGGTTAGCAAGAGAAAATCGGGAGCTACTTGCAGAGAAGGTGGAGGGGAGTAGGGAAAAACTAGTAAACAAAAACTCTAACAAACAACAACTAAACTACCAGCAAGCACGAGGCTTGCACATTATTTAGAACTACACGCTACACACAAAAAAAACCTATTTACAATATTTACAAAGGTAGGAGAAGAACCTACCATAATGACCAGAAGAAATAAGAATTTAAGTGAATCCATTTACCGGTTGAGAGAAATAGGAGCCTTTTCAAAATAGCAAAGCATACCTTAATGGAACAGCTCCAAACCCTTGTTCGATGATGACTCTTTCAATGCCAATCTTCAAAATGATAGCATGCATGCACATGCTGATCCAACACTCTTTTTTGAATAGCCATGACTCATCATAATATTCATTTCCATTGAAGAATTGATCCCTTACATCAGCAGGATCTAATTCTTCCTCGAACTGAAAAACATGGAATAAAGAGGCCTTGCCAAAAGATGATGTGTAATCCTTAAGGATATTGTTATGTAGACTCAACTCTTGTGTGTGGTCATGATCAGTTTATAGCCATAATGATGCCTCCTTCAGCATAGAATCAGCCCTTGGATATATATCTTCTTCACCTCCTTCCAAGAGCCATCTGTCATCAATCTTGCCATACATTCTATTCCTTTCTCTTTCTAAGATGCCATCACATATCTCAGCACTTCTTTTACACTCCAAATCAACAACATTATACATAGATGGATGAAAAGAAAAGTTGTCAATAAATACTTCATCCTTAATCTGATTTGAACAAAAACCTGGTTCATCATTAAAGGAATCATTATTTAATGGAGAATCTTGAGGCTGAAAAAGAGGATTTTCTTTGATAGCAACATTCTCATAAAACCCCATCGGTATGAAAAGCGGATTAAGGTCACTCCAAAAAATTTTAACCTCTTGATTTTCAGAATTCTCTTTACCTTTGTTATCACTTCTACCATGGTTCTTACTTTTAGCCTGAATTTCTTTATCTACCCATTTTTGGTTGTCTTCAGGATGAACTATGGTTGTAGCTTCCTCACTCTGTTGAGACATGTCTATACTGCTAGGTTTTACTAGACAACCTTTAGTGTATTCAGAAAACAAGTATAATGTATTTACGCTGCCCCAAACAATCTTGCCATTAGCATCTTGGGATTAATTCCTTATTGTTGTCACATCTTCCATATTTTTGCTATGGCACATAAGAGGGAAATCAGATTTATTACTCTCTTCTTGGGTATCAAAAGCTGAGCTATCCTCATGGTATGGCAAGGATTTTGCACGAGTCTCTATATTCATAGGAACAGACTGAAAAGAGACACCTTCCTCTTTCTGAATGTATTTAAAATTTTCTCTAGAGGGAAATGAAGATGGGCAATCCAAGATATTTACCTTAACCTCACGACTCACTAGATGTGATGTGGAGATGGGAATCACGTACGGCTGAAAGGTGTCTAGACATTCATCATTCTCCTAACTTTCAACTGCTTCTTCTTTTTCACATGCATCTCCTTCTTCTTCTAGATCTTGCACTTTAGGTTTCTTCTGGATGAGAATTGCACCATAAAAAGACTTTAACCAATCCAGTTGTTTTGCCAATTCTTCAGTAACCTCTCTGATAGGATCTTTTTGGAATGGTGGGATGAAGATAAAGACTTTTGAGTTATCTTCATCTCTTGCTGGAACCCATTCCTTCAAGATTTCTTGATATGTAAGGAAGATTTTTCGGCATTCTTCCTCAATAGAGCCACCAACCTCCATCCTCAGGGAGATACCTTCAGAATTCTAAGGAAAGGAAACACTGAAACTGTAATTCTTTCCCCAGTAGAGTCACCAAAAATCTATTAGTGAACAGATTGTCATCCAAGAAAATATACACAAATATAACGCTGAATGCCCAAATGAGAGGACAAACTAGCACCAACAGTTGGATAGGTTATCATGGATTCATAACCTTCCTCTGAATTTTTATCGGGTACAACTCCTCGTATATGATTTACAATGAATTAAAATATGGATGCTTTTAACCTGAAAGCACAAAAGGATTACAAACATCTACCTGTATGTACAAAGTAGATATGGAAACTAGGATTATTGAAAAGAAAGAACAACAAAGAACATTAGATGACACAAAGTTCACATGCCCAAATGCTGCATTACAAAGTAAACATGAGAAAATGTCTTCCGTTCTCTTGAGAGAATTGAAAATCAAAGCTTTTAAAGATATTTGAAATGATAATGTAACAAGAAAACAACGATATTGAAATGTAATTTAGAGAAATATGAATATGACACAAAGTTCATAATCAGTGGAGGGAAAATACACCATAATCAAAGTTCTGATATACTTAACCCTCCCTGACTACAAAAGATCACAAAGTATCTTGTGCACATTACAACCAAACCACTATTTTAAGAAAGATAGAAACTCCTTTCACAATATTACATCAGCTATCAAAATCCTATCTCTATCTCAGACACACAGTTCTAGAAAAGAAAAACAACCCCTGCTCTGCCTCTCACAACCTCTCAAGAAAATGGAATTATCTTTGCAAAATCCCCTCCCTGGCTGAAGCCCAAAGTCTACAGTCTAGAAGTTGGAAGAAATCGAAACCCCTTCCTTCACTTGTTGTTGCTTATTTATTCTTTCTCTATCAGTTGTGAGAGTTGTTTCGTTCCCCCCTCTTCCGTTATGAAAATTGATTCTTTTATTTATCATTCTTTCCTCATAAATTCCTTAGGAAATAAGCAAATGTAACTGATAACACTTGCCACATGGAAATTCTTTATGACTTCCTGCAGATATGCGATGTCCTTATTTCCCCATATTACATTATGAGCCCAAGTAGCCTTATGACATGATGTGGACAGGTGGCATCTAACTGTCGTATTTGCAAGGTTCTCATAACTGATATTGAGTATCAATATCCATTAATCTTATATATGTTTAAGATACTCAAATTTTGGCATAAGAGAAAGCAATGCGGGTTCCACATTATAACATGCCTCTATCTTTTCCAGATAATCAACATTGTTGATTGTAGATATCATGATCAATAGCTTGATGTGGTTTAAAGTAGGGTCTCCATTCTGTTATGTTCAAAACCATTGATCATGATTCAATACATTTTTCGTATGGAGGATCAAATGTATCATTTGAAGCAATTCAGAAGATGAGGGACCGAAGGCCTGCACAAGGGTTTGTTGAGCAGAAGTTAGTGCTCCCAAAACTGATTACCGATCAATCCTTCCCTCAATGTTTAATGCAATTCCAAACTCATCACCAAGTATTTTCGTGACATGAGAAATTTGATACTGTGGAGGAACCTGTAGCTTCCAACCTCACATGATTTTAAAAATAAAGCTCTACATCTGTTGTCATGAAGAAGAGTTGATTTATCCATGGCATATTTCCTTTCTTCCTTATAGCTATAATAGCAGACTCATTGACAAGATTTTGAATATTTTCTCAAGAAAAGCTTGTGTATGGAATGTAAGCTTTTGAAAACCTACATCCTTAGTTAAGTGTTTCTTAGAAGTGTCCGTAGGAAAGATCTTTACTGCTCTTCCTCTGCAGGCAAGCCTATATGTATTTTCTATGAACTTCAAATGTTCGAACACAATATACCATCAAGATGTCAACTTATGGATGACCACAACTCACTCCTTGTATTTCAAGATGTTTTTAGCAACGAGCATATTCTCTTACTATTTCTTTGATTTACTTTAGCCTCATGATCTCAAACTGAGATCAAGATCTTCATGGAATTGTCCTTGTGGGTTATGTTGTCACTTCCCATCACAATGATGCTAATTAATATATATTTATATGTATTCGAGGGAAGCCGTGGGTTATACCAACCTTGCACAGTCACCTCTAAAATTTGCAGGTCTCTTTCCATCTATAACATTGGGTGTCCATTATCTTTTTCTATATGCAGTTTCCTTGTAAACTAGACCATGGAGTGTACACAATATTAAGATTGTTGGTTTTATTTCCTTGAATGGAGCTTGCTTTTGCTGGTTGTGCACAATCCTCTAGAAGGGATTCAATCATATCATCTATTGTCTTTCCCTCACGTATTCTCACATATATGTGTGTTGAAGATAGCTTATCCACATGGAACCAAATATCCTCTGTAATGCCATATTTGATGAGCTCTTCATTTTTATGTTTATCGAGACCCATGTAAACATTGTAATCTCCTGCCTCAGGCTTGGTCTTGAAGCATATGAAACTTTTAGATCATTACCCGATCTCTTATCTTGTCTTTCTATTCTGGTATAGCTGATATGGAAAGAGGCTTTACCCTATCAATACCATCTATCTCATCCGTGGTAGTGTATGGTACTACCCTACTGCCTCCATGATGTATTATAGTTGTATGTGAAATCTTCAATACTCTGCTTAAACCATGCTAATGGCTTATATGGGACTATTCTTTTGATGACTTTTGGCTTTTGAGAAAAATCATTTTCCAACCAATCCTGAGCCAATTCCTATCCTTGATGACATTCTGTTATCAAAACATATGAATTCAATAACAACATGTTTCTTTCATGTTTGAATCTAATTTCAATGTAGTAAGCTTTTGAAATAAGCCTTTGAAATTGTGGATTGGCTAACTGCACCGATCCTGTATTGTTTCTGCACCCGAGATACTATGCTCATGGCTTTGAATGAATTCTAGAATGCAATCACCTAAAATCTTACAATGTTTGAACTTCTTTATTGGACCTACAATATGAACCATCTAAACTCCTAAAGCCAAGCCACTGAATCATTCTAAATTAACAATTCTGCATTTTCAAACCTATTTGAACAGTCGAACCACTTTGAACTACTGAATCACTTCGAACCACCGCATTTGAACTTCATCTTAATCTACATCCTTGCACTTTCTTGAAGTCATGAGACTAACAAACCGAACCTGGTGAATGCATTGAGATAGAATTCTAAACTTTTCTGTCTGTTCTACATTTTTGAACTAAACTGTTTTGAACTGTCGAACTACTTTGAACTACTTTGAACTTCAGTTCGAAGTGGTTCAAAGAGGTTCAACCTCTGAAACTGAAAGCTTAAAAACTGAGACCACCTTGGGTACTAACAAACCACTTTAGGTGAAGAGAGTTGATGGGCTCCTTTAGCACCTCTCCATTGGTTGTAGAAAATTGGTAAGCACCAGATCCAAACACTGCAATGACTATATAGGGACCAAGCTAGTTGGGTTTAAGCTTCCCCTTTTGTACCCTTTGTTCTTGATTCATAGGGTTTTCTCTGAGAATGAGATCACCCAGTTGGAAGTTTCATGGCTTAACTTTCTTATTGTAACTCCTAGACATGTGCTGCTTATAAGGTTGAAGATGATCATGTGTCACTTGTTGATGTTCATCTAATAATACTAGCTCTTGAAGCTGAGATACTTTATAGTCATCATTAGTAATGAGGCCCTTCATGGAGATTCTTAGGGTAGGGATCTTGACCTCAATTGGTAGCATAGCCTCTGCTCCATAGACCAAAGAAAACGGCATTGTACCTATTGGAGTTCTGATACTTGTTCTGTAAGCCCATAAAGCTGGATTAATCTAAAGATGCCAGTCCCTTCCAAATTTTCTAACTGTGCGATGCAAGACCTTAAGGATCACCTTATTGGAGGCCTCTACTTGACCATTACCCTGAGGATAATAGATAGAAGAAAAGTGTTGTGTAATTCTAAACTTTTTGCATAACTCCTTAAGATCCTTGTTTTTAAACTATCCTCCATTGTCAGTTATAATGGAGGAAGGTATACCATACTTGGATATGATGTAATTTGTAATGAATAGAGCTATAGTTTTGCTATTTTATATAGAGAGAGGTACTACCTCTACCCACTTAGTGAAGTATTCTATAGCTATAATAATGAACTTGTGTCCATTTGAAGAAGACGGGTGAATCTGACCCACAAGATCAAAGACCCATTATTGGAATGGTCACAGTATGATAGATGGGATTAGCTCCCTAGTTGGAGCACAAATTAGATTCCCATGGAGCTAGCATTGTTTATAGGACTTGGGATATTTGATTAACTCTTGCTCCATATTTAGCCAATAGTAACTAGCTCTCATAAACTAGTGTAAAACCATTTGAGTGAGATATGCAAATGCCGTCATGGATGTCGATTAAAGTGCATTTGGACTCATAGAGTTCTAGACACCTAAGGAGTGTTTCATTAAGAACTCTCCTAAATAAGTCATCAACAATAAGGACATATCGTGAAGTGTTGTGGATAAGGTGACATTTTTCATTCCAAGTTAGACCATCTAGAATAGTTTGATCATGTAGATAGGTGTATATGTGGTGGTAGTGGGATGAATCATGTCCTACAATAGATCAAATCATATGAGATTCAAGAGTATCATAGGTAGGGTAGAGTAACATTTCCACCAGGAGCTCATGTTGGAGATCATGCTCTAGCATCTAAAATAAGGAAGCAAGAGTAGCCATGGAATCAATTGCTTTGTTGTTTGCTTGAGGAACCTGCTAAAAAGTGATATGAGAAAAGTATTTCTTCAAATCATCCACCAAGGGATCAATTTCTCATCTTTCATCTAATATACATCATTGACCTGGTTGATTATGAGTTGTGAATCACCAAAGATGTTCAACTGATCAATTCTCCATTCAAATGCAATTTTCATGCCATTAATGAGAGCTTCATATTTTGTAATATTATTTGTACAAGGAAACAAGATCTTGTACACCTTAGGAAGTAAATACCTCTATGGTGTTATGAATAGTAACCGAACACCAGATCCTTGTTGTGTGAAGGAACCATCAAAGAACATCACCCAAGTTTGATTTGTGAGTGTCATAATTGATTCATTAGGAAAATCAATGTTTAGGGGAGAAGACTCTACATTGGTTCTTCTACTAGCTGATCAACAATTGCTTGTCCCTTGATAACCTTTCATTCAACATACTAAATGTCAAACTCACTTAGTATCATGACCCATTTAGCCAACCTTCCTATTAGAGCTACTTTGCTAAGAAAATACTTCAATGGATCAATTTTAGCAATTAGTCATGTAGTATGGACAAGTATGTAGTGTCTCAAATTTTTGGAAGAAAAGACGACTGCCAAGCAAGCCTTCTCAATGATACTGTAATTCTTTTCATAGGAGATCAACATGTGACTCAGATAGTAGATAGCTCTTTCCTTGTTATCATTGTCTTCTTGACCTAGCAAGGTACCCAAAAATGTCTTTGTTGCTAAGATGTATAGAATAAGAGGCTTCCCATGAATAGGAGGCATCAAGATTGGTGGATTAGCAATGTATTCCTTTATTTGTATTAGACTCTGATCAAAATCTTGGCTCCAATTATGTTTCACACCTTTATGTATAGTCTTGGTATAAGGTTGTGACCCATCTACCAACTATGAGATGAATTTGTGAATGGATTGGAGTCTTCCTTGTAAGGCCCTCATCTAACTAATATTACAAGGTGGAGGCATATCCATGATTGCTTGAACTTTCTTTGGATCAACCTTGATTCCTTTGGCAAACACAATGTAGCCCAATAATTTCCCTGATGTTATGCCAAATGCACATTTCTTGGGGTTAAATCTCATACTAAATTTCTCAATGTGATCCAAGATAGGTCCTAAATCTTGAAGTTGAGTATGGCATTTTGTGCTCTTAACCAAGGTATCATCCACATAGTCCTCCATGGTCTTATGCATCATGTTGTAAAAAATTTTAGTGACCACCCTATGATATGTAGCACAAGTACTTTTCAAACCAAATGGCATCACGTTCCAATAGAAAGCTCCCCATGCACAAGTGAAAGTAGTATTTTCTTGATCTTCTAGTGCAATTTTGATTTGATTATAACCAGAAAAACCATCCATGAGTGAGTATATTTCATATCCTTCTATCATGTCCACTATCATATCAATGTTAGGGAGTGTAAAATTATCATTTGGACATGTTAAGTTCAGATCTTGGAAGTTTGTACAAACTCTGATAGATTTTTCATGCTTGGAGACTGGAACAATGTTTAATATCCATTTAGTGTAATCAATAGCATGTATGAAACCAGCTTTTAGAAGCTTTTCTAGTTTAGGTTTGACCAGTAATTCAACATGAGGATGCATTTTCCTAAGTTTTTGTTTGGCTGTTTTAATTCCTGGTGCAATAGATAAGTGATGAATAATGAGATTAGGATCTAATCTTGGCATGTTTGAGTATGTCCATGCAAAGTTTATCTTTTTCTCTTGGAAGAAGGATATGAATTCCTCTTTTTCTTCTAGAGATAGTGATAGTGCAAGATGTATGATGTGAGGCTATTCCTTTGTTACCAATTTGATTGGTTGTGTTGGTTCTATCAACACCGATGATCTTTCTTTAAAATGAATAGGAAGTGCATCAAATATCTCATCCGCAGGTGCCTAAGAGAGGTTTTCACCCTTGGATACATCTTTTATTTTTACTTTTTATGGTTTTGACACTATCATAATCTAGTTTTCACATCTTTTATTTCTTTTCTTTTTTATTGTATGATGGAGATATTTGATGTTAGCTTCAGTCATGTTGACACTTTGTTCACTGGTGGAAGACATCACTAGTTTGACAACATTTAAGTAGTAGGTGAGAGCATAGTCATTCTAGAGTGTGAGGACTTCACTAGATGTATTAGAATTCTGGCCTATGAGCTCAAGATAGGTGAGTGAAAGAGATATGGAAGGTTTAAGTACATTCATGGTATAATCATTAAATTCTTGGATGAGAAATTTGAGACCTAAAGCAACTTTATCCACAAGTATGTTTGAATGCTTTTAAGCATTGACATCATCTATTGAAGACTCGAGGACACTAGTTGGATAGAACTCATCCAACCTAACCCTAGATTATTTACCTACTTCAAGGAGGTTTTCATAGACATGAACTTGATCTATGTATTTTTCTGTAGTTGCTTCTAAGAGAGTCAAATTCTTACTCTCAAAAATCTATACTACATGGAGACAGACTGTAGAATTCTCTAACAGTGATAGAAACAAACTCTCCTTCATCATCTAGATTTTTGTAAAGGTAATCAATGTGTAAAGCATGACTAGACTCTACTTGTTCTAGTTGGGTATTATGTGAACCAATAGTATCCTTAGAAGAATCACTATCACCATCCATGGTGATGACACATGGTACAAAGTCATTTGGTTTCGCAAAGAATTTAGCCATATCATTAGGAATTGGATAAGGATAAGTATCGTCATTGTTAACATTACCTTCATGGTCATTAGACTTAGGTTGTAACTCATGTTTGGATGAACTCTCAATTTTTGGCATGAATTTTTTACTTCCTAAATGGAAGGGAATCTTCTTTAAGCCTAGACCAGATTTGTCTCAATTCCTTTTAGCTATGACAAGATCAATCAAACCATTTTTGTTACATCCAATAGGACTAGTTCCCTTATAGCAAAATTGTTTCATGAGTCTAAGACCTAGACCATACTTCTCAGGAGTAATTTCATGAGACTATTTGGTGAGGTCAACTAGAGTTTACCCTTTGAAGATCCATGCAACAATAGCTCTAATTTTAGCTTCCTCCTCAAGATGAAAAATAGCTTTAACAAAAGTACCATCAAAGTCAGTTTGAGGTGTCAACATGAAAATTTTATTTTCTTCAGATGGTCTCCCATAATGACAAGGAGACTCTGGAATAGATGTCAGAGATAGAACTAGTTCAATGTGATATTCATCCATTCTGGTTTTCTTTAGCTTGAGTGACTACTCAATTTGCTTCAGCTTGTTATCATGATAGTCTGTAGATTCCCTATTAGTAGCCACAAAGTTTTCAATAGATTTCAACATGTTATAGGTATAGCTATTGCTTATAGGTATGGTGACTTCAGGACCATGAAATGGGAATTTTATGCATTGATGGTATGTGGATGGAAAAATCCCATCTCATGTATCCATGGCTTTCCTAGTAGAATATTGTAAGCCAAGGGAATGTTGAGGACTTGACAAGTGACATCCCTTTCCATAGGACCAATGTGGAGAGGCAGCACCATAAGACCTAAAGAATCTCACTTGACTTCATCATATGCTTTGATAGTGATCTTGTGATGAGGATCAATGGACTCTTCAGAATAGTCCAGTTGTTTAAGAAGAGTAGAAGAGACAATGTTTAAACTAGCTCCATTATCAATGAGTACACAACATACATGTTTTTGGTGTATCATAGCCTCAATGTGTAGAGGTTGATTATGCAGGTGACTTGGTGAATTTTCATCCTCCTCCTCAAAGAAGGACATATAGTAAGGTGGGTTTAGATGACCTACCATAGATTGAAATCTCTCAAGATCAAGATCTTGAGGTATGTCTTCCTTAGTGAGGGCTTTGTCGAGAATCTGCCTATGAGTAGGTGAGTTTTTGAGCAACTCAAAGATCGTAATTTTAGCATCTTTTCACTATAACTGATTGAGAATGCTAAGGCTATTAGCCATAGAATTTGTTTCAAGTTTTGCACCTTTTCCAGATGGACCAGCAAGGGGTTTGTCTTTGTTTTGGTCTAACTTAGAAGTAGAAGGCGTAGGGCCTTTGAGAAGCAACTTAGCACAAGAACATGTAACAATGTTAGCATAGGATTGCAATAATTCATTGTAAAATGTGTTGGAAGTAGGGCTCATTAAGAAAAATAGTGTCTTAGGTTTATTGTTATCTTGCTTACCCTTGATGGTGATAACATCACAGTACTCGAAATCTACAAGTTATCCCATGTTGATCACATCGTCATCATTAGAATACATATAGTTGATCTTGTTATGAGATTTCTATTTTGAAGTTTCTTATTTTTTGTAAGATAGGAATGGCTCCTTGAAAGCCTTGTGATCCAAGTTCTTGTTATGTCTGTCAACAATAATGTAACCACCATCAATCAAGTCCTAGACTTTGTGATGCAAGTTTATGTAGTTGCTAGTTTTGTGACCCTTATTTTGGTGATATTCAAAAAATGTAGTTTTGTTCCACCATGGTGGTTATGGTTGTGGATCATAAGGATGAGAGTTCTCCAGTGGAGAAATGAGCTTGTTTTGTAGCAAGGTCTTATAGACCACATCAAGAGGTTCACCAAGAGCTGTATACTCTCATTTTGGACATGAGACCCAAGATGAGCTCTTTAGTTTGTTTCCAGACATCTTATTGTTAGAAGAAGGTTTCTCAAAAAATTTGGATGCTTTGAGATTATTTGCAAGATTAAAGGCTACCTTTTTAGTTTTAGGAGTGACATTGTCAACAACCCCATCATGTACAACCTCTCATTTTTTGTTCACATACTTGGGTTTGTCCTTGTTAGAAGTGAATCCTTTTTTTGTGTCCTTTTCAAGGGTAAGTTCACCCTTTTTGACCATGAATTCCTCTATATGGATAGTTTGTGTGACCATGTCTTCAAAGGTATATGGACCTTGAAGTTGGACTCTATACCCAAAATTAGCTAAGAGGTTATCAGCAAAGATATTAAGCTTTTCTATCTCGATAATCTTTCATGAATATTTGGTGTAAGGATGTCTCCATCTCTAAAGGAATGTGAGGAAAGGTTCCCCAACTTTCTATTTAAGGTTACACAAGTCTCATATGTTAATTGAGTGATGTATGTTGTGAGAGTACTATTAGATAAATAGGTTAGCAATTTCATCAAACATTTTGATACTAGGAGGCAAGTGTGAAAACCACTCCATAGCCTAACCACCTAGACTTCTTAGGAATAGACACATGAGATATGTCTAATTATGCATAAATTCCATAGAAAATGCCTTGAATTCCCATAAATGATCTTGGGGATCGGTAGTTCCAAAGTATTTTTTGTACTTAGGCAACTCAACTCCTCTTGGAAAAGGAGGCATGTTTATACTCTTGTCAAATGGGAATGGACAAAGAGTATCTAAGGTGTATGTTTTTGCCAGTTTGTCTTTATCACACATCATTTGGGCTAGTTGGTCTTGCATGATCTTCAACTATTTTTGAAATTTGGAAGTTTTAGTTTTCTCTTTAGGTGTAATGATAGTTTACATGTAGAAGTGATGAGGTAGCTTAGCTCCCTCTTGGGCAAGTTTGAGAAAGTATTTCTCTTTCTCTTTGTTAAGCAAGATCTCCATGACTTTATGGAAGTTTTTGTCTTTATGACATTTTTTATATGCTCAAGGAGTACTTCTACCTCTTCTTCATTCTCAACAATAAAAGGTTCCCAATTTCTTTCAGTCTTGTGTTGATCTTGGTCTCTACTATGTTCTCCATGTTCTAGTTCATGATCAACCATTGTAGGAATGTGAACAATTATAGTATATTTTGATTGGAAAGGTCCTCTGAATAAGAATTCACCTATTTTCTTTGGAGATGTAGGACCTTTTCTAGTTTCAAGATCCTTTTGATATAAGGGGTTCTTGGTTTTTTGTAAGTTGATAGAGAATGTTCTTTGAACATGGGGTGATTTGGTGGGTGAAGGAGATCATGCAGACTCCTCACTAGATGAACCAGACATAGATTGTGTATGAGCTAGAAAGCAACCTCTGCCATGATTATGACCCCTAACTCTATCTCACCTAAGTCTAAGGGGATAAAACACATTTTTGGTTCTTGTTTCCATAGTCATAGACAAGGAAAAAAGGAAAAACCTAGACAAGGACCACACTAGAATGTAGTATCAAGAAAACAAGATAAGCGTGTTGTATACTAAGGTATGACTAGTTTGAGTAAGGGCTAGAACAACTAAAGATTATGACTATCATGACATAGAGTATAACAAGCACTAAAGGACAAGAACAAGATAACTAAGAGACAAGACCAATTTTAGTGTAGGTCCCAACTAGCTAGCTAAGTGAACTACCACTATTTGAGACTATTTTTAGATAGAAAAGAAGGTAACATGTTGCAGGTATAGACTAGAATTAGAGCATAGATAGATCTAACACATAGTTTTGGAAATTACAAGGAAGGATCCCATGTGAAGATTCCTAGGGATGCATGGGAGAAAGCTCAAAGAACCATGCGAAGATTTAGAACAAAAAATTTTGCAAAGATTTCTTGTGCTTTAGAACTTGTTTAAAGCCACACGAGGATGTGCCTAATTGAAAAGAAAACTAGATCCTAACACAAAAGGATAAATTTGCAAGATATCATGTAGAGATTTGCACAGGGCCATGCAAAAACCTAGACAGGGCCACATGAAGAAGTGTTGACCAAAAGGTTCTCGTGCAAAATTTTGCAAAACTAGGTGCAAAAATAGGGAATAGACTAACAATAGAGACTAAATTTGAAGAGATTTGAGAGGTTTCAAACTATTTTGGATAGATTGTTGGTTGTTTGGATAGATTTTAGACAAATAGAAAGGTCAGTTTTCAAGTTGTTAGACAACAGTTGGTTTTAAACAAGACAAGTTTTTAGAAAGACACAGGAATCAAGCAGTAGTCAAATACAATCGAACCAAGGACAAGGCAACTCAGAAGGACACGGTAGTCTTTAGTTTTAGTTTGTTTAGAAAATTTTGGACAAGTTTGAGACTTGATAACAAACACACTTTATACCTAGAACCAAAAATGGTAGAGGAAGCAAAACCTTTCTCCCACAACTTATGTGCATGCATTCACCTCACACAGTTGTGTCACCCCACTAGAGGGTGCCAATGCTTTTGGTGTATTCCAAGGGCTCAATAACATATATGCTGAATGAACACCCTTGTGGCAGAGGTCAAGTTTGCATACCACCTTCCAACTCCTAGGTACATGCCTATGGTGAGTTCTACAAGAGAGATTCTTCCCCCTCCTTGCACAAAGATTATGCCCCCTTTCAGAGGTGAACTGAGTAGTAACTAACTAAAAGCTTTTTACTTGACTTCCATAAATATTAATCCCTAGTGGCTCCATAAGAGGAGTTAAGACTAGTAGTCCACACCAAAATCTAAGAGTGCACACACTTGACTAGCAAGATTGGGGCCGACATTAGATAGTGCAACAGATAGAGCCTCCTCTTGATATGTGATATCAAGAATTAAGAGGAAGAAATTAATATGGCTTTGGAGTCTTTTTCTCTATAAAGCTTCTTTATTATAGTGAGTTGGAATCTTTGACAAAAGGAGTGTGCTCACTTGAGTCATTTTTGAAGGTTGGATCACTCCGGTAGGCCCTCTAAGGGTTGACTCAGACTAGTGGTTCAGATCTAAGGGTTTGAGTTTTTGATTTCCCTCAAGGGGAAAGAGCATACTCCTCTACCTCATCACCTCACCCAAACACATAAGACACATTAATCACCAAATTAGCTTAATCAATCTATACTTGTCCTTTCTCAAGATTTTAATTCCCTAAAAGGAAACCATCATCCCTTCATAGAAGAAGACTCATACTAGAGAACTAATAACTTGCTTGCCTCCATCAGATGTTGTCTTTTAGAGGCTTCTAAGTTTCTAATTTACCCTTGGTCATGACTCCCAAGTGGTAAAGAGCATACTCCCCTATTCCCCTATCTTTCACCCTACAAAGTTCACAAACCCTAATTATACTATATGTAGAAAGCAAGAAAAAGACATGACATTTAAAGTGGGTTTGAAATTGGTCTTCAACATGCATTTCTTTGATAGCGTCATGCAATCACATAGTTAATACATGTTTGAAGTGTTTATATAAAGGTGCCTTCATCAAAACATCCTACAAACCACTGCTATGTTGTAGAAAATCTAGAACTCAAAAGGAAAATGCTTCAGCGAATACACGTTAGTCAAACAAAATGATAAACTGTAATTTCCATGTTGTTACAAAATTTTGTGCAAAATCTTGCACATGCCCACACAAAGAAATGGGGTGCCCCGCATAAGAAACCATGTACTTATGCATTTTTTCACATGAGAAAGTGTAGAGAGGATATGAAATCTTTGGTTCTTCATGCAAAAATGAGATTTCTCATGCAAAAATTTGGAAACTTGTAAGGATGAAAGCGACAGAATAATAAAAAAATGCAGAAAATAAAGAAAATGAGGCCACAAAAATTGATTTTTCTTGCCCCATGGTGGGCTCCAAAAATGTATGCATAAATTATGGGCCTTGGATTCTCACACAGACTTCAACATGGTCTTAACCTGAGAGATCATCCTAGAATGAACATTGAATTGTTCATCCAAGTAATTTAATCAGTGTGACCTATTGCCTTCTAACTTGAAGAATTTTTCCTTACTCTTAGATTGAGAAGTGGGAAACTAGACCTTTTGGTATGAAAGATTTATGTAGCTACATGATAATTCAATTAATCTAGATGAAAGATGCAATTAATCTAATAATATATAAATAAAATTAAACTATATGATATTAAAGTTAAACAATGAAAGCTATGAGAATATTCAAGCAAATGAGTACGTAATTCAAAAATAATTTGATACAATTCAAATTCCCAACCCATGTAATGAGGGATTGGAAGCCTCTAAAATATAATTCCCAAAATCAATCAACTATCAAGATCAATTTGGATGGACGGTTAAGATTGAAGGTGAGATTCAATTGAGATGGAAACTTCCTTGTGCAGGTGAAGTTAACTGTTTTAGATCTGAATGTGACAAGTAATTAATTGAGCTTGACATGAGTGTGAGAACAAGTTAACTAAATTAATTCCAATTTGAGAGATGGTTTACTCATAGTTTCGATTTCAAAACTGAAGAGAAGATTTGAAGAGATTATTTAATTTAATAAAGTGAAATATGACTTCATAAATGCATAAACTTTAATTAATTGAATAATTAAATCCAAAAATCAAAGTGAGGGCATGATTAAATTAAATAAATTTAATTCCTTGGTACATTAGATTTAGGAGATAATTTAATTTAATCAAATTATAAAAACTTTGAATTAAATTAAATCTAATCAATAGGTTTAATGTAGCTAATTCAAGTTGATACCTTAGGAATTAAATAAATAGTGTGATTAATACAGATTAGAGTTTTTCTACATCAAACAATCAAGTCAAGTAGTAAGAATTAGAATAAGAATTACCTAGTGACATAGGACTCTAGGGTTGATCAAATAGACCAGAATTGGTTAACATGGCAATGTGCCAATTTTGGGGTATTTCAACTAACATAATAATTGAAAGTACAAATGTAATGATTGATGAGTTTGTAAATAAGAATGATATGGAAATAAAGAAGGAACTTGAAGGTTAAAATAGATTTATTTATCTATATAAAGATGTAGCTGATATACTACCCAATTTACAATAGAGAGCTACTGAGTTACAACATACTTTACTTGAGAAATAGATAGTAGAACCACAACAAAATATCATAACCGAGTGGACATATAAATTCTATGAAATCCTATATGGTAACATCAATTAGTGATTTTTATAAGCCCTTTAGAGAAGGCTACTCTTTAGAAAAGATCAATGAGTGATAAGGTCTAGATCATCTATATTTTAAAGCCTTCTAACAAGGTCACAATAAAAATGTGCATGTAACCTTCAATAAGGTTGGATCCCTGAGCAACCCACTTCAGAAGAGTGAAAATTATTTGGGTTTTGGTCCCAGGTGAATTTTCCCTTTACAAGGTTTCCAAGTTAAATCATGGTGTCAAATGTGTGAATGTTTTTATGTTGCAAGTTGTTTTTCGTGGTTTTAACTTAATAATGTGACTTGATAACAAGTAGGTAACAATAAAGTAAAAGATAATTCATATCTCTAATACTCAGTAATAATAGAAATAGTGAGATAACAATTTGAAGTAAATTGATTACAAGATTGAATTGTGAACTTGAATGTGATCACCAAGTTATTTCTATTGAACAAGATAGAATTATAAATTGGGTTTCAAGCAATTTCATTTTCAAATCACATAAAATTGAGGTAGTACACATCCTGACCTAGGTAATGTTGATAATATGTTAGCTTGCAACATTGAGTCATTGAAGTCCAAAAATTCATGCTTGAACCTCGCATCAAATAATGCCTTTTGCATGCATTCAATTGTGAAAATGATTTGGCATTTTTTTTGGAATTCCCTATTATCATCTAAAATTTGATGGTCTCAACCTAGGTAGTCATAATTTTGATGACATCAAGGTGTAACTAAAAAAAAAAGCAATTTCACAAAATGTGCCCCCTTTGTTGGAAATTAACAATAAAAAATAGGGCTAAATGTAGTAGAAGGGAGGAGCTTAACCATATTGGTTTTCCTTTTTTCATCTAAGATGTGATGGAGTCTCTTCTTTATTTACCCTAGCTATTTGATGTAGGAGCATCCTAGGTGTAAGGGAAGTCTTGCATCACCCAAAAATATTTATAATTTGGCTTTCAATAAAGGCTATCTCAGTGTAGAGTTACTTTTTTTAGAGGGTTACTATTTTTAATAAGTTGTTTGTTTGATTTCAAATTGTTCCAATTTCATCTCTGGAAGTTCATTTTAGATATATCATCTTGCTAGTAAATTTTTATTGCAATATCAAGTCTATTGTGAAGTTATTGAAAATTTTATGTATTGGCAGCAGGGACTAAAAACTTTGAACTTAGTTTTAAAGTCTTTCAAGGTTCCAAAAAGGGGTCAAGCCCTAGATTTATAGATCTTCTACAAATTGTGTGTTGAAGACCAGGATGTGGCATTTCTAAAATGGGGTTATAATAGCCAATCATAGAAATTGGTGATGAGTTATGGTCTTTGGAAGATGTGCTACATAAAATGAGCAAGAATGGAATTTCTTTAAAATTTATTTTAAGTTCCAAATTTTTTTGGGGCCTACTCTAATATAATTAAATATGAATGATAATAATAATTTAGGGTTGGTCAATCTTAGGGTTGAGGGTTAAGGCCCATAGGACTATCTAGGATAGTTTCAGGATGTTGCATTAGATAACTGAGAGTGCGGGGGGAGGGGGGGGGGGGGGGCGGGGGGTGGGGGGTGGGGGTAGATGAATTATAACCAAATATTATATAGGATTTTAATTTTTTTCCACAAACTTAAACACTTTAAACTTTCAAATCACTAACTTGGTAAATATATCAAACATTCAATTTAAGCTTCCATCAATTTGTTAACTTCATATACCAAATACTAGAGTAAATTTTATGTGTATATTGAGTTACAACAATAAATTGTAAACATGAATATAACATGCAACACAATAAGAATCCAAAAAATTTGACACAAGTTTTTCAACATGGAAACCTATTAAGGAAAAAACTACTTAGGATCAAAAATCCAAAAAATTCACTCTTCTGAAGTGATATTTGTTAGGAACCAACCCTATTAAAGGTTATAAACATATTGTTAATGTATTTCCACCAAATATAATCTATAAACCTTATCACTCATGAATATATAGAGAGTGTCCTACTCTAAAAGACTTACCAAATATTCAATAGAATATCACCATACATTGGATTTAAAAATAAGACTGTTAGGTCCACTCAGTTCAGAGATTTCTTGGTACAATGGTTAGAGAGTAATAATGAAATTATATGTTTAGTTTATCACTAACTTTAATTTTCTAGATCTCTATTTCTCTTAATCACTTTCCTTAGTTCATCCTCTTTTTTCTTTCTTCTTCTTCCTTTTGGCTAATCCACTCACTCACATAGTAGCTTAGCACTTCTCTTGCTTGATCTTCACAATTTAGCTCTTCTCAGCTATCCTATGGCTATTAATCTTCTTCTTCAACTTGATCAACAACAATGAACAATGAAATCATCCTTTAAATATTTTTTTCCCCCCTCTTCACTAGATTCTTCCATGTTTTGTCACTTAATCACACGTTTGATTTTCATCCAACTCAAATACATTGAATCTAGACACTCGGGTATGATGCCTTCATCTTGAACTTTGAATTTCTCTAGCCATTTATCTCATAACTAACTCCACCCTTGTCTTTGAAAATTCTTCAATAATCTTTATTTTCATCAAATATAAATCTCAAATTTAATCTTTTCCAAATTTTTCTTCCTTTCCTTTTCTTGGTTAATACAAGACTTTACTCAGTTATACTACACTCAGTTAACACCATCATTTCTTGATTAATACTACACATCCATCACTTCTTCATCAAGTGCTTTTAAAAACTATAGTAGCTCATTTAATACTAGGATTCTTCATTCATTGACCACATTTTCTTTCTTATACATTATCTCAACACTTAATCAAAGCACATAAATCAATCAAACCAACATTATATTGTCATAGTCTAATTCATTCAAGTTCCCATTGAGTACCATACACTTATCAACACTTACATTATCATTATACTTTCTTCAAATCATCTTCATCAATCAAATGATATGACACTCTACTAAATCACCACAATGTCTCACCAATTAAGGCTTGACATCAAGGACAACATAACAACTAATATGAGTCTTTTACATACATTAACAATATTATCAGTTGGGGTAACATGTTGGTGGTGGCTCTGGCTTAGAGAAGACTATAAGGAAAACAACCATGTGGCTTTGTATGTTTTATTTATGAAATTTCCAATTCCATACTTTTGGAGATAATAAGAAGACAACTTGCTGTTCTTGCAACTTGTTGTTATACCTTTATTTATATTAGGTGTTTTTTTTATTAAGGGGAGTACCCTTCATCAAGAAGTCTACCAATATTTACCTAATTGTTTAAAATATTTTTTATCTATGATATTTCTCCTCTTGATATATTCTTTAATAATTCTTCTAGATACATTTAGTAAATTAAATTTTTTTTATTTTTCCACTTGCCAACCTTGTACTAGATAAAGTAGTCATCATGTTCTTGTTATGCACCAAAATTTTCATTCTATACTAAATTGCATGAGTTTATTGATCCTAGCATAGCATGGGAAACACTTATATTTTGGACATTGAGAATAAGGTGTAACCTCAAAATTCTAGGTTGGGTCCTATTTGATAATAACCTAAATGCACTAAATTTATTATAAAAAACTTGTAGGAAAAGGGAAGAAGGTAAATTGAAAAGGAAAAACCTAGCATAAATAAACTAGCTACTAAAAACTATCACATGATACATCAAAGTTATGATGATATTCAATGAACAAAAAACATAAAATAGTATATGATGACATACAATAAAGGGGATATTGTGAAGAATATTATTATGAAGAAGGAATCAATGAATAAGGAAGTTCTATAGGAAGATAAGGAGAAAGAGTTACAAGATGTGCAGGTTTGTCAACTTGAAAAATTGCACATAGAAGACTCAATTAATAAGGACTAGAATGTTGGTGAGATGAAATAAGGCATGAATCCTATGGAGGAAAAGGATTTATTTATATTTCTAGAAGATACTAGGATGGAAGAAATTAAAACAAAGCAAGGTAAGGAGTAGGGAAACTATGTAATTGATAACTTGATGAAATGGCTAGGGAGGAACATGAGAAAAATCTTGAATTTCTTCACAAAGCTAAAATTTGGGCTAAAATTTCTCTCATGGTTAATGTCTAGATGTATAATGAGGTGAATTCTTCGAAAATAATGGTTAGGGATATGCAGACTAGCCTAGACATTGAGAAAAATGAAAGGATGTAGATGGAGGCTAAGGTAGGAGATATACTAGGAAAACTTCTGAATTATGAGGCTAAACTTTTCCAACTTGTCCAAAATAATGAGAAAAACATGAATATGGTGACTTATACTAGTGTGGGTAAGAGAAGTGTAGAGGAAATTATGTTGCCTATTCCTGGCTCTTTAAGTGGAGGTCTTAGTAAGCATACCAGGTTGATCATGAAGAAGGAAATTGAGGCTTCTCCTAGCTTGATTGCAAAGGAATCAATTGAAGAAGTGGCCAACCTTGGAAAGGACCTATCTAAGGCTATGAAATAGCTAGTCTTGTACTTCTTCTTTTTTTTTGGCTTTTTGGTTTTTTGTTCATAGTCATCTAGTATCTCATTGTTGGTCTTGGTCTCTAGTCCTAGTTGTGTCTCTTGATCCCTATTATTTATAGCAATTATTAAGTGTCTCCTTTTATAGGATTTTGAGCTGTGTTCTAATGTATTATTTATTAAGGTTCCAAGTCCTTGTAAAACTTGGGCTTATCTACTATTTTGACACTATGCAATAAATGCTCATCTCTTGATGATTTTTGTATGGGTTTTCAAGTTCCTTCAAAACCTTTTTTAACATAAATCTAATAATAATAGTATATTATAATAATATTGGGTACATACATCATCATAGGACTAAAAAACCATGGAGTAGAAGTGGCACCAAGAAGGAGTTTTTCATAGGGAGGGTTTTTGGGACTTTAGGGGATAATGGAGGCAAAAGTCAAGGTTGTAGGTGTAGGGGAGGAAGACTGCCTTGGTCCCCATTGCAAAGGGCTTGGAAACCTCTATAAATATATAGTAATTAAAATGGGGACCATGTGGAAAATTTTCTATGCAATTAATTAGGAGACCAATGGGGAGATGCTAGGGTCTTCAAGGGTTTAAAAAAACAAGTTATAGGGGCTCACAATTAAATGTTCTTCCCAAAGCGACAAGATTCCTAAGGAAATGATCTCTTAGGAGCCAAGGATAATGAAGAAGAGGTTGGTGAACTTGAGAGTCAATTCAAAAGCATGGAAGGCTAATATAAGGAATCTAAGGGACACAACCTTCGTAATAAAATGGGGAGGAGGTTGGCTAAGATATCCATGGATTCATAAATGTGTCAAAAAACATTGAGGAGAGTATTTTGTGATTAAGTCTTTAAAAGATGGGTTTTTCCTTATTAAGGCTAGAGAAAAATGAGAAAAAACTTTGACTATGTATAATGGACCATTTATGATGAGAGGGGTAGGATCTTATCTAAGATATTGGGTTCCACATTTTAATCCTAAAAAGGTCTCAGTAGAGAAGGTCTTAATATGGGTCAGACTTTATAACTTACCACGTGAATA
This sequence comes from Cupressus sempervirens, assembly GCA_028749045.1. Taxonomy (NCBI): domain Eukaryota; kingdom Viridiplantae; phylum Streptophyta; class Pinopsida; order Cupressales; family Cupressaceae; genus Cupressus; species Cupressus sempervirens. The sequence continues at coordinate 530,722,067 of CM053783.1, read as the reverse complement.
TTGGCATGAGAAGATTTTGGAGAAAATAGGGAATCATTTGGGAAAGTATATTTGTAAGGATGAAGCTATAGATCAAAAGAAATTTATCTTTTATGTGAGTTTCTACATCACATGGAAGCCTCACCCATCTCTTCTACATGCTATTAAAATTCAAACCTCAAAAGGTTAATGGTGGTAGGAGATTGAAGAGGATGAGATAGAGAGAAAATGTGAAATTTGAAAGAAATGGGGTCATATGAAGGAAGAATTCACATCCAAAGGAAAAGGAAAGGAGAAAGAGGAGAACTTAGAGGAAACACATTCAGCTAGAGCCACAAGGCATGCTAGGATTTAGGAAGGGTGATGTCAATAGAAGACATAGTGGAGGGTTTGGCATGGAATCAATGCTCAAAGACAAGGGTTATCATAGAGAGGATGTAGGTACCATGAAATGGCCATCGACTAAAGGGGAAACACCCCAAGAGGAGTTGAAAGGAGACATTAAAAATATCATGGTTACCCCTTTCTTAGGAGGTGATAGGTTGTCTAACAATGATAAGACAAAAGAGATTGGACCAATAGGCATGAGTTAGGAAGAGAAAAAGTGCCAGAGGTAGCAGATGTATACCAAAAAATCATAAACTTATCTAAGACATTCTATCCAAAGGATCTAATAGATTAGGAACCTTGAATAGAAACTTAGATCTCCTTATGATGTGCAAGACCTATGTGAGTGGTTCTCAAATGAACCTGGCATGGAACCCTTACAAGGTACACCATAGAATGAGAGATTCCAAGAGAAGAGAAAGAATGTTAGTATCGAAGAATTGAAGATGAAATGAAATGTAAGATGCAAGCTAAATGAGAGATTAAAATGTAAGCTTAGATAAAAATAACTAAATTATTAAAAATCCTCCTACTTGAGCTAGATGATCTATTCTAGAGCATAAAGGAAACTAATTTAAGAATTCCATTAAGATACAATGCAAGTAAACCAAGTGAATGAAAAGTGGGTGTAAAGTGAAGACAATATGAGTGATCCAAATGCTCCAAAAATCACAAATAAAACCAATAGCATAAAATTATCATAAGTGAACAAGAGATGAGAGAGTGAGGAGAGAGCCTCCTTTTAAATATAAATGGACGGTTGAGATTAAAGACTTAATCAAGGGTTGAGAATGAACCTTGAGTAATCCACATGCACAATAATCTCACCTAACAAAGATCAACCATTAAATTTAAGAGGAAAATTATGTGTGGAGGAGAATTAATATATTTTGAAAATAAAGATTCCTCTCACATAGAAAATTGTGCCCCTCATGTGAGAAAAAAATCCTTTTCAATTATCTTAAAAATAGAAAAAATGCTTTTCATGTACACACTTAGGATAAGTAGGATTTGAGGATTTTATTTAATTATAAAGGGATGTGTTCTTTCAATTAAATAAAATAATTAGGATAAAGTGGTCAAACCATAGGTTATAATTAGATAAATAGCAAAGTGCTTATTTGATCAAAGATAAGTGATAGATAAATTATGCAAATTTTCTAGAAAGGGGGCTCATGGTCTAGATGACCATTTTTGGGTGATTACATTTTCATGTATTTTATTAATGTATGATCTATCTATAAACACATTAAGTCAAAGAATGAAGAAACCAAGCTAAAAGAGAAGTTTGACTTGACTCTAAAGAACAAAGCATAGAGAAATAGAAGATACTAAGTGCATAGCTAGTTAGCAACAAAATTGAATTCTAGGAAAGAAATAGACCTAGAGAAAATATAAAGGTCAAACATAATCTCTAGAGAGATAGCCAAATCAAGAAAAAATGGAAAGCTCAAGCATATGATCTTGAAGTAATAGATAGCCATAGTATAATTAATATGTAGCAAAGCAAAGAAATGATACCATATTCCTACCTCCTCAAAATCAAAATCAAAATGAGGTAGAGGAGATGTAGAAATGACCTAAATTGGATCAAATCAAGATAAAGAAAAGTTCATGGTGACATATAAGAGATTAAGACCAAAGAATGACCACCAAGCAATGTAGATATGCTCCAATTTGACTAAGTTTGACCAAGAAAGATAAAGCAACATAATTAGGTCAAAAGGAGAAGAAAGGTGAAATGAGCATGATGATAAGAGGGAAATAATGATAAGAAAGATTAAAATGATATAGGAATAATAAATAATTATTTCTTTACAAAGATCAAAAGATTAAGCCTCTAGAAGGGTCAATCAAATGCGTAGAAGGTAGAAAATTAAAATCAAATTTTGACCATCAATATGAACTCAGATTTCAATAATTTTTTATCTCGAAAATGGATCCATCATAATGAGATTAGGGTGCAATTTTCATAGAAATCCAAGACTTTGAAAAATTAGGTCAAAATTCTAAATAAGGTGTCCAAAAGGGTAGATAGATGTGATGATAAGATTAACCCTTTGGAATGATAGGAAAAAGAAGAGCGTGATGAGGTGAAAATATCAGATTTATGATCAAGAAGAATCAAGAGGATGAATGTAATTGACCAACACATCCATGAAAAATAAAGAAGACTCTTCTTAACACTCAAAATACAAGATTATCTAAAATGAGCCCTAGAATGCAAGCTGGTATACAAAGTGCAATGATAGGGGTTATATAAGTAGGTCCTAATTTTATCATTGAGCCTTAATAGGGACATCACAAGATCATACAATTTTTAGTAGTGTAAGCTATGAAGATATGAATATGATCTATATTAGGTAGGTATGTGGGAACCCAACCTATACATTAAAGACATAAGGTCAAGATGATGATGCAATTAGATTCCCTAGGTTTAGTATAACAAAATTATACTTGCATTGAGACACAAAATGTCAAGATGACCTAGGACATAACATAGAAGTTCCTAAGTTTCAAGTGGGTTAAGAAAAAAGCTTAAGATACCTAAGGTCTAACAAAGTACTCCTACAAATAGAAATCAAAAGAGGACATGCCCCATGCCCCCAATTCTCTATTTCATGACATCATTGAGAGGTTTCAAGGATGGAACACTTAACAAGTAATAATCATACACAACACAAAGAAAATAAGCCAACAAATTTCAGCTAGTTTTTAATTTGAGTGTGTGTGTGTGTGTGTGTGTGTGTGTGCGCGCGCATGAAAGTCACATGATTGTCTTCCTACAACTTAAGTCTTCTAGTGAGAAATTTACAACATCTAAGATTGAAAAAATATCTAATAAGTGTTGAGAAATACTCAATATTAAGTGGAAAGTGATGACAAAAACTATTTGAGAGCTACCAAAGAGACCCAAATGCAATCAAAATACCCTAAAGAGCTTAAGCAGTTTGTGCCCCCTACACTTAATCAATTCCAAGATAGGAAAAGAGAAGAAATATGAGATGAAGGGTTCAGAGTGCAAAGTGAGATGTTGATAGATAAAGGTGGAAGGGTCTCAAGTAGTGCATACTTCCAGGTTTTCACAACTTGGCATGATTTTTTTTCTAGGACTTTTTATGACTTTTTTGTAGTTTTGAGATTGTTGATTTTTTCGGTGATACATCAAAGTGCCTATTGCTATGATTTCATTAAGATGATCATTTTTTTCGGAAATATCTTCTTTTTATGATTTTTTCAGCATCATATATGTTTTTTTTTTTTGGATTTTTTGGGATCATAAGATATGTGCAAATTATTGAGCAGTGAAAATAGTAAGCATAGAACTTCTTCAAATAGAGTAGGTTATTGGCTCACAAGACGTTCTCCCTTAGGTGTAGAAAGATCATAAGAACTAGAACCAAATGTAGTAGTGACTATGTAGATACCCAACTAGTGAGCTTTAAACTTTCCCTTTTATTCTCTATTTTGTTGATTCTTTGGATTTTCTCTAAGGAAAAGGTCACTAACTTGAAACTCTCTACGATGCACTTTTTTATTGTAGCTAGTAGAAATCCATTTTTTATATGCTCTTATATAGTCAAAGGAACTCTTATGGTGTTTATTTAGGAGTTCAAGCTTGTGTATCATCATAGCTCTATAATTCTCATTAGTAATTGTCCCTTTCAAATAGACTCACAAGGAAGGAATCTCAATCTCTAATGGTAGAACAACCTCAAAGCCATAAACTAGAGTAAAAGGTGTACCCACAATAAGTGTGTGCATGATAGCCCTATAAGTCCATAGTGTTAGGTTAATCTATAGATGTCAATCCCTTCCATACTTATGTACATTTCTATGCAAGATCCTAAGAAATTCCATATTTGAAGGTTCAACTTGACTATTCCCTTAGGGATAGTAAATAGAGGACCAATGTTATTTAATCTTGAATTTCTTGCAAAGTTGTCTAAGATCCTTATTCTTAAATTGTCCCCCATTATCAGTGACTATAGAGGAGGGAATTTCATAGAAAAAAATAATGCGATTCAATATGAAGAGAGGAATATACTTCCAAGTAGCAACAAAGTGAGGTACAACTTTGACCCATTTAATGAAATAGTCAATAATTGTAATACTGGAAGAACTAAGATGTATCTTACCAACCAAGTCAAAGGCTCACTGCTAAAAAGGTCAAAGTGTAATAGAGGGAATCAATTTGCATCTAGGAGCATGAATAAAGTTACCATGGAGTTGACACTTTTTGCAAGACTTATAATAGTGCACAACATCATCTTGCATAATAGCCCAATAGTAACCAATCCTAAGAAGTTTTTGAGAAAGCACAAGGCCATTAGAGTGAGACCCACAATTGTCATCGTGAATTTCAGCTAATGATCTTTCAGACTCATCCTTCTCAAAGAACCTAAGAAGCATTCCATCTAGGCCCTTCCTATATAGGTCACCAGAGACAAGGCTATAATGAGAAGCATTGTGAATGAGTTAGTATATCTCATTGTGAGTTAGATTGTCATGAATGAATTTGTCACAGAGGTAAGAATAGATAGTAGCATAGAGAGGAGTCATGACCAAAAAATAGTGAAAATTACTTGTTTATCAAGGGAATAATAAGCACAATTACATAATTCTTCCACCAAGAATTTAGAATTACATTCATGTTCTTGCAACTATAGAATAGAAAACAACGTATTCATAGCATCATCAACCTTATTTTTAGTCTGAGGAATTTTTTGAAAGCTAACAAAGGTGAAATAACTCCTCAAGGTATCAACTAAATTCTTTTAAGGAATCAACTTGTCAGCCTTAGTTTGGAAATCATTATTAATTTGGTTTATGACAAGTGGGAGTCTCTATAGATGTGTAGCTTAGCAATTCTCCATTCAATAGCAAACTTGGTCCCATTTGTGAGAGCCTCATATTTTGCTATGTTATTTGTGCAAGGGAACAATAGCTTATAGGACTTAGGAATAGTATATCCATGAGGTGTAATGAACAAAATGCTAGCACCAACACCATTTTGAGTATGAGATCCATCAAAGAACATTTTCCAAGTCCTTTCTATGACATACATTATAGAGGAGTCTAGAAAATTTATTTTCATTAGAGCATTATCTTAAAGAGGGAAATCAAAAGGTTGGTTTGTAATAGCTTATCCTTTTATGTCTTTTTTTTCAATATACTAAATGTAAAATTTGAAAAGAATCATCATCCATTTAGAAAGTCAACTAGTGAGTGAAATCTTACTAAGGAGATACTTAAGAGGATCTATTTTGGCAATCAAGTGTGTAGTATGATCTAGCAGATATCATCAAATATTTTAATATGCAAATACTATAATGAGGCAAGCTTTCTAAATGTTATTATAATTGATCTTGTAGGAAACTAGGGTTCTTCTGATATAAAAGATGGCTCACTCCTTTCCATTTTCATCATGTTGTCGTAATAATGCCCCTAGAGAAGTAGTTGTAGCTGAGATATACAAAATTAAAGGCTTACCCAAAATAGAAGACATAAGAATAGGAGGCTAGGATAAATATTCCTTGATTTTATTAAGGATCTTATCACATTCTTAATTCCAAATACATGTAGATCCCTTATTAAATTTCTTATTGAAGGATTGTGATCAATCAACCAACTAAGAAATAAACCTCCTTATAGATGGAAGATGCCCTTGAAGACTTCTTAACTGACTATTGAGAGGAGGTTGCATTTTTATGATTTCTTGTACTTTTTAAGCATCAAATTCAATGCCATTAGCATAGATGATGTAGCCTAATAATTTACCATAAGTGACACCAAAAGCACATTTATTAGGATTGAGCCTAAGTTGAAAATGTTCCATATGGTCCAATATCAGACTCAAGTCATCCAAGTGAGTGTTTCTTTTCTTAGATTATGTAAATGTGTCATCTACATAGTCCTCCATGTTTTTATGCATCATATCATGGAAAATTATTGGCATAGCCCTTTGATAGGTAGCACCAACATTTTAAAGTCCAACTAGCATAATGTTCCAGAAAAAGGTACCTCATGCACAAGTGAAAGCAATCTTTTCTTAATCTTTAGGAGATATCTAAATATTTGCTTGTATCCAAAGAGCCCATCCATGAAGGAGAACATTTCATTACCCATAGTTATGTCCACTATCATCTCAATATTAGGCAATAGAAAATTATCCTTAGGGAAAGATTTATTTAGATCTCAAAAATTGGTGCAAAATCAAATGGATTTGTCATGCTTTGAAATAAGCACAATATTTGAGATCTATTATACATAATCTATAGCTCTTATGAATTAGGCACTTAGGATCTTTTCTAATTTAACTTTCACCAAAAGAGAAACATGTAGATGCATTTTTTTTCAATCTATTCTTAGTGGGCTTGACACTAGGAGTTATAGAAAGATGATGCAGGATAAGGTTAGTGTGAATACTAGGCATGTTTGCATGTATCCAAGAAAAGTTGATTTTCTTCTCACAAAAAAACTAGGTGAATTGTTCATTCTCTTTAGCTGACAAAAATTGAGCTAGATGTCTAATTCTTGGAGACTCTTCTAAAAAAAGAATTATAGGCTGTGTGGGATCAATCAACATTGATGATTTCTCTTGAAAATAGTTGGGTAGACTACCAAGAAGCTCATCCTCAGGTGCTTCAAAGAGGTTTTCACCCTTGGATATGCCTTTTTTTTTCACTATTTTTAGGCTCTAACACTGCCACAAATTGTTTTTCATTATCAGAGTATAATTTTTCATTTTGTGACTAATGTACTTGATATATGTTTCATTCATGTTGATATCTAGTTCACTGGTGGAAGAGACTATAGGATCAATAGCATTGAGGTAGCAAGTAATCTTATAGTCATTTTGAGAATATAGTAGCTCAAATGGTTGGATTTGTATAGAATAACCAATGAGGTTGGGATGCATTAGCAATAGCAAGGTGGAGGATTCTACAAAGGGAATCATCTTTAGTATCAAGAGAGTTAGAATATATAGGGGATTTTCCAAAGGTACCCAAATTAGGATAAGTCCTAGGACAATCAACATAGTCCACTAAAGTAAGTTAAGGATCTAACTTCAAACCCTATGAAAGACTTGTCAACTATGTTAGTTTGATTAGCATAGGTGTGTATATCATCTATCCTAAAATTATGAGATGAAACCAAAAGGGAATCACATTCATATTCATTAGAGCCAGAGCCTTGATCCCATGTCATAAGGTGAGAAATATTCCTTCTAATCATGTCCTGTACATCTGACTCATTAAACTCAAGTTGTCTACAAGTGGAAGCTTGAGAGCTATGATAGGCATTTGGTTCATCTTCACCCCAAAGAATGGAAGTAAAAGGTAGAAAATACTCATCTACAAGAGTGGTTATAGCAATAGGTTGAATATCAACTTCTGAATCATTGTTAATGGAAGGTTCTTCATCATAGCCCAAACCAGTGGTGTCTTTTCTTTTATCTCCTTTGGTATGACTCATGGCTTTAGTGGGAGAATGTTTACTATCAGTGAAAGGTCCCTAACCTAAATAACCCATCTTTCTAAGAAATTCATAGCCTTTTCCATATCTCTTAGGAGAAATAGGAGTTGTGAGCAAGATTTCATCAAATGTCTCTTCTTCCTATAAATCCAATTTCTATTAGCTTGATCTTCCTTTCAATCTTCTAAGGGAATTGAGGATTGAACAAAAGTTCCATAGATGGTCTTATCTAAAGATGAAGGTTTCATGTTTTTTGATGATTTCTCATAAGAATGAGGGGAAACTAGAAGCATGACAGTGGAGTCAAGAGTACATTCCCCAATACTAATGTTCATAATCTTGATTCTCTTCTCACAATTAGAAAGTGTGGTTCTAACTTCATTAGCAGATTTGTTATTTCAAAGTAAGGACTCAGTAGGATATTGAGAGCTTGCAAAACCACACCTTTTTCTATAGGACCCACTCAAATAGGTAACATGATTAGGCCTTTGGAAGAGTGCTCAACTTCACCATAATCTTTGATCATGATCTTTCTTCTATGATCAATATAAAATTTAGAGAGAATCAATTATTGAACAACATTGGAGGAAATAATATTTAGTCTTGCATTATTTTCTATCAATACACACTTGACTCAGGTATGATAGGTTTGAACTTCAATATGGAGTGTAAGGTTGTGTGGGTGACTAATCACTTTGTCATATTCTTTGGAAAATGTTAGGTAATGTGGAGTGGAGATGGTGCAGAGGTACCTTCACATCACACTAAGTTTCATAAATCTCACCAAGTTTCTTAATATTGACATTAGGTCATTTTAAATTGTAATTGATTGCATTAAATGTACCTAAAATAGGATTGCATGATTGATTTTGATCAAAATCCAAGAAGAATACAAAAGGTCTTGGGTAGGTAGACAATTTTTGTAACTACCCAAGAATCTATAAATGGATAGCATTATGTAAACATTGAAATAAAGTTAAAAGAACAACAAACAAAAAGGAAAGTTGTGAGAGATAGAAGGAATCCACTTTCTAGGCTTTAGCCAAAGAGCCAACATGTAAAGATTTTAAGTTGAGTATTATGATAAATGGAGTGAGTGTTTTAGTTTTTACTTCCCTTCTACCTCTATTGTTTTTGTTTGATCTTTGTAATAGTTCCTCTTTAGGATGTTCACATTCATTTTGAAATGTATTGGAATAGGCTTTTACGAATCATTACATATCCTGGAGATAATACCAAATCTCACCATTATTATAAAAAAAGATGGAAATTTTGGTTTATGGCCAATTCTATTGGATTAAAGAAGGGTGGTGATACATATATTCATATTTGTGTAGGCCCATGTTGGCATCAAGGCACGAGTTGTTCAATGTAGGGCTCAGCATTGGAAGAGGAAAAGGTGGTGGTCTATTAGATCAAACCTAATAATAGCTTGGATTGTAGTCAAAGATAGCGAGTATAGGTAACACACATGCAAAGTATCAAAGGTTTTTGTGTTTGGATATTGATAAATCTAATTTTGCAATAATAATGAAGAAAGAATGAAGTCGTTGGGTTTGATATCAAAGTTGATATTATCATATCAAGTAAACTATGTTAATATTATTGGGAGAGTAAAAGATCATGGGCCTCTAATTCAATTTTTAGGAAGACAATAAAAAGACAATAGACAGATTTTCAAAGATCATCGATGCCCTCTACATTAGATTGGTATCAGAGCTTAGAAGATTCTAAGCATGTAGATGGAAGGAAATTTACACTAGGAAGTGTTGAGTTTATTTTTTATTCTTGTTTTGAAGTTGATGGTTTTAGATTTAGTGCAAGTTCATTCAATTGCGAGTGGGTGGACAAGAAGGTCTACCAAAGGCCATGGGATGGTCTTGCGTGTTGCCAATAGACTAGGGAGAGAGGCATGAGGAACTCCTAGGTGAGGGAAAGTGGTGCAACATGAAGGAGTGGATTGTGGAAAGGGAAAGCACCATTGGAGGCAACATCATAACTCTATTGATAGAAGTTACAGTTGAAGGAAATAGATAACACCAAAAAGGCATCAATCCATTAGAGGCAAAGATTTGTTTTGCAACTCATTTCCATGGGACATGGAAACATTTTAAGTTTAGAAGTATGGTGCAAAGGTACCTCAACATCTCACTAAGTTTCATAAATCTCACCAAATTTTGTAATATTAACATTAGGTCATTTCAAATTGTAATTTATTGCATTAAAATGTACCCAAAATGGGATTGCATGATTGGTTTTAATTAAAATCCAAGAAGAATACAAAAGTTCTTGGGTAGGTGGATGATTTTTGTAACTACCCATTATTCTACAAATGGATAGCATTATGTAAACATTGAAATAGAGTTAAAAGAACAAAAGCCAAAAAGGAAAGTTGCGAGAGATAGAAGGAAACAACTCTCTAGCCTTTAGCCAGAGAGCCATGCATGTAAATATTTTTAGTTGAGTATTATGATTAATGGAGTGAGTGTTTTATTTTGTAGTTCCCTTCTACCTCTATTGTTTTTGTTTGGTCTCCATCACAATTTTTCTTTGGGATGTTCACATTCATTTTGAAATGTATTGGAATAGGCTTTTATAAATCATTATATATCCGGAGATAATACTGAATCTCACCATTTTTATCAAAAAAGATGGCAAAATTGGTTTATGGACAATTCTATTACATTAAAGAAGGGTGGCGATACATATATTCATATGTGTGCAGGCCCATGTTGGTATCAAGGCACGAGTTGTTCAACATAGGGCTTAGCTTTGGAAGAGGAAAAGGTGGTGATCTATTAGATCAAACCTAATAATGGCTTGGATTGTAGTCAAAGATAGCAAGTACAGGTAACACACATGAAAATTAGTATCAAAGGTTTTTGTGTTTGGATATTGATAAATTCAATTCTACAATAATGAAGAAGAAAGAATGAAGTTGGTGGGTTTGATATCAAAGTTGGTATTATTATATCAAGTAAACTATGTTAATGTTATTGGGAGAGTAAAAGATTGTGAGCCTCCAATTTAATGTCGAGGAATGCAATAAAAATACAATAGGAATAATTGAAGAATATCATCGATGCCCTCTACTTTAGGAGATATGGTTGATCATATCTTGGAACTTATTTTCATCAATGTCAGTAGGAACACTAGCTTCTTGTAAGGATTTTTCTAAGATCTCCTTCTGTAAAGGGAATAACTCTAGAAGCTCAAAGACAGAAAGATGCATGAGAGTTCATTGAAATTGGTTCAAAAGGTTGTAAGTGGAATTAATGGTGGTAGCTATTTTATTAGAGGAGGAGGACCCCACTTGGTTAGCATGAGTTATTTTGGAAGTGTTAGCAACCTTAAGGACAACTTTGGGTTGACTCATAGTAATGGTGTTTAGTCTTTCACCATAAGAAAAAGAGTTGGGACCAAAGATTCTTAAGATAAACTTAGGCATTTCATCATTTGTGTCATAGTTAGGATCCTTGTCATATTTAGGACCCATATATAAATGCTATCACTAATTGGTTCAAGCATGTTTATAACATTGGCAACATTGGTGTACATGTAATTGATCTTAGCATCATGGTTTTTCTTATTTTCATTTGACATCTCCCCTTATTCATACTTAGGGAGATGTTTCTTGAAAGACTTATGATCAGAGTTTTTAACTAGCCCATCAATACCAACCCTTGAATCATCAATAATATTGTGTATAACATCCTTAAGCCTAAGACAATGATCATTGTTGTGACCTTTGTTCTTATGATAGTTGAAAAATTGATCTTCTCTCCACCAATGAGGTTTAACAATGAGATCATAAGGTCTTAAATTATCTGGTAGTATAATGATTTTATTATCAAGAAATATCTTTAAGATCACCTCATAGGAATCAACCAAAGGAGTAATAGTATGTTTAGGCTTAGGTGGTTCTGTAAACTTAGGCTTGTTGGAATCATTGGTCTTTGCAGATTCTTGTTGTTTTGTAGCTAAAATAACATTAGCTAGATTGAATATGGGTTATTTGGTTTTAGAAGCATCAACTACCGCATCATTAACAACATACTTAGTTTTTTTCCAAGGTTTGCCTTTGTCTTTACCAATCCCATTGTCATTGGTTTTATCCTTGTTTAAGACTATTTCCCCCTTCTTAATAGCATCATCCTCTATGTGATAAGCACTCTTAATCATGTCATTAAAAGTGAGGAACCCTAGTTTTCAGAGATCATAATGTAGCTCAGGTACAAGAGTGCTAACAAAGATGTTTATTTTCTCATTTTTGAATATTTGGTGAGGGTATCTAGTATGCAACTTTCTCCATCTTTGCAAATATGTGAAAAAATGTACCCAATGTATTTGTTTAATGTTGCATAAATCCAACATAGTAACAAGGTGTTGTATGTTGTAAGAATAATGTTGAATGAACCTTTGCACAAGCTCTGCAAAGGATTAAGAGCATGAGAATTTTTGTGAACCACTCCATGACTTGTCCATTTGAGCTTCTTGGAAAGAGTCTCATTATGTATATATCTTCATGCATAAAAACCATACTAAGCACATAGAATTATATAACATGATCAAGTGGATCCCCATTTCCTTCACACTCATCATATTTAGGAGTCTCCACATCCCTTGGAAAAGGAATCATGTAAATATTTTAACCAAAAGGGAGTGCATGTATAGTTTCAATGAAATAATATTTAGGCTTTTCATTATTCAATTTTATGCATGCAAATTCATTTTGTAAGTCTTGGAATTCTTTCTTCAAGATCTCATTTTTGGTAGGTTCTCTCTTTTGAATAATCCTTTGGACATCAAAGTCATGGGGTAGCTTCCACCCTCTAGAAGTCAAATATACAGAGTATTGGTCACCATTTTGCTCCTAAATCCTTAAGAAAAGTCTTTGAAGGTAGTCATCTTGTTTAAACTTTATGAGGTCATCACTAGAAAATTAATTATCTATCTCACTCCCATTTTTTTGAAGGTTGTCCATGTTGGGAATGCCTAGGTGGAGATACATAACCCTCAACATGAGACCTTAGAGTTCTAAGAGGAGTGTTGTTTCCAAAATTTGCATAATTTTCAAAGGGGTTGCTATAGGTAGAATTAGCACTTTTGTTCTCAAAAGTATTTTTGTGATGATTACTAAAGAGACCAAAATATGGTCTATTTTATAATTTCATTTTTAGTTGTATTTGAAAGCTTTTTAAAAACTTTGACGTTTAATAACATGATGTTAATGATAATTTCAGACAAATCTGTGCATAATTACTTTCCAAGACTAAAATGAATATGCTATAATGATATGTCATTTGATACAAAATAGTGAGAATGATGTTTTTCTTCCTTAGCTAGGTTGGGTAGTTCTCTTGTAGCAATGTGACATAGGGTAAAGTAATTTAGATGACATATTTTGAATTAGTCTTGATGTATGCTATTACTTCGGAGGCACTAATATTTTGTAGATTTAAAGGTAAAGTCAAATCAGCTAAGCAGAGTTAGTAGCTCAAGAAAATGGTGGTAAATTTCATTAATGACCTTCCACATCACCAACTATTTCATCCATAATAGCTAGTACCTATTTTCAAGAAAGCGGGAGTCAAATCAAGAAATCTAGGGGTTGTGAGCTCCTAAATTCATGTTCCATTTGATGACAAAGTTAATACATCTCTTGTAATATTCAATGTCATCCATTGTTTTGGTAGTTGATGGAGTCTAAAATCTAGGAATTATATTTCTAGCTTGTGCTTAAACAACTAGAAATCTATGTTCCAAAGATATTAATTAATTCGTGGTTTTTAGTAGAAGGAAGAAGTTTTCTAAGTTTTTGAGTACTAAATTTAATCTTGTTGTTTATCAATATGTACATATACTATTGTTATGAATAAAAATATCATTTTAGGTTTCCATCTTTGAGTAGTTCTACTTCACTTCTCTATGGGGGCCCACACATGAAGTGAACTAATTAATTAGCATAGGATTTACCTTCAGTTCATAGAAATAAAGTAGACTTTGTTGTTCCTAAAACCACTAATAGTAGAATTAGTCGACTGTTCCTATAGCATATGCATGTGAAGTAGTTCTTAGCTATATTTTCATGCTTTTTAAAAATATATTTGATTCTCAATTTTAGCATAGATTTCCTGTAGCATAATCATTTGAATTGAGTAGAATAATTCTTAAGTTGAGAGAAGTTTGAAGCATATACTTTGCAAACACCATTTCAAGTTTACATCCTTGAAACCAATCTTTGTAGTTGCACTTTTATTCCCTATAGAATAGAGTTTAGTGTTAAAGAATCATGTTATGCATAGAAGAAGAGACCACCTTGGGAGATTCCTTCCTCATGATGATTAGGAAGAACCATCCAATGATGTTCATCCTAAACTAGATGAACCCCAAATAAAAAATGATGAAGACGAACCTTTTGAAAATTTATTTGTTGATATTCAAGATGGAATACCTTCTTCATCTTTAGAAGAATCACTCCACTTGAATGAACTTTTTGCTAAGACCGCATATCAAGATAATTCACTAGCCATTTTTATATATCGAGCACTACCTCTTCATCCAAGAATGAGTATGCCTACCTTTCCTTTTCCTATTCCACCTCAGCAAGGGAATCAAAATTTGAAGAACATACCTATTGCTGCCCTTCCAAAATTCTATGGTCTTATTGGGAAAGACCTAATGGCTAGAGGAGATATTACACAAAGGACTTGGAATGAAATCAAGGAAATATGTTAGAACTATTCAAGAGCTATTGTGAAGAAAGATAGAGGACTAAGGAGCCTATCACATATGACCAATGGTAGGTTAAGAGTATCTAAGATGGAGTTATCTAACCTACTATCTAACTTCAAGAAAGATATCATTAATGATGCCACTACTTAGTTGGATACCATGCAATCTTGAAGGAAAAAGGATGAAGTTGATGCTATGCTGACTAAATGTTTCTCTCATTGTAGAGAAAGGAAGAAGAATTGCACACGCAAGACCATTGCAGTTGTGGATGCACATCCAATGTCCACTAAGTTCAAATAAATTGATGAGGATATAGGACAAGTGATTTATGTTGCTCAAAGATGACCATGGGCTTAAAGATAAGGTATGCCTCAAGACCCTCTATATAATTCTAGTTATAATAGTAATTAGTGGCAAGGCACTATCCCTCCAAATTTTTCCCCTCAAGGATAGAATTGGAACAATAATTGGCCCAACCAAAAACCACAGTATAACCAAGCCTACCCACAACCACCTCAATATACCCAACAAAATAATCAATAGCCTCAAAAAAATAACTAGTATCCTTAGTGGGTCCCTAACCAACAACCTCTCTACAATGGGAATTGGTAGCAACCACCTCAGTGGGGGTCTAGCCAACTACCTTAGTAGAAAGCCCTGATGCCTCTACCTTCTACAACCAATACTAGCCCACAAAAGCAACCACAACTTCCTACTTAGCCAACACCAAATCACAACAATAAGAAAAAAGCTTATTCTTTGTAGATAAAAGATATTCATCTAAGGTCTGAAACTAAGTTGCCTGCACCTAAAGGATCTATAATAGCTAAGGTCACTGATACTAAAAAATGTTCCAACAAATCAACCAACTGATGCTTCAATTCCCCCACCTGTACAAGAATCTACTCCTCCATATCTACAAAGGTTAGTTCTTGCAACTCCATCTAAACCAAATCCTATAGCAACTGATCTCCTAGACCAACTTAAGAAAATGACTATCCAGATTCCTTAATTGGATGCACTTAAGGAGATTCCCCTTTACAATAAAGCTTTAAAGGAAGCATGTGTCAAGTAGTTTGGTGGAAAGAAAAAGGATCCTCCTACTTTTAGAATGTTTTTATTGATTTAGGAGCATCAATTAATGTTATAACTAGAGAACTCTTGTTAAGACTTAGCATTATTGGATTAAGGGACACTCCTACAATACTTACTTAGTAGACAACTCAACTATCAAGCCTGATGGTATGATGTGAGATATCACTATAACCTTGGATTCCTTAGATTTTCCTTCAAAATTTGTTGTGTTGTCACCAAGAGGCACCCTTGGAGGATATCCATTAATATTAGGAAGACCTTGGTTGGCCACTGCAAATGCATGAATTGCATGTCGATAAGGAAAAATGATAATATTAGATGATGCAAAGCCTAAAAAGTTAACTCTGTACTCCCCCGCACAACCACAACTAGATCTTGACCAAGTTTCTTGGCTAGAACTTGGTGATGATCTTTCAAAAATTAATTATGTTCAACAACTCATGACATAACCCATTTGTTGTATCCTAGGAAGAAGATGATATACTGGCTACAATCCTTACTAATCAATATGATTTTGAGGAGTCCACTTCTACAAATCCTATCAGATCCTTAAAAATTGTATTGCTTGACTATGATGCACCTCAATGTCCTATAGCATCTAATTACCTTCATACATTATTACCCCATGAAATTAAATCTCCATTAGTGGCAGAGGTTTTAAAGACAGATAAGGTAAGGAGAGCTAAGATTGCTGCAGGAATAGAGTTGAATATCAATAATGACCTTACTACATCTCAAATGACAAGTCACATTAAACTATTGCAAGATAGTCAGCAAGCCTTTCCATGGGACTATACTAAAATGAAGGGCTCAATCTTTGTACACATAGGATATTTATTAACTAACAATGTAAGCCAATGAGACAACTCCAGAGGAGAGTAAACCCAACATTAAAAGATATAGTCAAAGTAGAGTTACAAAAACTTCTTAGTTTCGGATTTATCTATCCTATTTCTGATAATCAGTGGGTGTCACCTCTAGTTATTGTTCCAAAGAGGGGAGGAAAATGGAGAGTATGTGTAGACTATAGAGAGCTTAATAAAGCTACTAAAAAGGATCACTTTCCTCTATCATTTATTGATCAAGTACTAGATAACTTAGTAGGAAGGAGATATTTTTCATTTTAGATGGTTTTAGTGGATATAATCAAATCTATATCTCTCTAGAAGATCAAGATAAGGAAAATTTCACCTATCCATGGGGAACATTTGCTAACTCTATCTTACTATTTGGATTATGTAATGCACCTACAACTTTTCAAAAAGAGGTACTTAGCATACTTTCTAACATAGGTGTTGATTGTGTTGAAATCTAAATGGATGATTTCACCACTTATGATGACACATTTGAACAAGCTCATGCCAACTTGGAGAAGGTTCTAAAAAGGCATCAAGAATAGAACCTTTCTCTTAATAGCGAGAATTGCTATTTCATGATGGAAGAAGGAGTTGTTCTTCCCCACTACCTTTCCTCTTGTGGAATTCAAGTGGACCCTACAAAGATTGTTGTAATTACTAATCTACCCATGCCAACCAAGAAAATAGATTTTAGAAGCTTTCTTGGACATGCTAGTTACTACAGGAGGTTCATCAAAGACCTTAGTAAGCTTGCCACCCCCTTGTACAACTTACTCAAGAAGACAGCTAAATTTGAGAGGACATAAGACTGTGAAGCAACATTCTAGCAATTGAAGGATGTTTTGACTATGACACCTATTCTTAGAGGACCTAATTGGAAGCTACCTTTCCACATTCATAATAATGCATCTGATACTACTTTAGGAGTAGTTCTAGGACATAAAGAAGGTACTATTGAGCATGCCATTTACTATATTAGTAAGAATTTGCAGGGTGTTGAGCTAAATTATAGTATCACTAAAAAAGAATTGGTTACTGTGTGTATGCACTTAATAAATTTTGGCATTATACCACAAGCTATGAGGTGTTTGTCTACACTGATCACTCTACTAAAAAATATTTGATTAAAAAACCTACTATTTTTGGTAGATTAACACATTGGTTACTCCTCATGTAGGAGTTTAATGTGAAGATAATAGATAAACTAGGTTGAGCCAATGTAGTAGAAATTTTTTTGTCATGACTTCAAGTACTTGATGATCCTATATCCATAGATGAAAGCTTCCTTAATGAACATCTATTTTCAATAGAAAGTTATAACCCATGGTTCATAGATATAGAAAATTACCTTACTACAAGAAGAACACCACCACACTTTTCACCCAAGCAATGCCATCTCTTGGTGGAAAAGAGTTTCAATTTCTCATGGATAGTTGGTTTGATATTCTACACTAGACCAAATGAAGTAACTTGCCAGTTTGTGAGGGAAGATGGACCCTATGACATCCTATGGGCATTTCATGATGAACCACATGGGGGTCATTTTGCAGCAAAGAGAATAGCCTAAAAAATTTTGACAACTAGATACTACTGGCCTACTCTCCACAAAGATGCAGCAAAGTATACAAGGTGATGTGATCAATGCCAATGCATGGGAAGGCCCACTAAATTTGATGAAATGCTTCTATAGCCATAGGTAATGGTCATGCCTTTTGAGAAGTGGTGTATTGAATTTGTCGATCCAATAGAACCCTCTTCTCATGGAAAATCATACATCTGAGTATGTATCATTCATGCAACTAAATGGGTTGAAGCACAAGCTATGACACATGCTAGAGATCACAAAGTAGTATATTTTCTATATGAATGCATATTCAATAGATTTGGAGTACCTAGAGAATTTTTCATAGATCAAGGAGCTCAATTCACATCTAACCTAATTGCAGAACTCATTAAGAAGTACATGATCCATCATAGCACATCTTCCCCATAAATAAAGAGATAGAAGCAATCCTCACCAAGATAGTTATTATTCACAAATGAGACTAGGTTACCTGGCTTCCTAAAGAAATTTGGGCTTATAGGACTACATGGAATTGTACCACTAGATTTACCCCATTTGAATTACTTTATGGTAAATCTTCCTTAACAATTGCTTTGGAATTGGATGTTGATCTTTCAGAGGCTCAAGAAGATAGGTTACTATAGCTAAATGTCCTTGATGAATACCATGAAATTGCCCTACATAAAACTGAGATAATCTAACAAAAGTGAAGAAATGGCATGATAAGTTCATTTGCAACAAAAAGTTTTCTATTGGAGACTGGGCCCTGCTATATGATTCTCGTTATCAAGAAACTCTAGGAAAATTCCAAATGTGTTGGCTTGGACCATATGAAATCATTTTTGTGTTTGAGAATGGTGCAGTATGACTCTCTACCATTGATCCTATTCATTTTAAACTGCTTGTTAATGGGCACCATTTAAACTCTACCATAAACTATCTAGTCATGAATAGTTTTTACATCAATTCTATCCATCTATTGATCCTACAATTCCTTTAGTAATTGTAGATGAGTTTCCCACTCATTTTCTATCCTCTCTCTTAGCACATTTCACTCATCCTAATAAATTACTTTCTTAGTGGAAGTATTTTCTTTGTAATAATTCCACCTCACTCCACTCTTTCTCATCTTCCACCTCACCTCATGCTTCATCAACTTGCATGACGGTATCATCTAACAACACAAATTATGAGGTTTGTACACATACTCAAGTTAAATCTTTTTCTTAATGTATTGTTCTATTTTTAGTTACCTTTGTCACAGGCAATTGTAGGAACTATTGCCTAATTTAGTTAGGGGAGGGGTATTATATTTCATTCATTTTTTGTGATCAATAAATTTTCATGCTATTCTTTATATGCTGCAACACAATAAAAAGAATGATGTGATGTGATAGTTAACTTTATGTCGCACATTTTTGCAAACTGGTAAGTACTAGTTTTAGCTAAGGTACTTAATGTAGAATTGAGTGATCTTAAATGCTAAAATGTTAGTTACTTAAAACAAGTACTATCACTTATCTTTTCATCTTGTTCCAAGATTTTCCATTTTTTAATTTCTCCTGTAATCACTCTAGAAGAACAATGGGGGGTGATTTGAGAAGAAGAGAACCAGCTAACCATGTAACATTGTTAGGAAACCCAGTTTGCCTACCTATATTTTAAGCTAGGGGGTGGACTAATTACATATTCAAATTGTCTACATGGGATAAGGATCTTACCTTAGAATTTTTGTAGATGTTGAGGGATGGTTTTTTCATTGTTAGAAGAATAAGGGTTCCACCATTTTCACCCGAGATCACAATTCAGATAATGGAATTGCCTTTGGTAGGAGAGGAGCTTTCAAATGCATTGGACCTAGTTTCGGCCAGAGCCCAATTTATAGTGGACATAGAGCCATGGCTTTAGATAGACTAGAAACAAGGTACAATCTGCACATCTTTACCAGAACCATTTAACTAATGTGTTGTCTATACTACGAGATATTTTACTTGTGAGGGGAGACATTCATATTTGCATGCCACACATTTCAAATTTTTGAGCTGCCTATGACATGATGACTGCCCTTTGAATGTTCCTCATTTTATGTATAACATTTTGTTAAAAAGAGTTGTTGTAGTGCAAAAAGGAACCCGAAAAGATGTTCGACACCACTATTTTATTAAGCTCATCATAGAAAAATCCCTTAGGGAACAACTTGGGATATCTTTGGATGATTTTATTTCAAACAATGTTCAAAACCTTGTTAGGCAACCTATAGAGAAAATTGAAGAGGAAAGAGAACCTAAGAAAAATCATGTAAACCCAACACCAAGCTCTTCCTTATCTAGACCTAGGAGGTCATAGAGAACCCCAATTTTCACTCCTATAGCTTCTACCTCTAGGTCAGGTCCAACATCTGATTAGGGTAAAAGGAAAATTAAATTTTCCCCAAATACTGGCTCTCTTGTAGTTCCTATGGTTTATAAGAACAAGAAAGGGAATTCATAGGAAAGAACTCCAAAACTTCCTATAGCTTCAAAGGTAGTAGAAGTAGTCCTTAGGTGTAGAACTCAAAGGAGCCAATCATCTATAAAACCTAATGAGGATATGTCTTTTCAATCCCTTATGTCTGAAAATGTAACTATTGAAAAAGATGAATCCTCTTTTTCTAACAAGGATAAGATCATCATTGAAGATGGTTCAAATTAAAAAAGTGTAGAACATGTGTCTACAGCAGCAAGAACATCCTCTATCCAACCACCTATCATTTCCATTGATTCAAAAAATGATGATAGTGTGCCTGTCAGAGTTGCAAACTCTCCTCTTGTTCTTTAGAGGGGAGGACTTCATGAAAAAAAATTTAAATAAATTTGGAAATAGTTAATATTGTTGTTGAACAAATTCTTTTGCAAGGACTTGATGCTTTAGCCTTCGCAGCCTAGCAAGTTGTTCCTCTTGGTCCTTCACCTACGTCACATGTTACTTACCATCTTGGTCCCACTATTTCATTATTACACATTATTACACAACTATCTAATTAGTTGATTTAGGAGAGGAAGGAATGGAAAATGGAGAGAGAGAGAGAGAGAGAGAGAGAGAGAGAGAGAGAGAGAGAGAGAGAGAGAGAGAGAGAGAGAGAGAGAGCCTCGACAAAACCATCTTCAATCAAAGTCAAGATTTGATTGAAAAGGATATGGAGATTGAACAATTAAGTGGTAAACTTAAAAAAGTCACTACCATGAATCTTGAATTGATGTATTGTTGCTCTCCTTCTCCAATTTATACTCTCTTTTTTAAAGAACAATTTGTCAATTATTAGATGACCTGTGTAATGCAAGGTAAAAGTTTAACATTGAATACTCCTTAGGAATTCTTCCAAGCTTTTCATACTTCCCCTATAGCCATCAAAAATTTACTTTGTGAAATCTTTTTACATAATTTAGTAGTCCCTGACAACATAGGTTGGAAGTCTCTACTTTATGTGGGTAATATTCAACTCAGGGCATCAATGTCTTGGATCCAAAATGAATTTAGCAGAGAAAATCAAGCCAACTAGTATAGAGAATTAGAGTATGAGATTCCACTTTTTCTCAGGCCTAAAGCCAAGGATTCTAGAACACTGTACTATGATTGGTTGAAATTTTCTCAATCAAAATACAAAAACTAGAATATTATTTCTCCTTTAAGGGAGGTAGCCTATCAAGAATATAAAGCTATGGCAGAAATAGATCTTCCTATAGAAAAGTAGGTAAATCAATGGTGCTGGATAGGATTGAGTGAAGACTTGCAGAAGAAGGAACCTCATTCTCCATTGAATCTTATTATGGCTATTTAGTGAGAACCCTGGTACATTAAGCTAGGGGAAGAAAGAAAAATAAATTGGATACTTTTAACTTTTTAGCCTCTATTGCTATTATCCCCATTGCGTGCTAATAAATAAAATTTAGAGAAATTTGATATGATAGAAGAGCTCTGCAGATGGGAAGGGTATAAGAAGATTAAAGGTTTTTATTGCAACTACATTACAGGAGATAAATGATAGAGTGTTCCCTCAGATTTTAGGATGGCTATGTGGTTTAAAAATTTCATGTTTCCTTGAGGACAAGTCAAAGTTTCAATTGGTGGAATGATGAGACTAAAATATGGTCTATTTTATCATTTCATTTTTAGTTGAATTTGCAAACTTTCTAAAAACTTTGATGTTTAAGAATATCATGTTTATGATATTTCAAACAAATGTGTGCATAAATAATTTCTAGGACTAAAATGAATATGCTATGAAATGATATGTCATTTGATTACGAAATAGTGAGAATGATGTTTTTCTCCCTTAGCTAGGTTGGGTAGTTCTCCTATAGCAATGTGACATAGGGTAAACTAATTTAGATGACATATTTTGAATTAGTCTTGATGTATTTTATTACTTTGGAGGCACTAATATTTTTTAGATTTAAATGTGAAGTCAACTCAGCTAAGCATAGTCAACAGCTTGAGAAAATGGTGGTAAATTTCATTAATGATCTTCCACATCACCAATTGTTTCATCCATAATAGCCAGTACCTATTTTCAAGAAAGTGAGAGTCAAAGTGATAAATCTAGGGGTGGTGAGCTCCTAAATTCATGTTCCATTTGGTGAAAAAGTTAATAGATCTCTTGTAATATTTAATTCCATCCATTGTATTGGTAGTTGATGGAGTCTAAAATTTAGGAATTATATTCCTAGTTTGTGCTTAAATAATTGGAAGTTTGTGTTCCAGAGATATTAATTAATTAGTGGCTTTTAGTAGAATGAAGAAGTTTTTTGAGTTTTTGAGTACTAAACATAATCTTGTTGTTTATCAATATGTACATTTACTGTTGTTATGAATAAAAAGATCATTTTAGGTTTCCATCATTGAGTAGTTCTACTTCACTTCTCTGTAGCAATCCACATAGAAAGTGAACTAATTAATTAGCATAATATTTACCTTTAGTTCATAGAACTAGAGTAGACTCTATTGTTCCTATAGCCATTGATAGTAGAATTAGTGGATTGTTCCTGCAGCATAGGCAGTTGAAGTAGTTCTTAGCTATATTTTAATGATTTGTTAAAATAGATTTGATTCTTAGTTTTAGTGTAGATTTCCTGTAGCGTAATCATTTTAAATTTTTGTATAATAATTCTTAAGTTGAGAGAAGTTTGAAGCATATACTTTGCAGACACCATTTCAAATTTACATCCCTGGTTGATAAATTAAATGATTCTAAACGAGTTGGGTTAGAAACACTCGGGATGTCCAATCTTGGATTAATCAATCCATTTCTGTAGCATTTTGATCCCTTTCTTTGGCCAAGAAATTACCAAAGCCATAAGAATTATTATTGTAAGAATTATTTTTCTCATAATTATGAGAATTCATCCTATAGGTGGCTTTTCTTGCTTGTTCAAGTTTATCTTGTTCTAATATAGCTTGTTCATCTCAGTAAGCTTTCTTTTTTATTTTAAATTTGTTCATGTATAAATGCAAAGAAGATATCTAAGTGGTTGTTTCTCTCTTCTTGATTCATGATGAAAGACCATTTTTAGTCCTAGGAGTATCAAGTGGAGAATCAAAGGAGCTACCAAAGTGGGTAAGAGTATCATACCAAGTGGAAAATTTGTCTTCCTCTTCTTTTTCAAAGGTAGGTTCAGCCTTAAGAGGTTTCTTACATGGACACCTAGTTAGAGAAGGTAATTGTTCATAGCTAAAAGAAAGATGACTTCCTTGACCAAATTGGAGCCTAGTTGTAACAAACATGTAATAGCTATTTTTTAGCTTTGCAAGATAAATTAGAGCACTTATATTCCAAACTTAAAGAATCAAGTATTCACTAGTCAAAAGAGGTAGCAACGAGAATGACTTGCCAAAAGTGTTCAAGAATCTTACAACACTAGTGACTCCAGCAGGAAGCTAGGCAAGAAACCAAATAACAAAGTGAATAGGATAAGTAGAAATGCCAAGTGAATGATCCTTCATGTCAAGTATGTATCCAAGGATGCATGATGATCATTTTTAGCCTAGAACAGAGCCAAACATGTAGATTTTAGACTAGAGATGTAGCATGATCAAGTATAGATCTCCCTAAATCAGCCAAGAATGGAGTCAAAGCCAACTCAACTAAGTAGAGAGACCTTAAATAAGTTTTATATAATACTTCCCAAAAGTTAATATGATAGTTCCAAGTAATATGACAATTTGTGACTTTTCTGCCTACAAGACCTATGTTTGACTAATTTTGTGACCAATTTGTGTAATGTGATTGTTGTAGTAGAGTTTGTTCTAGTTTTTAACAAAAAAAGATAGTTTTGACAATAATTTGGTATAAAAACACATGTCTTCAAATAATTAGGAAAGGGAAAAAGTAACCTTGCCAATACAAACACTTGTGAGGTTTGAAAGAAAAAATACCTATGAAGACTACAACTATGTGTATGTTTTTAAGATTTCCATAGGTCTAACACATTTGAAGACACATTAAAGAAATATCTACCAAAAGGACACAGTTCATTACTTAATACCTTGGCTAGCAACTTGACTCTCTCTTGCCTCACACAAAGTGGTTTCACACAATAGATATTGGCCTTGTCATAGATGGGTTACCCACATCGAAAGGAACACATATAGTGAGTTACATCTTGGGGTGATCAGGGTAGTCCACTAGGATCAATCCTTGCACTAAGATATTGAGTAGAAAAATAGGGTGGCCTCTAAATTCAGAGGTGTCTTGTAAGGGTTTCATTCATAACACCCCTCTTGCACTTGATATAGGACTTAAAAATGGACCTTGCAGCTACAAGAGTACCTTAAGCATACCCACCTAGTGATTTCATCATGGTTCCAACCCCACATGTAATCTCACTAAGTGAAGTCGAGTGTTATGCCCCCCAAGGCTTTCACCTTTGTCGAATGGTTTTAATTATAGTGTGTTGGATTAGCTAGTTTTTTCTTATTCCTACGCTGGGTCATTCCTATTGGTACCTTTCCACCAATAGAAGGCCCTCTAAAGGTAAAATATCACTAGTGAGATTAACAAAATAGATCCACACCAAGGAGGTCAAAATTTTTGATTGACCAAAAAGGTGAAGAACATACTCTCCTACTCCCCAATGCTTCCCCCAAACATGCAAAGAAACTTAATTAAGACCACAAAAGAGTGGAATATAGCACCCACTTTCTTGATTCAATGAAGGGTGAAAATTTTTGATTCACCAAAAAGGTGAAGAGCATACTTTCTTACCAACAAAGAACCCTTACTAATGGGTTTTATGTGCATATGAAATGATACAATGAGTATATGTTGCACATGAAATGAAATGAAGATGCACAAAAAAAATTAAAATTTATAATTTTCTTCAACAGCCTTGCAACAATGTTAGTAGCCCTTTTTACAATTTTTTCTTTAACAAATCAAGAGATCCCTTACAAAAACGCAAGGTTAGGGCATCAAATAGATAATGAAAATTGAAAGTAAACCCTCCAAAACTAGTGTTAGGGCCTGTTAGAAAATAAGATAATCAAAATAAAATAAAATGGAAGCCATTTGATCTCTTAGAATACACAACAAGGTAAAATCGCTACATAAGACCTCAAAAGTGTTGCAAAAAGAGAGTAAATGTGATGAAATAGAGTGTAGATGCACTAAAATAGAGAGAGAAAACACTACAAAATGATCAAGTTTTTTGAGATAATTTTGTGCAAATGCTCTATAGAAATAAGTAAAATCACTATAAAAATGTTCAAAAGAGCTATAGAAAGAAGAAAAAGTGTTGAAACAGAGTGCAAATGTGCTATAATAGAAGAAAAAGTACTAGAAAATGTGCAAAATGATCAGAACGTTGCTTAAAACATTTCTTTTCAAGTGCATTACAAAATTATTCAAATACACTATAGAAATATACAAATGCACTATAGAAAAATATAAATGTACTATAGAAAATGACAAATGTGTTAAAACACCTATAAAAATACCAAAATACCTTGCAGAAAGGATAAAGCAATATGGATACTAAATGTGTTGTATAAATAAGAAAATTCATTGCAAGAATATTTAAAAGCACTACATAAATACTCAAATGCATTGTAGAGATGCTCATATCCATAACAAAAATTCTCAAATGCACTGCAAAAGTGCTCAAAAGCACTGCAAGAATGATCAAATGCGTTGTAGGAATTTGTAACTGTGTTTAAACCCTAAAAATAAAATTATTACTATAACATAATAGGAAATTGGAAATTATGTAGAAGCACTATAGATCTAGTTAAATGTGGTAAAAAACTAAGCAAAAGCATTGTTTTAATATTCAAATGTGCTAAAAAAGCTTACATAAATGCTAAAATAGGGTGCAAAAGTACTGAAATGCTATGCAACAGGGTTGTTTTGTTTGTAAATGCAAAAAATTGGGAAGATATGATGAATTAAAAAATGTGGAGCCAAAAATTTGCACTGGCCCCACGATGGGTTCCAAAAATGTATACTAAAAATCAATAAATTCTCTCATGAAGTTAAAATGCAAGTAAACCAAGTGAATACAGGGTGGGGTCAAGGTGAAGGAAAGACAAGTGCTCCAAAAATCACCAAGAAAACCTGCAGCATAACATTAGCATAAGTGAACAAGACATGAGAGATTGAGAAGAGATCCTCCTTTTCTATAAAAATGGATGGTAGAGATTAAAGACTTAATAAAGGGTGGAGGATGAACCTTGAGTGATCCATGTACACTGTTAACATTCAGTCAAGTTTGTTATTAGTGAAAACACTTATTCAAATTTTGTATGGTTACCAAGCTCATTGAACGTTCTACAACTTTTGCCATGCATTTCAATAGCCATGGAGCACTACAATTCCTACTAAGCATTCCAATGGTTACCAAATGAATTCAGTTAGTGTGAAGTGTAACAGTTCAAACCAAGCAAAATTAGGCAATGTAAAGTCTAGTAGTTTAGTGGTTACCAAGATTTATAGTTTCTACTAAGCTAGTAGTTCATATAAAACAAAGTTAGTGTTAATTGAGTTTTATGGAGATGAGTGTTTACCAAGTGCAGTCATGGTAAACAAGTAATTTAGTTTATACTAAGTTACACAGTATCTACTGAGTCACCAGTGCAGACTAAGTTTGAGACTACTTTGAGATGATTAGTATGGACTGAGCTTCTACCAAATGCATGATGATGTCAAGTAGTGAAAGTGGACATAGAGTATCAGAACTTCACCAAGTCAGTTACTTTGTAATATTGATGTTAACTTGTATATTGGCTAACTTTGTAATTATGTAAATTGGATTGATATATATGTAATGCATTGTATCATATCCAAGGTAGTATGAAAGTGTGACAGTAATGTGAAATAGAAGCATGCGAATGTGAATCAACAATTGACAAAGTGTATTATAAGGCCATATTATAAAAGGAGCAGCAGAGTCATATCTATCACATAAAGGTGATCAGTACTTCAAGGAATCTTTATCAAAAAAATCAGTTGTGAGTCAGAGATCTACTATTTCATCCTAATAGGTGAACCAGTCCAAATCCTTTAACAAGGTAGACTTAACAGTCTTTTCTCAAATCTCTTTCCTGAGTGCATACTTCATTGTGTGTTTCTAAAACCTCTAACAAGGTGGACCCAGCGGTCCTAATTGCTCCTAACATGGTGGATCATCAGAATTGATCATTGTAAGCCTTAATAGGCCAACTTTATGCTATAGTATTGAAGTTTTGTGGGTATCATCCCCACCCTAGTTTTACTTTCTATTTGGAAGGTTTCTAGGTCACCAAATTATTCTGTTCAAGTGTTATGAATGTTTTATGTTTTCAATTTCCCATGCATGCAGTTAAATTTGATTTAATGAACTAAATGGTAATTGGATTATTACAATTAAGATCTAAATTTGGTAAAGTTTTGAGGTTATTGATTCACCCCTCCCCTCTTAGTAACCTAGCTAGTCTTGAATATTTCCAACAATTGGTATTAGAGCTTTGTGGTTCTCAGGATAAAGTTTGATAGCTTGAGCAAAGATCAAGGACAATGGAGATATTCACACTTAATAAGGAAATTGACAATGAAAAGTTGGATCTAGAAATGGTCATTACACAACTCAAGAAAGCTAAGGAGCAACTTTCCCAATCCTTGAAAAGAAGGAAGGAACTTGAAAATCAAATGAATGATCATTAGTACATTGAAGAAAGAATTGAAGATTTTTTTCCCTTCAAGCAATTCAGATGAAGCAAATGATGCAATCAAAGAACTCTTGGAGAAGAATGGTTGCTTGCAAGAAGTAAGAAAACTCAAAAGAGAATAAGAAATTTAGTCTGTAAGGCTATGTGAAATCTTGGAATAGAGGAACAAGATGAAAGAAGAAATGGATGGAAGAAACAATGAGATATAGAACCAATCCCTTTAGCATGTAGATCTTATGGATCAAATCTCCAATGCAAATGAGGAAATCATGAGCCAAAGATAGATCAATGAAAGAATAAGAAATGAGCTGTGATATGAAAAGAAAATTAGTGAAAGATTGAAAAATGACCTAAACACTAAAAAGCAAATCAATGAAAGAATGATGAAATCCCAAGAAGACACGAATCAATTAAATTAGCTAAATGAGAAGAATCTCTATAGATAAAAAGGTAAAGCGGGACTTGGATACAAAGAAGAAGATGAATCCTTTGAACAATGTGTTCAAAGGAATCAAAGACCTACTTGCAATCGCTATGGTAAGATAGGTCATACATCAAACAAATGTTGAAGAAATTTTAAAGAAAAATTTAATGGTAAATGCTACAATTGTAGTTAGCATGGTCACAAGGCTAATGAATGCAAAGAGAAACCAAAATTTTAAGGCAAGTGTCACAAATGCAAGAAACAAGGTCACAAGGTATCAGATTGCAAAACTAAGTCATTCAATCTAGCAAAGCAAATTATGAAAGCAATATTTGGTTGGGACTACAACACTTTGTGTAGATGTCATTACTGTGGAGAATATGGACACATTAGCATGAACTATGTTAAACATCACACAAGGAAGAGAGATACCACCATAAGATGTTTCACTTGTACCGAACTTGGTCATATAGCTAAAAATTGCATGAATACAGGTAGAGTTGAAGATGAAAATAAAGAAAAAGTAGATAAAACTTGAAAGAAAATGAGGTAGCAATGGATTCCTAAATCTACTAAGGAAGCTAGTTCAAGTAATGATGGTCATGTCACTCAAGAAGTGGGTGACTCCACCATTTCCAACTAAGTTCTTGATGAAGAATTGGAATGGCATTGTCAAGATCACATTCAAACAGTTCCAATTGAAAGGAAGCAAAGATCCAAATCAGTGTTCAAGATACAAAAGGATCATAAAGTGAGATTGGTATTAGTTACCACTGAGTTGACTTCTCTACCAAGTAAGGTTGGGTCATGGACTCTACTGAGCAAAGTAAGGAGTAACATGAACATTGTTGATTACTGAGTTATGAAGCCTTTACCGAGAAATTTGAATAGATAGTGGATAAAAGCATGGCAAGAATGATGTCATCCTAGCCACCTTCATACCAAGTATTAAATGGATAAATTTTAACAAAAAGTAGGAAATCCAATTCATTTTCACTGAGAATTCTAAGTGTTATTGTGATCAAGTGAATTACAAAGCGATCAAGTGACTTCAAGTGGAATTTGTAGCTAAAATTCTTCAAAGTTCT
The DNA here is from genome assembly GCA_028749045.1 of Cupressus sempervirens. Taxonomy (NCBI): domain Eukaryota; kingdom Viridiplantae; phylum Streptophyta; class Pinopsida; order Cupressales; family Cupressaceae; genus Cupressus; species Cupressus sempervirens. Next base: position 530,692,283 of record CM053783.1, on the reverse strand, counting down.
TCATAGCTTATAGAGTAGCTATGGCAACATCAAGAAATAGTAGCAAAGAAATGAAACGGTTAGAGATGTTGGTCTAAGCAGTAGAATGGGAAGCACCTAATTTCAAACTTGTGCTGGTGGTTGCTGAAACCCTCGACCTAAACGGAGTGCAATCACAAATCCCTCCAAAGGTACCTCTCATTAATGACATCCAAACTCATTTAAGTGTGCTATTCAAGAAATTGGAACCCTAGAAATAGATGATGCCCTAGGAGAATTATGTGTTAATGGAATTCTCAAACTTGAACATAAGCATTTAGAAGACAAGGGTTTAACTTACATTCCCCACCTGCCCTCAAGTTTTCAAATAAGATGGATTAGATACATCCTTAATCGACTTCACAATGGTCAGTTATGGATTGAGAAACTAGTTTTGATAACTAAGAAGATGATTCATCGTATCACTGGCCTTCCCATGTTCTCCAAGGCCAAAACCACTAAAACCCTAGGTCAGGTGGAGTTAGAAAAGAAAATCCTAGCTGAGTGGGATGGTAGACGCATGAAAATAGTAGTGTAACTAATGTAGAACTAAAATCTAGAATACATGTGATAGCTCACAAGATCTAAAATTCTATCCATCTCAACAGTGTGTCATGTGAAGCTATAGACTTGACATACAAGGTTGTGAAGAACAATCTATCATATGACCTTGCAGATTTGTTGTTGAAGTAGTTCAACAAAAACATGGAAAGTATTAGAACCTCCAAAAACAACCCTTTCAAATTTGGTTCTTTGTTGACATGTTTATTTTTCTATGTTCAAAAGTTTTTCCCTTTTAAAGGCATGGTAGTATGGAGAAAGGATATGTCAGTGTTATATCAGATTAATGAGTATATTGCAGAAATGGGAGAAAATCTTGTTAGTATAATAGATAATTATTTTGATGTCTTCAAGGAGAAAATGAATAACAAATTTAAGATACCCAGGAAATTAGTTGAAGATTATAAAGATGATGTTTGTTTCATGGTAGAGTGTGATAGAGTCTACATACAGGTAGTGAAATCCAAAGTTGTATGGGTAAAACCTTTTCCCTATGAGGTGAACAATGATGAAGTAAAGGACATAATTGAAGCCTTGATTATTGATCCTTTTGATCAAAAGGCACCACACTTTGGAACATATGATGAGGCTAAGACAAGGGTAGAGCTTGAAATCAAGCTTTCATAAGTAGTTAACAAAGGTAAGAGGAGGATAGCCAAAATGAAAACAAGCACACCTCTTATGTTGAACAAGGGGAAAGGAGAAGATGTTGAAGAAGTAGAGAATTAAGAGGAGCCAAAAAAGAAAGAAGAACTAGTGAAGAAGAAAGGCAAGGTGATCATCACCAAACCACCCAAGCCATCCACTATAGTGTTCACCAGAAGATCAAGGAAGAAAGGCAATGAAGTTTTCTTTAGCAAACTTCCTCCCACCTTCCAAGAAAAATTGAAACAATTGGAAGAAGGTGTAGGCATAACCAACTTCAAATCATTGAAGTATGAAACCAGGACAGACGCTGAGAAGAAATAGGTTGAAGAACTGGTGGTAACCAAGATGGGAAAATGGAAGTATTCACTTGATTAGATAGCCTCCCAAATCTCTAATGAATTATTAGAGAAAATAAATCCAAGATGGGACTTTGCTATGCAAACATCAAAAGATATCTATGCAAAAACTCTAAGGCAGTTGCTACCTAGCATGATAGATGCTGAAGTAAAAGAGTCCTTAAAGAAAAATGAAGATAAGATGACTCTTAGATTTAATACTTGTTTAATTTTGATAAAGGATATAGAGCATGTGGTTAAGAATGCCACAAGTATGTGGAAGAATGTTTATCATTTTCATAAACAAAGTGACTTCCCAGTAGAAGTCAAGGATGATGACAGTGATGATGAGGAAGAAAAAACTTATACTGAGCCAACACATTTTGATAATGAAAAAGTTGAAGAAGATAAAGAGGAAGAAGCTACCCAAGAAGAAAAAGAAGATGTTGAGGAGACTAATCCTATGAAGATAGCAACCACAATAATTGCCTCACTTCCTCACTCTCCAAGAAAACCAATAGCTACATCAAGCTCGAAGGTAGCAAGTTTGATTGTGATAACTACATGTACATCAAATTTCATATCACTCTTCACTCCCTCACAACTCAACACATCATTGATAGAAGTGTCTACCACTTCATCTATAGAGCTACAGTCTCCCTCTTCTTCAACTACTGAGTTAACATCATTAGACATGAGTAGTGGCTTCTACAATTTTGTGTTCTTCTGCAGTAAGTGCTACAATTTTAGATACCCCTATAAGTACTTCAGTTTTGGATTCATCAAGAATTCCAATTAGTATTCAATCTATTGGCACTAAATCAATTTTCACTGATATTCCTATAATCTCTACTATTGTTTCCATTTGGATTCAAAGGCATTAAGTACAAGGACAGTTGAACCTAAGGCTCAACCAAGTACAAGATTTTTGAGTAGAGGAAAGGAAGTAGAGAAGGATATAGACCTAGATGAGGAGATTGAAAGTCCCAAATGGGATTTTTATAATATCATTATGGATCAAATGCATATAGCTAGTCAAATCCTCCAAAAGAAGGCAAAATAGAAGAAATCGAGAGAGGAGAGAGACATAGAATATAAAATCATTAATGATGCCAATAATATTTTGATGGAGGTGATAGGTGTTGAAGTTAATACTTCTCAACACATTTTTTTGCAATTAGAAGAGGTAGTACAAAATTTTAATGAGGACTCTAGTACTTAGGAAAAATTGATTGAGAAAGCATAAAAGAAATTTGATAATAAAGTGTTTGAGCACATTGCTCAGCAAATAGTTGTCTAGTAAGTGAAGCTTTCCTCAATTTTGACCAATCTTGAAACCTCTTGCACTAATGTAACATCACTTTTTGGAAAGTTGTGTGATGTACCCAATTTTAGAAAGGAGATAATGAGAAAACTAATAAAGATTGATGAAGATCTGAAGGCCAGTGCACAACAGTTGCAACTTGACCCTAGTTCAAGTTTTACACATCATATGAAGATCAAATTCTTGTTAGATATGCAGGTAGAGTTATTGAGAGAAGAAGCAAGGATCTAGTCTACACTGATAGATATTCAAAATATGATCCTTCCCATCATGGATACAACATAGAAGCATATTGTTTATTCAAAAACATTGATCCATGACAACAACTTCTCCATTGTAGATCACATGATAGAACTCTCTACAAAAGTGCAAATTGCTCTACATACATGCAAATTTTTGCAAGAGAATTGGGATAAGAAATTAGCACTTATACTTAACATAAATTCTAATTTTCTTTCTCAGATTGGTGTCTCCATGTAAATAAGTTTTAAATAAATCTTTGGCATTATTGTCAAAAAGGGGGATAGACTCTTAGTATGTTATATATGGGGAGAGGCACTTATTATTCTATGCATAGTGAGGTATTTGTTATGCTATGTATATTGTATGGGGGAGAATCATGCAAAGGGAGAAAGTGTATATAGCAGAGAATTTGCAAATATAGTATACTATATGTACTTACAAAGACAAATTTTGAAAAATCTCAAAAAAATAGTATACCATACTAAGCCAATACCACATTCTGATGTTTATAAGTTTTGGCTGATAAGTGTTTTTGTCACTAATGCCAAAGGGGGAGATTGTTGACATTCAGTCAAGTTTTTTATTAGTGACAAAACTTATTTAGATTATGTATGGCTATCAAGCTCATTAAATAGTCTACAATGTTTTCCATGCATTTTAGTAGCCACCGAGCACTACGGTTCCTACCAAGTATTCCAATGGTTACCAAGTGAATTTAGTGAGTGTGAAGTGCAACAGTTTAAACTAAGAAAAATTAGGCAGTGTGAAGTCCAATAGTTCAACCCAAGAACTTCAATGGTTACCAAGCTTTCCAATTTCTATCGAGCTAGCAGTTCATGTAAAGCAAATTTAGTGTTAACTGAGCTATATGGATATTAGTGTTTATCGAGTGCAGTCATGGTAAATGAGTAATTCAGTTTATACTGAGTTATATAGTATCTAATGAGTCTCACCAGTGTAGAGTTATACAACATCTTAGAGTAGTCTCACCAGTGTAGACTGAGTTTGAGACTACTCTAAGATGATTATTATGGACTAAACTTATACTTCTACTGAATGCATGACAATGCCAAGTAGTGAAAGTGGACGTCAAGTATCAGAACTTCACCAAGTTAGTCTTCAAAACTTGAGTATCTACATATGGGCTAACTTTGTAATATTGATGTTAACTTGTATATTGGATGACTTTGTAATTATGTAAATTAGATTGATATATGTAATGTATTGTATCATATCCAAGGTAGTATGAAAGTGTAACAGTAATGTGAAATAGAAGCATGTAAATGTAAATCAGCAGTAGACAAAGTGTATTGTAAGGCCATATCAAAAAAGGAGCAGTAGAGTCATATCTATCACGTAAAAGTGATCAGTACTTCAGGGAATCTCTATCAGCAAATCAATTGTGAGTCAGATATCTACTATTTCATCCTAACAAGTGAACTAGTCCAAATGCTTTAAAAAGGTAGACTTAACAGTCTTTTCTCAAATCTCTTTACTGAGTGCATACTTCATTGTGCGTTTGTAAAACCTCTAACAAGGTGGACCTAGAAGTCCTTATTGCTCCTAATAGGACAGATCATCAGAAGTGATCATTGTAAGCCTTAATAGGCCAACTTTATGCTACAATATTAAATTTTTGTGGGTATCATCTCCACCCCAGTTTTACTTTCTATTTGGAAGGATTTTGGGTCATTAAATTATTGTGTTCAAGTGTTATGAATATTTTATGTTTTTAGTTTCTCATGCATGCAGTTAGATTTGATTTAATGAACTAAATGGTAATTGGATTATTACAATTAAGATCTAAATTTGGTAAAGTTTTGAGGTTACTAATTCACCCCTCCCCTCTCAGTAACCTAGCTAGTCTTGAATATTTCCAATAGTATACAAGAATCTCACCTAAGAAAGATCAATAGTTGACTTTAAGAGGAAAAATATATGTGGAGGAGAATTAAAGTTATTTTGAAAGTAAAGATTCCTCTCCCATAGAAAAGTGTACCTCTCATGTGAGACAAAAAATCTTTTCTTTTATTTTAAAAATAGAAATAATTCTATTCATGTGCATAGCTAGGATACGAGAGATTTTGAGATTTAATTTAATTAAAAGGGGACATGTTCTTTCAATTAAATAAAAGACTTAGGATAAAGTGGCAAAACCATAGGTTATAATAGGATAAATATAAAAGTGATGAATTTATCAAAGACAACTGATAGATAAATTATGCAAATTTTCTAGAAAGGGAGATCATAGTCTAGATGACAATTTGTGGGTCATTACAAAAGACTCTTTGGATGGATTGGGATCTGTTAGGTTTTTGTGATTTATCAAGGAAGTACTATACATGCTCCATAATTCCATAATTAATTATTTTATAAGCATTTTTGGGCTAACATGTTGTAACTAATTTTAACCCTAAAATGACAAAAATATTTGTATAAAATGGCTTAGGGTTAGGATTTTTTATAAGGCATGATGCAAAAATTGCTTCTTATGGTAGTATTGAGTTGTAAGGGATTATAGATTATAATCAAGTTGTAATCACTAAATAATAAACATATTAGACTCATTTTTTGGTGGACACAGCCCAAGGATTGGGTGAACCATTTTTACTCTTTGTGTCTTATATTGGTTGTATTTGCATGTAATTTTTATTTTCTTCCCGTGTTTAATCTTAACAAGTGGTATCAGAATGAGGTTGCTTTTTAGTTATCCTCTTCAGGAAAGTCTCACATTTAAGTGGGAGTGATGATAGATGAGGGTACATTGAAGATTGAAAAAAATAATGGGTAGAACTTTCATTTATGGAAAATGAAAATGGAGGATTATCTTTATCAGAAGGATTTATGGCACCCATTGGAAGGAAAACCAAAGAAACAAGGAACTTTGATAGATGAGGAGTAAGAAATTTTGGATAGGAAGGCACTTGAAAGTATTCAATTATGCCTAGCACAATTGATGACATTTAACATTACAAAAATGAGGACATCGAAAGAGTTGATGCAAACCTTAATGAGCCTATATGAAAATCCCTCCACTTCAAGCAAGGTATTTCTCTTGAAGTGTTTATTTAATATGAAGATGGAAGAAGGTGGATATGTTGTAGATCACTTAAAAAAATTTAATATAGTTAGTAGTTAGTCATCTTCTATGAATGTTAATTTTGATAAATAAATTAGGGCTCTCTTGATTTTGTGTGCTTTTCCTAAAAGTTGGAATGGCTTGGTAATTGCTATGAGTAATTATGTTTCTGAATCTAATACCCTAAAATATGATGATGTGATTGGTGTTATTCTAAGTGAGGAAACCCATATAAAAACCTTAGGTGGATCTACATTAGGAAGTTCTTTAAATGCACAAAGAAGAGGTAGAATGACTGAGAGAGGAAGTAATTCAAGAAATTATAGGAAATCAAGAGGAAAATCAAAGAGGAAGAGGTCTCAATCTAGAGGACCAAGAGATTTTTTGGTATAGTGGAAAACCATGGCATAAGAAGAAATATTGTTGGACTCCAAAGAATAATGAAGGAGATAAACTAGAAGGGAACACAGAGGAAAATATTGCAAGTAACAAATCCAAATATGATGCTTTGCTTCTTCTTTAGAAAGTGTTGACAATTCTTGGGTTTTATATTATGGAGCTTCATTTCATGTTGCACCCCATAAAGCTTATTTTATTGATTATGTCCAAGGAGATTTTGAGCTTGTTTATTTGGGAGATAATGAACCCTATCAGATTGTTTGAAAGAGAAAAGTTAAGATTAAGTTGCATAATGAGAATCATTGGCTATTGCATGAGGTAAGAGATTTTCCAAGGCTGAGTAGGAATTTAATTTCAGTAGGAAAATTAGGTGATAAGGGTTGCACAGTTACTTTTAATGATAAAAATTGGAAGGTTTCAAAAGGTTCCCTTGTAGTAGAAAAATATGTGAAATTAGGCACCTTATATCTTTGTACATGTCATATTGTTCCTTCTACTTTAATTATTTCATAGAAAAATGAATGTTCAGAAATAGTTTTTGCAGTTGAATAGGGAGAACAAACAATTATTTTAGATTATAATACAACACTATGGCACAACAAACTTTGGCACATGAGTGAGAAAGGTATGAAATTACTTCATTCAAATAAATTTTTACCATGTCTAAAATGTGTCAATATGGAATTCTGTGAAATTTGTGTGTATGGAAAACAAAAGAGAGTGATTTTTGTGGAGAGTGAAAAAGAAAAGAAAAATAAGAAATTAGAGCTTGTGCATATGGATGTATGGGTACCAGATCAGGTATCTTCCCTTGGTGGCTCTCATTATTATGTTACATTTATTGATAATGCAACTAGAAAAGTATGGGTTTATCTCCTTAGAGATAAATCTAGTATATTTATAATTTTTAAGAAATATAAATGCTTAGTTGAAAATGAGATTGGTAAGAAGCTAAAATGTCTCATATCTAATAATGGTGGTCATTATTATAGTAATAAATTTGAAGATTATTTAGCCACTAATTGTATTCTTGGACAGAAAACTATTCCAATGACTTCATAGGAAATGGAGTGGTTGAATGCATGACTAGGACAATAATGGATTGTGCATAGAACATGAGATTTCATGTTAGTATATGATGGTAGAGACTATCAATACTACTCTATATATGATTAATAGAGGTCCCTTTACTCCTTTGGGTTGTGGTATTCCAGAGGAAGCATGGACTCGTAACAAGGCAAGTTATTCTTTTCTCAAAACTTTTGGTTGTGAAGCATTTGAAGATATGGATTTTAAAAATAGTACCAAGTTGGAAGCCAAGTCAGAAAAATGTGTATTTTTTGGATATGGCATTGATGAATTTGGTTATAGGCTTTGAGATTTTGAAAATCATAAAAAGTTTAGAAGTGGGAATGTCATATTCAATGAGAAAACATTGTAAAAATATCTATTGCAACAACATGAGAAGAGAAAAAATATTATGTAGTGCTCGATGATACTCAAAAGGAAAATGTTCCAACAGTCTCTCATGCTCTACAACAACAATAACAACAATAACACACGCCCTAATAAATGTTAGATGGTCAAAAAAGCTAAGTAGACCTCCAAAAAGATGTTCTCCCTCTTTGTGCTCTATTTTACTAATTGATGTTGGTGAGCTTGCATGTTATGAAGAAGTTGTGCAAGTGGATACTAAGATTCAATGAGAGTCTACAATGACAAAAGAAATGGACTCTTTGTTGAAAAATTAGACATGGGATATATGCAAGTTGCTTGCATGTAAAAGGGATTTATAGAATAAATGGGATTGAAGATTAAAAGAAGAGGATGGAGGTAAGAAAATATTTAAAGCTAGGTTAGTTATAAAAGGATTTGCACAGAAAAAGGGCATTGATTTTGATGAGATATTATCTATTGGTTTTAAAATGACTTTTATTTACGTTATTTTAAGTATTTTGGCTACTGAAGATTTTTATTTGGAGAAGCTTGATGTTAAAACAACCTTTCTTCATGGTGATTTAGATGAAGAGATTTATATGGCACAACCACAAGGATTTGAGGTCAAAGGTAAGGAGCAATTAGTGTGTAGACTAAAGAAAAGTTTATATGGTTTGAAGCAAGCACCTCGGTAATGGTATCTAAAATTTCACAATTTTATGCATAGGCATGGTTATACTCAGTGTCATTCAAACCATTGTGTTTATTTTAAGAGGTTAGATGATGATAGTTATATTATTTTATGTTTATATTTTGATGATATGCTTGTAGGTAGGTATAACATGGATCATATTAAGGGGTTAAAACAATAGTTAGCACATTCATTTTCTATGAAGGATATGGGGGCAGAAAAAAAAATCCTTGGCATGAAAAATTGCAAAGATAGAAAGAACATAAAATTGAAATTATCTTAGGCTAATTATATTTAGAAGGTGTTGCAACATTTCTCTATGGAGAATGCCAAAGTTATTAGCACACCTTTAGCTGGTCATTTGATGTTGACTAAGGAGATGTGTCCAAAGACACAAGAAGATGAGGATAAGATGTCCAAGGTACCTTATGCTTCAGTTGTAGGAAGCTTGATGTATGCTATGGTATGTACAAGGCTAGATGTTGTACACGCAATGGGAGTTATTTGCAAGTATATGAGTCATCCTAGAATTGAGCATTGGAATGTGGTCAAATGGATTCTCATATATTTAAGAGAAACATACAATAAATGTTTACATTTTGGGGGCTCTACTCCTAATTTACATGGCTATGCTGACTCATATTTGGTAGAGGATATTGATACTAGGTAGAGTGCTACATGATATGTATTTACTGTTAATGGGACAATAGTAAGTTGGATTTCTCAATTATAGAAGGTGAATGCTTTATCCACTATAGAGGCAAATTATGTCATTTCTATAGAGGAAGCTAAGAAGATTATATGTATTCAATCATTATTAGAATAATTGGGGCACCCATAGAGGAATAATTATTTGTTTACTAATTGTCAAAGTGTCATTCATCTTGCAAGGAATTTTTCTCTTCATTCAAAGACAAAACACATTTAGTTGTGGTATCATTTCATTCGTTCAATTTTAGATGATGGATACTTAAAGCTAGACAAGATACATATAGATGATAATCCAACAAATATATTTACAAAGGTAGTGACAAGGGAGAATTTGAACTCCTCTTTAGCTTTAGTTGGTCTTCTTGATTGAACATAATAAAGGTACAACTGAGTCTAGGGTGGTTTGACCCAATGGGAGCTACAATCACCTAAAAATTGTCATCTAGACCATTATCCCCCTTCTCAGCATTTTGGCTAAATTATTTAATCATTTGCCTAGGCCAAATTGCTAAAAATTAATTTATTTGATCTTAACCTATAGTTTTACTATAATGTCCTAAGTCCATATTTTATTAAAAGAACATGTCCCCTTTTAATTAAATAAAAGATCTCATTATTGTAACCCACTCAATGTGCATACATAAAGTCTTTTTACTATTTACAAAGTAAAAGAAAAAAACTTTTGTCTCACTTGAAAAGTCAACTCCTTTTCATTGGTTGACTTGATCTTGAACATGGATCATGCCAAAAGTCAACCCCCATCCTTGATCATCCATTTCATGATCTTGATCTCAACCATTCATCTACCTTTAAAAGAGAGAGCTCTTTCCCTCTCTACGGATCTTGTTTTGAGCTAATGTTATGTTGTAGGATTCATAACAAGTTTTCTTAGAGCTTTAAGGAGAACTTATTGCTTCTTGTCTAATTTTCTCATTATCATCCTCATACTAGTTTAAATTCACTTGAAAATAGTCTAGTTTATCTTGCAATATCTTAAGTCACCTAATTTAAGTAAAATGGTTGTAATATGCTCATCTTGCTTCGTTTAGTTGCATTCTTGCATTTTATAATAGCATAGTTCATTCTTGTATTGCATGTTTGAGAGCACTCTTGGAAATTTTCACTCTTTCTCTTGTCTAGGGAATCTCCCATTACATGGTTTACTAGCAAGGGTTGTGTCTCTAAGGCTTAGCTAAGAGCTTCTCATATGTATAAAAACACACCTTTGCACTGCATGGATAGGGAACTCTAAGATGATATTCAAGTGTTCCAATTAATGGGATATCTTAGATAGAAGGTTTTAGAGAAGTGCACAATTCTAGTGTACATTTTTGGCACCCACCATGGGGCAGAACATTCTAGTTTTACCTCGTAAAAAGTACTTTTATCTCGCATTTTTTGCTTGTTGTTCTATCTATTTTTGCTATAGTCATGATTATTGTGTGATAATTTATCAATATCATATGATAGTTCTCAGTACTGTTGTGCGATAATTTTCCAATAGAAGTATCATATGCCTATACAAAACTCTATCACATCGTCATAAAAATTTATATTGCATAACATAGAAGTATTGTACCCCTATACTAAAAAGTATCGTATCATATTCTATCAACAAAAAACTATTGCTCAGCCTAGAACTTGTTGTTGTTTGAGTTTTTTTTGCCAATTTTGGGTCTTTGATATTCAATTTTTCATATTTCTCAGGTTTACTACTATCTAATAGAGGTTTTACTATAGGTTTTTTCATTATTTTGGACTAACCTTTTGTTGGACTGATGGTTGTACATGTAGGGTTGCTCTAAACACTTGAAAAATTGCCCTACAAGAATACATTTCAAAGCTTCAAATGCAAAAAGGATATTAATGGTTGTTTGCAAGGCTTCCTAAAAGAATAAAAAATAAAATAACCAAGTGCTTGTATTTCCCTTATTTTTGTGTGTGGCAATATTACTAGTTGTTCATCTTTCATAAGCACATTAAAACTTGCAATTAAGATCTCTTGGTGGTAGAAAATTATGTTCTTTACCCTTGTGGTGAATTAGAAATCTTGACTCACCTTTAGATTTTGAAAGTAAGTGGGATAATTGAGCTTCTTTGCATGTTTAGGGGAAATGAGTAGAATAGGAGAGTATGCTCTTCACCCTTGTGGTGAATCAAAAATTTTGACCTCCAAGAGTGGATCCATTTGATGTAGCTTAGAATACTTTAGAGGGCCTTATCTTGAGAAATCAAGAGGAATGACCCAAGTGGGGATAAGTAAACTTGACTATTCTGACCCACTATAAACTCAAGGTTATCAAGGACACATGACCTTGCTATATGTAGTGCTTGTCTTCACTTAGTGTGAGTACCTGTGGGATTGGGACCATAAGGAATTGCTAAGAAAGAATGCTTAAGGTACTCTTGTAACCATGAGGTCCTTTACTTTCCACAAGAAAAGGTGTCTCAGAATTGGGTGCAAGAGGAGTGCTATGAACGAAAGACCTTTCTAAACACCATAGGCTAGAAGCTACCTTATTTTTTTGCTCAACATCTTGGTTTAAGGACCAATCCTAGTGGATTACCCATATCACCCCAAGATTTTACACTCACCATTTGTGTCCCCATGGTTGTGCCAATGGTGCTCCCATGACAAATCCAATATCTCTTGTGGGTAACCACTTGGTGTGAGGTGAAGGGGCATCAAGCATGGACCAATTTTTTGAGTGATGAACTATGAAATTAGGTAGTACTACTTGGCATGTGATTTTGAATGTGCTAGACATATGTAAACATTCTTGAACAACAAACAGTCTCGTTGACATTTGTAGCAATTTTTATTTTGATATCCCAATTATGTTGGCAAGGTTACTTCGTCTCTTTTCCAACTATTTGAGACATGTGAATTACCGTTACTATTTTAAAACCATGTTGTTTTCTATTGTAAATTGAGGTCCTATACTATCTACACTACCCTCTAGTCTAAAATGTTCAAAAAATCAACCTGAAACATGGGATTTTCAAGCTCCAAATTGCAATTTTCACAGTTTACAGGCCCTTTATCTCATGGCCTTTTGATAAATATTGTGCAACATTTTGTACCTATCAAAGTATCCTCTACCTATTATAAGTTTTATCTCCTACTACTTCTAAAGTCTATCACACTCCTTAGGGGAAACTATTGTCTAGAACAAAAGTATTGCTCAATTATAGTAAAGTCAATTGTACGATATATTTTGCTAATCAAATATCACCTGCTTCCCTAAGAAATATCATGTGGATTTTGTTTCTTCAAAAATAGAGTGAAGATTGTGTCTTAGAAAATTTAGGGGTTTCATCACTTCATCATACCTAAATCTTATCTAAAATCTTCATGTTAGGCACCGTTCTAAGTTGAAAAGAGGGTTCTAGTTTGCTAGATGTAGTCTCAAAATGTTGCTAATGATCACTTTTCATTTGGTTACCTTTCTATGTTAGCTACTTACTATGGGCTTTTTGATCACTCTCTTGGCTCAAGTCCTTAGTTCTATAAATTCATGATCACTCTTGACAAGCCACTTTCGTATTCTATCTTTGACAAGTAATCATTCTTGACCTAAAAAGCTTCAAATTTGAAATACTTTACCTCATCTAAATAGACAAAGACATACCCTTACATGTCAATTGTGACTAGGTTCCAATCAGTAAAGGGAGTCATCCTTCTTTTACCTTTGAACAATTGGAAACTCCAACTAGGTGCCCTCATGGACAACCTTATGTGGAGGAACCTATCTCTAATAAGTCACAAGTGGCTAATACATGGCATAAATTTCTCTATAGCTTTGAGAACCTATTCAGTACACCTATAGTTGAAGGCAACATGTCATCACCATGCATCCCGAGGAGAGGAAACATCACTTAGAAGAACAAGCTCACCTAGAAAAAGAAAAACTATAAGAGGCCATATGTAGGGCTACTAGGGAAAGATCTTATCACCAAACTGAGATTGATGCTCATGCTCATACTCATAATGCTGAAAATAGACATGGCTACTATAGTAACCCCTTTGATAACATCCATCTTGGTGGCAATAATGGAAACAATACACCCCTTAGAACTCCTAGAATAAATGACCAAGGGTGTTCATCACCACCTAGAAACTCACAACCACGTCACAAAAGTGAGAAAAATGATGAAATCACTAGTGAAGACCTTATGAGATTTCAACAAGACAAGGTTTTCCAAAGGCTAATGCTCAAAGCCTTGGAACAAAATGAGGACCAATATTTTCAATACATGACAGCTAAGGGATGGAGACTCCCTCAATACTTTGATGTACAAAGAATCATCCAAAAATGAGAACCTATTGAAGCTGGGATCTTGAGAGAGGAAATGCAAGAACTCAAAAATCAACTCACCCAATTATAAGTTTCTAAGGAACAACCAAAAACCTCTTTTTTCAAATCAATATGTGCTCTTCCTTTCAATAGGAGTCTTTACATGGTCCTTTTCCTAGGGATATAGAGCTTTCTAAATATGACAAATATGATGCGAATGATGATCCTCATGACCATATAAGATACTTCTATGCTCTTAGAATGGAATTTATGTATGAAGACACTTACCTTATGAGGTTATTTTCTATGAACTTAAGAGTCCAAGGTATGGAATGGTTTACGAAACTATCAACTCCTCTCAAGTCATTTAACAAACTTGCACAACTATTCATGTAGAAATATTCTTGTAGCATTCAACATCCCATCACTATGCTAGACTTGTGTGACATTAATAAAAGTCAAGGTGAACCTTTTACCACATACCTCCAATGATGGAGATCTTTATACTCTAGGTACCCTTGGTAGATTCCTGAGAGTGAGAAGTTTTTTTTTTTATCAATACACTCATAATTGAACTCTATTATGACCTTAGGAAATATTTGTTCACCTCCTCCAATAACATGGTCAAAGTGCATACCACATTGAGGATGTTTCTATTAGAAAAGGTGACATTATTTTGAACAAAGATAAAATTGACAATGGGAATGGAAAAGACAAGGATACACCTTGAAATAAAAACATATATGTTGTCAATGATGGAGTAGTGGATTCTCCTAAGACCAAGGAATCAACCTTTAATCTTTCCAATGCTATCTATGTTTCAAAACAACAAGAGACTTCAAAGTCTCAAATATTTGATAAAACCAAAAAATCTTCTAAGCCAAAGTGTTTTTATACACCAATGGTAGAATCTTATGAAGTGGTCTTAGAGATGTTGCTTTCAAATAAGCTTTTCACACTTCTAGACAACTCCTAGCCCTATAATCCAGCCATCAAACCCAATTGGTAGCAAGATGATCATTTCTAGAACTACCATAGGAGCAAGGGAAATTACACCAAAAAGTACTTCAAGATCAAAGATTCTATCCAAGACATTATTGATGGAAGCAAAGTCATAACGAATGGATTAATAAAAAATATGATCGCAAAGACTTCAAACAACTATTACTAGAATATGATAAAGGGGAATCATCCCATGCTCACAAGAAAAATCATGATGCAAAGATCAACTACGCCTACACTAACATTGACAATTTCATGAACATGCTAGAACCTATTAAATATATTTGCATGATGGGTCCTAAATTTGACAAGGAACCCAACTATGAAACAAATGATGAAACACCTAAGGTAGTCCTATGAACACATGATGCTCAACAAAATTATAAGGACACTAGGCCTAAGGTAGTTGTTAGGGTGGTAGAACCTTCCTCTTCACATTGTGAGACACTAAATATTGTCACTAGGCAGCAATCCAAGGTTGTCCTACAAATTGAAAATGATCCCAACAATGCTTCCTCATCCAAAAAAATGGCTACCCTAGCTATATCTAGCTATGATCTTGTCATTCGTTTACAAAGAACCCTTGCAAAAATTTCAATCTTTGAGTTTTTAGAACTATCTCCTTTACACAAGTAAATTCTCAAAAAAGCTCTACACATAGCCAGTATTCCATATTTTTTAATGTTGAGTGATTTCAAGCTATGGTGAATCACATTTCTTCACCCCACTATCTCACATTATATGAAGAAGATGACAAGCCACTTAGTCATCCCTACAACCTTGCCTTACACATCGAAGTTAAAATATTTAGTACTCATATCTGTTGAGCCTAGATAGAAAATAGTATTGGGTTAAACATCATCTCATTCAATTTTATTCAATAGCTAGGCATGTCTAAATTTTCTATCAACCCTAGGTAGAATATCACCATCAAAGGCTATGACAAGGTTGATCAATCTTCTAAAGGCCTTATTATGTTGTCGATATGTGAGGGTCCTATTGAAAATGATGTGGTCTTTTAAGTTTTAGACATCTCGTTGGGATATAATTTTTTTTTAGGAAGACCTTGGAGTCATGACATGCAAGCAGTGTTGTCAATATACCATTAGTGTATCAAACTCCTTTTCAATGGTACCGAGATAGTTATTCTAGTGGACAATTCAATGTCTATCAACATGCATGCTATTAAAACATTAGTCCCCCATAATTTCTCTTCTCATGAGTCCAAACTATCCCTCAAATAGTGTGAGAAAAAAATAAAAATAATGAGCCTTGGCATGGGAAATTACACTTTGGACTCTATTTTTGCTTTTCCAATTTCTTCTAGATCTTACGAGAAACCTTTTGAAAAATTGAAGTCCTCAACTTCTGTTATGACCATTTTTGGGACCTTTGTTTGGTCATATACTCCCTTAGAAGTAGAAAAAGAAGAGAAAGATATAAGATATTGGATTTATAGGCAGGAGGAAGATATCAAGGAGGCCACAGTCACTAATCCTATTTATCCTAAGCAGTATGGAAATGATTGCAAATTTTTAAAAAACATGGGCTATCATGGTGAAGGGTCCTTAACTAGTGATAAGAAAGCTCTCATAGAACCCTTAAGTAATACTGATGGATGAAAAAATAAAGATACTACTAACCTAGGATTTGGGCTAGAGGATGAATTTCCAAGGTTCAATAGAAGGCCTCCCATGTTTAGTGAATCAAATGATGATGATCCACTCTTTTCTACTATTGCTCTATAAGAAGAAGATTTCATGCCACCTAATTCTCTCCTTTGGGAAGAAGAACTAGAGGACATCTCTAATGATGTTAAGGATTCCACTTCTAGAAAAAAAAAAAATCTAATGAATTTGATCATGAAGATCCTAATAGAGGAAGGATAAGAAAAAACATTGCTTGCTTGATAGCCCAAAACTAGAGTACAAATTCTGGTAAATACGAATGAGAATGTATCTAAGATGCATCTTGTGAATAGGAGTGGATGTCATCCATTCCTATGATACCTAACCAAATGTATTTGATTAGTCTATTCTTTGATGAGTTAGGTTCATAAACTTCTTTAGTGGATCATGCTAGTCTATCTAGGTCTATTCATGATTTGGATTCTTTTTGGGCTTTCCCTATAGGCTCAACCTCTCATGTTACCAGAGATGACTCCTTCCACATCAACAACCTTGAAGCCTTTAATTCCCTCTCATTGCTTCACCTTGATCTCATAGATTGGTCTACATAACACAAAAGACTAGAACTACCATCTTTTCAGAATGACTATGAGATCATTGGCTACATCAATGTCATTGAACATGTGATATATTTCAGCATTGAACCCATGGTTAACATGATAGAAATGGATATCAAGTACCTTAGATATAAAATCAAAAGAAAAACAAAAATAAGCATTCACATGGTGAAAACCACTTTGTGGTAGTGTTTGAACCCCAAAAAGGTAAAAACAAAGACATATCTAAGGGTGAAAACCTCTTTAAGGCACTTGAGGATGAGGTACTTGGTAGTCTACCAAGATATTTTTTGATAGATCTTTAGTTCTTATTGAACCTACGCAACCTATTAATATGGGTACATAAAAGTCTCCCAAAATCATTCATGTGGCTTAATCACTATCAGTTGGGGAAAGGAAGGAATTTCCTAAATCCTTCCATGAAAAGAAGATAAACTTTACATTGACCTATTTAGATAAACTTGGCCTTGACACTGATCTAATCATGCATCACTTATCTATTTCTCTTGGTGTCAAGCTTGTCAATAAAAATTTGAGAAAATTGCATCCACATGTTGCTTTCTTGGTTAAAATAGAACTAGAAAATCTCTTAAGTGAAAACTTCCTTTGAGCTATTGATTATGTAGAGTTGATATCCAACATTGTACCTATGTCCAAACATAACAAGTCTATTCATGTCTACATAGATTTTGGAGACTTAAACAAAGCATACCCTAAGGATGATTTTCTACTGCCTAACATAGACATGATAGTGGACATCAACATTGGTTACGAAATGTATTCTTTAATGGATAGCTTCTATGGATATAATCAAATCAAAATTGCCCCTAGGGATCAAGTGAAAACAACCTTTAAATGTGCATGAGGTACTTTCTACTGGAGCATCATTCCCTTTGAGTTAAATAATGCATGATACACTTACCAAAGGGCCATGACCACTATCTTCCATGACATGATACATAAAAATATGGAAGAATATGTTGATGACACATTGGCCAAATCTAAGAAAAAGATACACATCTTGATGACAAAAGTTTGATATTGGGAAACATAGAATAGATTCAGCTTAGGTTAAAACACAAAAAGTGTATCTTTGGTGTCACATCAAGAAAATTTCTAGGCTATATCATATCTACGAAAGTCATTGAAGCTGATCCAAAAAAGGTGCAAGTCATCATGGAAATGCCTCCTCCTAGGAACATTATTCAATTAAGAAGTCTTCAAGGATGTCTTCAATCCATTAGGAGATTTATTTCTCAACTAGTTGAGAGAGCACAATCCTTCAATAGATAATTGCACAAAGGTTCCACCTATATCTAAAATGATGAATGTAGGGTAAGATTAGATCAAATCAAAGGATTTTTTGCTAAACCTCCAATATTGATGCCACCCATACCAAAGATACCTTTGATTCTATATATCTCAACTATAGATTCTTCTCTAGGAGCATTGCTAGCGCAAAGTGATGATAATAGAAAAGAACATGATAGCTACTACATTAGTCACACTTTGGTGGCTTAAGAATTGAATTATAGAAACATTGAAAAATCTTGTCTTGTAGTGGTATTTTCATCCCAAAATCTTAGGCACCACATGCTTGCCCATATAGTACAACTTACTGCAAAAATTGATCCCCTCAAATATTTACTAAGTAAAGTTGTGCTTACCAAATGTCTTGATAAATGGATGGAAATTCTCTTTGAATTTTGCATTAAGTATGTTAAACATCAGGCCATTAAGGGGCATGTCATAGCTGGTCACCTTCCTAAATTTCCATTCCATAAGATACCACTCCTATGCAGATTGGATTTATTGATGCTTCGATCATGTATGTCATTGAAAGAACATAGAAGATTTTCTTTGATGGTTCTCACACCTAGAATAGAGTCGGTGTAGGAATCTTGTTTGTCACCCCTCATGGGTATATAATCCCTAAGTCCTAAAAACTCTTTTTTCCATGCACCAACATTATAGTAGAGTATGAGACCTTAACTAATGGGATCAAAATGGCTTTATAATGGAGGATCATAGAGCTACATATCTATGGAGACTCTCATATTTTTATTAACAAAGTTAATAATGATTATTAAACCAAAGATGTCAAGCTTGTACTAGGTAAGAAATTGATTGATGCCTTATGAAACTACTTCACACTTGTGAAATTCCAACAAATTCCTAGGGAAAAAAATAAGGTTGTAGATGTTATGGCCACTTTAGCATCTATTCTTTAATTACAAGAAAATGAATTGTGCTTTGACTTAATTGTGTCAGCCCACATATGACTCCTCTGACAATCTCGTGATCTACACAATTGTCAGTCATGACTCCTTTTGTTACTCCACCATTTTCTCCTACCTATGTGATCAGATAATTCCTAAAAATTTCATGCATAACCAAAAATGCCAACTTCTCCAAAACACCTCTCACTATACCCTTGTGTCTAGTGATTTGTATGGGAAGGATCTAGATGAAATTCTTCTTAGGTGTCTAGAACTAGAAGAGTATGAAAAGACATTGGCTAAATTCCATGACAAAATTTTTGAGGCACACTCTAACAACCTAGCTCAAAAACTGCTTAGGTCAGGCTATTATTGGCTAACTATGCAAGCTGACACAATCAAATATGCTAAATCTTGCAAGAAGTGTTAGCTACATGATAACTTGATTCATTCTCTTGGGTAATCCCTTCCATCACATATTGGCCTTTTCAGAAATGGGCCTTTAAATTGGTTGGAAATATTCATCCAAGATCATCTAGTGGGCACAAATTCATCATTACAATGACTAAATACTTCACAAATTGAGTTTAAGTTGTACCTTTACATGTAGGCATGTTAGCTTGTTTATTTTCAACCATATTATCTATTGCTATGGTGTCCCATCCTCCATTGTTACTGATAATGGAGGATAATTCAAAAATAAGGACCTTAAGAAACTTTGTAAGAAATTCAAGATCAAACAAACTAGTCCTCAATATACTATCCTTAAGGGAATTTCCAAGATGATTCCTCTAACAAGACACTGCTCAAGATCTTACATAGAATGATCCACAAATTAAGTAGATATGGGCACTTGTACATCAATCTAGCACTCTAGACTTGTAGGACCACTATATGTACTCCTATAGGGACTACACCTTTTTTTCTAGTCTATTGTTCTAAAGTTGTCTTACCTTTAGAGGTTGAGATTCACTCACTACAAGTCTCTCTACATGGGTTAATAACTAATGTAGACCATAGGGCTATGAGGATACATAAGCTAGAAACCTTTGATGAGCACTACAAGGATACTTTTGATCACATGAGGGCTTATCAAAAGAGGATTTCTACTACCTACATCAAAAAGGTATATCATCATGAGTCCCAAGTGGGTGAACTTGTTCTTTGAGAGAGCCCTAGGAATCAACAAAATAGGGAAAGAAATTGAAATTTGAGCCTAATTGGCTGAGTCCTTACATCATTACACCAACATTTGGATCTGGTGCATAACCAATCTCTACACCTGAAGGGGAAAAACTTGTGGAGCCTATCGACATTCTACATCTAAAAATTATCTATGCCTAAGGCTCTTTGGTCTCAACTATCTGTTTATATCTTATGATCCTAAAAAAATCCTTAAAATTAGAAAATGTCCTAAAAAATTATCATCTTAGTCAAAACCTAGCAATGGGCACTTTGATGTATCACCAAAAATAAAAAAATTCAATAAAAAAAAAATACAAAAAAAAGAAAAAAGTCCTAAAAAATCTACCAATTGGTGAAAATGTGGAAAAAAAATCCCACTGCACCTATGCCTATTAGTCTTACTCATTTTTCAACACATTTCCTAGCTAGGAATTGTCTCTTGTCCTTGACTCGGGGGCATAACTACTTAGCTTACTACAATCTTTCTTGCACATTAGGGTTTATTTGGAAACTCATGTAAAATAGTGTTTCTCAACACTATACCCCTCTTGACATCGATTGTTTCTCAACACTTTTTGAATACTTTACCTGCAGTCTAGGAAGCTATGATATTTCTCACTATCAAATGTGAGTCTTGAAGAAATGACCATGTGACTTTCACACACACACACACACACACACACACACACACACACACACACACACACAAAATATGAACTTGTTGAGCTCTAATGAACTTTATCTTCTTTTTTTGTGTGTTGTCTATGATGATTTCTTCATTGAGTGTTCCCTCTCTAATAGTCTTTTGAGAATATCATGGACTATAATACTGGGGGCATGGGGCATGTTTTACTTGTTTCATGCTTTTGGGTATACTTTGTTAGTTTAAGGTGTTGAGAACCTTTATGCTTGTCCTACTTGACATGTTGGACTTGCCATGTATCATTATTATCTATTTTTGGAAGACCACAACTAAGGGTTATCCTAGCACTTATGCCTTGATATATGTGTAATATTTCTATGCTAAACTTAGGGAATCTAATTGTATTAGTCATCTTGACCTACTTACCTTTGATGCTTAGGTTGGATTCCCACATTTCTATCTAACATAGATCATATTAATATCCTCATAGATATACTACTAGTGATTGTATCATCTTTCAATGTCCCTAATAATGCTCAATGATGAAATTAGAATCTAAATGGTTTGTATCCCTTGCAAGTAAACCATTTTGCATACTAGCTTGTATTATAGGCTCATTATATCTTAAGTCTTGCATTTTGCATATGGGGAGAGATCTACCTTCATCTTTCAATGGATACATCAACTAAGTACATTCATTTCTTCTCACTTTCCTTTCAACCTTGTCTTTCATTCTTTGATTGACCATGTCCACTTTCTTGCTTCTTCTATACTTATCATCACAAGAGATTAATATAATCATCACATCTAATCTTTCCAAGTATCACATTTCCAAAAAATGAGTCTACATCATATACATGAGAGCTAATACTATTCATAGAGATATCCATAATCATATAAATACAAACATGAAACTAGGTGAGCATACATAAACATGAGCAAAATTTGAACATCACATGGAAGCATAAACACAAGTGCTAAAATATCCATGCACAATAACCATCACATGAGCATAAAAATGAGACAAGCATACAATACATTGATTGAATCCAGTATCTCATATATACCAAAATGTGTCAAAATACATACACTATGGGATCCAAAATTTGGATAACTATCTCAAAAATACAAATGATACAACAAACTATCACAAGGATGTTATCCTAGACCTAAGACTAGCTCCTCCCCTCATGAGTAGGTTGTGTCTGAGGAGGAGCTGCTAGTGCCCCCAATGGTGGCTGATCTAATCTGCCAATTCTCTCTTAGTACATAGGTACTCACCGATCTATAGGAACTACTACAATGTATATACCATAATAATAGGCTACCTGCACTCCCTATCACTCCAACTTTTGTCAAGCCTCTGCTAGATCCTCCCTCAGTACCCACTCTTTCTTCTTAGCCTCTAATCATGCATCCAGAAAATTCTAATCTATAACTTCTACAGTCATCCTTAGCCCCTACACCTCTATATCTAGTGCTCATATATCAGCATCTCTAGGGTCCTCTCCTCTACTCCCATTAGATTGCTCCTATTATGGCTTTTCTCACTCCACCCTCCTGTACCTTAGGGGATGCTCCTCCTTTGACTCCTCCTCCTCACTCTCCTCCCTCAAGACTTGGGCCCACATCCATCTCACACAAAAAAATCAAGAATGAATCCCAACCTCCATCTATCTCTCACCTCTGCCTCTGCCTCTATCACCATCTCCACCATCTCCTCTCTATCCTGCTACCACAAGTGGTGCATCTAGCGATGTAAATCTAGGGAATGGATTCCTTTGAATCTCATATAGGTATGAAAAATCAGCCCATGTATCTACCAAGTCTAGTCAGTAGTCCCAAGACTCATGCATCAACATTGTTGTATCCCTTAGAGCTATCTAGTAATCCAATAACGGTAAATAGACCTGGTCCTCCTCTCTATGGAAGTGGGTGTATGTGGTGGTCTTCATTTAGATCACCTGCCTCTATCCAAACTATCTTTAGAATTGACTGATAACAAATCATTCCACTATATCTGAGTATCTTCCCACAAGTTGTTGGCTATATCACATGTACTCTTACTCCCATGCATCTGACCATCTAGAACATTGTTAGTATGGCCGCTAGGAAAAAGAGGTAAGATCACCAAATAAAATCATGTAGTACATCACATCCCTATAATGGTTTTGAAGGATGAACCTTATGTATCTATAAAAATATGGGTGATTGTGCTCTCATGGTTGTACTCATGGCCAGATCACTACAATGTGCTCCTAAGCCCATATCTAGACTAGAACTACATCACATGCCTAGGTCATGTTGTCTCAGTATACTATCTCATGGTACATATCTACAAGGATAGTTGGCCCCCACACTATCCATCTCAGTCAGTCCACCATGTCTACAACCAATCGGCCCCAACCTAGAGGGAAGCCTTTATGGCCCTTATCAATGACAAGTGCCTAGGAAACTAGTGAACAAATTAGGTAGGGTAATGGATATTGGTCTTCATACTCATCTATGAACTCTCCTAGCTCAAGTGTAAATCTAGGATGGTGACATCCTCAAACAGTTGTTGCACTGCCAACCTCCCCTCTGTTAGGGTCTTATTGTAGTAAATCTATGACATGATCAAACTCATCTCAACACACCTCATAAAGAAATCAAAAAATTAAAATAAAAGAACATCAAAACATAATGATCATACTCATAGGGTCTTTTTGGCATGACACGCAAAGGATGTAATATGCATCCTCTAGAGTAATGGTGGCCTCACTAGTGGGCAAATGAAAGGTGTTATGCTCACTATGCCACCATTAAGCTAATGTAGTCAACAATCTATGTTTTTCCCAACTATGGGGCATGTGCAACAACCACCTGAATCCCATGCTATCTGTAGCTTCCTTCTCATTAGCTTCTAGAGGATGGGGGACTCACAACACCACCATCTCGAGGGCTTGGATCAACAACATTGGAAAAAATTCTGCATAATCAAGTCAAGAAAATGTTGAAATGTCATTATCAACTATAAATAGATGAAGAACATAAATATATTGAAATGATAGAAAAAAATGATCACACATGCAAAAATTGATCCTAAACATTCAAAAATACTCAATAAATAATCATGTAATACTTTTCATAATATCCAAGTGATAAAATTTGTTGATTAACTTTTGTGCAATACTTTATATAGTACCTGTGTGATACTTCACTTCCATGTGATAGTTTGCACCATGTCATGTGTCATTTGGGTATGCTTGATCTAATAAACCTTTGTAAAGCATGTGATACAATTTGGGTAACTGAAGTATCATGCAATACTTCTCAAAGTAGTGGTGTGATAGTTTTAAAGTATTACATGATATTTTTGCAAAATCTACCAAAAAAATATTTAAAACATGTTAAAATGCTTCAAAATAGTTCAAAATACATGAAATATTTTAAGACTCATCAGGGCCTCATACTTGAGTGATTGATTGTGCAATCGGTTATACTTGAAATGGTGTTTGTGGGTTGAAATAATTGCTAGAGCCCTCGTTCTCTCTCAAAATCACTCAAAAGCTCTCAAAAATTACAAACAACAAATGAATTGAAAATGAGCCTTGGACCCCTTATATAGTCTTCTGACCTCATTTTGACTCATTTTTCAAATTCCACAGAATACCATGAAAATTGCACCCCTAGCTAATTTTGACATCCTAGGTTCATTTTTAGGATCAAAATCAAAATCAAAGTTCATCTTGATAGTTAACGTCACATTTTAAAACCATGCCTTCTTCTATGGAGTTAACTAACCTTCTGAGGTCTAAACTTTGAATCTTTGCTGGGGAATCCTAATTTATCCATTTCTTCATCACTCCATGCCAACTTCAATTCACATATTTCTCTTATAAATCATCTTTCTACATAATTTGACCTAATTTTCATACTTTATCCCTCTTGGTCAACTCTAGTCAAACTAGGGCATTCCATCAATTCCTTATGGTCACTCTTTGGTTCTAATCACTTATCTATCATCATGGGATTTGCTATATCTTGATTTTCTCATATCTTTCTCATTTCTAAATTCCCTTTACCAAAAATACTCTATCATTGCTAGCTTGCTACAACTGTCTATTTATCAGGAGCATATTCTTGATTCTTTCATTTTCTCTCAATCTATCTGCTTTGTTTTATGTTAGTACTCTTCTTGAGTTCTGATATCACTTCTCTCCTATCATTCAATATTGTTACTACTAGGTTACACATTTAGGACTTGCTATCTCATTCTGCATTTCATTCTTCAAAATTAGATCTCTCTATCTATTTTTGCCTACTTGGCTTCTGTATTCTTTGACATCATGTATTCCTAGATGGATCACATGTTATTCAAAGAGGGGGAAATGTAATCACATAAAAATGGTCATCTAGACTATTAGCACCCTTCTCAACATTTTGGCTAAATTATTTAATCATTTTCTTAGGCCAAATTACTAAAAATTAATTTATTTGATCTCAACCTATAGTTTAACTATAATTCCCTAAGTTCATATTTGATTAAAAGAACATGTCCCCTTCTAGTTAAATTAAAGACCCCATTCTTCTAACCCACTCAATGTGCACACATAAAGTCTTTTTCCTATTTACAAATTAAAAGAAAGGGCTTTTCTCTCACATGAAAAGTCAACTCCTTTTCATTTGTTGACTTGATCTTGCACATGGATCATGCCAAAATTCTTCCCCCACATTTGATCATCCATTTATTGATCTTCATCTCAACCTTCCATCTACCTTTAAAAAAGAGATTTATTTCCCTCTCTAAGGGTCCCATTTTGAGCTAATCTTATGATGCAAGTTTCTTGACAAGTTTTCTTAGAGCTTTGTGGAGAACTTATTGCTTGTCTAATTCTCTCATTATCATCCTTATACTAGTATATATTCATTTGCAAATAGTCTAGTTTATTTTGCAATAGCTAAGATCACCTAATATAATTAAAATAGTTGTACTATGCTCATCTTTCTTAGCCTAGTTGCATTCTTGCATTTTATCAAAGCATAGTTCATTCTTATATTGCATGTTTGAGAGCTCTCTTGGAAATTTTCACTCTTTCTCTTGTCTAAGGAATCTCCCATTGCATGGTTTACTAGAAAGGGCTATGTCTCTAAGGCTCAACTGAGAGCTCCTCATATGCACAAACACACACCTTTGCACTCTATGGATAGAAAGCTCTAATCTAATATTTGAATGTCCAAATTCATGGGATATCTTGGATATAATGGTTTAGAGAAGTGCACAATTCTAGTGTATAGGTGCCTCATGGAGTAGCAACATTGCTATAGGATCGATCTCCAAGTGGGAGATTTTTGTCTAGTGTGGAGCTTGATCAGTCCCCAAGTGGTTGATTGTTGGTTTGTGGTGACTAATGAGGAAAGTACTATACACACTTCATAATTCCATAATCAATCATTTTATGAACATTTTTGGGTTGTCATGATGTAACTAATCTTAACCCTGAAGCATAAAACATGCTTTTATAAAATGGCTTAGGGTTAGAGGATTTTTATAAGGTGTGATGCAAAAATTACTTCTTGTAGTGTATTGATTTGTACAAGATTGTGGATTATAATTAGGTTTTAATCATTGAATAATTAAAATTTTGGACTCATTATTTGGTGGAGGTAGCCCAGGGATTGGGTGAACCACATTAACCCTTTGTGTCTTGTATTCTCTTATGTGTGATTTATTATTTTCTGATATTGGTTATATTTGCATGTAATTGTTTTTTTTTTGTTTAATCCTAATAGGATTGTGCAACCCAAAGTCAAATACTTAGATAGATAGGACTACAACGTGTTAGAAGAACATGATTTTGGCTTCGTGTTCTAATATAGAAGTGGCAGTTAATAGAGATGATTCATTCTATAAAATGGCATACCCAACCACAAAGGACTATCTAGGCCCCAAGAGGGAGGAAATCATTATTAGAGAAGTGGTATTTAAAGACATTCAGGTTTCTCCTTCCCAGAGAGAGGTTTTTGAAAGCCATGAAGATAAAAGGGGTGATAAAGCTATTAGAATAGATGTAGAGGAGGCCTTTGAGAAACCATAGTTTGATTCCTTAGATGAGGATATTTTCCTCACCCCAAAATCTTTTAATAAATAATTAGTTAATGGAGGCCAAAGTAATAATGGAGGGAATCAAAAGTGAGGATGAAAATTGATGTAGAAATTGTTGGAAAAAGCTAGTAGCATGAAGGGCTATACAAACATAGATCCAAGAGGGACCTTTTCCCTCCTAGGGAGAGATCAAGCTCCTTACATGCAATTTTAGGGGCTACAATTCCCTTGATAGATGTCACCTGACCAAATTTTGTTTTGATTAGATAAAACCAAGTGTTGCTTGCTTCAAAGAAATGAAGGTAAACAAGGAAATGTTGGCTAAGTAATTTGGAGTAAGGATTAGGTGGTCAAGACATTTTTCTGACATGAATGGATCTTTGGATGGTTTAGGGATATTTTCAAATCCCATAATAGTTAAGGATGAACTCATGGACTAAGGTCAGAAATGGATTCTAATTAAGGTATAGTTTCTTTTGTAGCATGTGAGCTTGCAACTTATCAATGTATATGGCCCAACAATGACAAAGAAGAAGAGAGATATGTGGTGGAGACTCACAAAAATTATTGAGTTGATTCAATGAGACCATGTTGTCATATATGGAGACTTTAGTGTAATGGTGGAGGTTGCTAACAAGAGGGGAGATGTAGGCAGAATCAGTAAAGTTCGAATATATCTCCATGATTTTTCATAGAAAAAAGTCTCTGGGAGATCAAACTAAAGAGTGGGAAATTCAATTGGACTATAGGCAAGCCAATTCTCCACTATAGAAGAAATATTAGATCATTTCTTTGTTGAGGGTGAGTGGGATAGACTTCAAGTGGTTTTTAAAGTGACTATCCTTCTTCTTCTTTTTTGTCTCAGATCATTTCATGGTCTCCATTAGAATGGCCAAGGACTACACCCCCCCTAGGAACCCCTTTAAATTTGAGAAGATATGGTTTAGGGAGGAAAGATTTTTTGACATGGTAAGGGAGTGGTGGATTAATGCCCCATAAGGTAAAGGTAACAAAATATTTATCTTTTCAAAGAAATTGTGGTACATTAAAAAGTGTCTTAGAATCTAGAACAAAATTCATTTCAAGAATATTTTCAAGGAGGAGATTTTAGAATGACAGTTGGCAATTTCAAATAAGAAAATTATTGAAAATGGGATGGAAGACATTAAAAGACCTCAAGTTAAAATGTGGGGGAATCCATGCCAAGGAAGAAGTATTTTAAAAGTAGAAGTCCAGGGAATAATGGTTGAGAGAGGGAGATAAGAACACAAGGTTCTTCCATTTCTCTGGCAAAACTAGAAGATCTATCAACCTAATTTTTAAACTAAAGATTCTAGATGGTAGGGAGGTTTCGGAGGTAGATGTGATCAATGCTCATGTTATGAAATTTTTTTCTCATCTTTGGAGTGTTGGAGATGTAGGTAGAGATAGGAAGTATGATTAGATTTTGGAAGTTATCCAACCAACTTTTTTATGAGGATGAAAATCAGATGCTTATGGAGAATATCAAAATGAAATAATTAATGACAACATTCTTTGGATTCGCTAGTGAAAACCACTAGGGTCCAAATAGGTTCTATACTTTCTTTGATGAAAAATTATAGAATGTCTTGTGTTAAAATTACATCAGGTGGTGGAGTAATCTAGGGATGGTGGGTTTGTGCTATAGAAATTTAATAATACTTTGGTTGCTTTGATTCCTAAGTGAGAGAAGGCAGGACTGAAATACTTTAGGATAATATCATTTTGCAATACTTTTTACATGATTTTTTTGAAGATTGCTTCAAATTGTTTGAAAAAAGTACTTAACAAGCTTAATTCCCTAGAACAAATTGGCACTAGTATATTTGACCCCATTTTTCGACCAAAATTTTTGACCATCTATTAAATTTTTTTAAATTGGTCGAAATATGAAAGGAAAAATATCTTTTTTTTAAAAATCCATGCCTGTGTTGGTCAAAATTTCAACCAACATGAGCTTAACATGAAAAAAAAAGGGTTTCGGCTTGTTATGTTTAATACGGAGCACGCGGGAGCTGCACAAGCTCAAGAATTGGTGAATGTGATCGACTATATTTTAGGGCTCTTAGCATGTGAATGAAGGCCATTAATGTTCAAATGATAGTGAATGGAAATGAGTTCTTTTTCTCACACTTGTAGATGGATATGTGGATTTTAGATTTCAAAGTGGTGATTTTTGTGCAGATCATTTATGATCGATTTCCCATCTTGATAGTATAGAATCACGAGGTTATGGATCTCAAGAAATCTATCATCCAAAGGAGTTTGAGGTTCATCAAGAGGCTTATGAGTTTCATGGAGAATGGATTTCTGACTGAAATTATTGTGGTTAGAGTTGGAGATAGAGGATGCAAGAACACTACCACTAGTGAAGATGGGATTTCACCAGCTACTAGGGTGTGATGAATCTGGTCCTTCCTCAGCTCATCAGGGACCACAGTAACCCTAATCTCTTTCTTTTTCTCATTATAATTAGTAAATAAAATCATCTATTGCTATTACTAATTATTCTTGGACTAATTATCTTGGAGTTCTTCTGCAATGCTCTATTGATATGTGGGTTTTGTTTTCACGCTATTAGTGGATCTATCACTTAATTATCACAAATTGTAAACCCATGATGTTGAAAGTTACAATAAATAAGCCCCAAATATTCACTATCCATGATATATATCCAGGACGTCAAGGATTTATTGAGGGTTCTAAAATTTATTGTAACTAATAGGAAGGCATAATGAGTGGCTGAATGTTTCTCTTGGACCTGAACAAATACTTGATACCTATATCTTATTCAAGTTTTCAATAGCCATACTCATTCTAATTTTTTTCTCAGCTTTAAGTTTTTAAAAAATCTTTAGAGATTAGATAGATTTGTTCAATTATGTAATAGTAAGTTTAACTTGGAGTGTGTGGTTATTGCTTTCTATGGGAGATCAACTGTACATGGTGAATGAAGCTGCTTCACAAGCTTCTTGTTATATATCTCAAAATTCAATATAGTGGCAGTGTTAAATGTTTTGTATAGTAAATAATACTTCATACATTCACTTGTATGATAACCTGGTGTCTATATACTATATAGGTAATTTTATCCCGTGATGAAGACCCTTCAGTTGCTAGAATAATGGATTATAGGTAATCTCTGGTAATATATTGTTTTAAAAAGACAAATGTTCTTTTGCATTTTATCTAATGAAAATAAGATCTACTATAAAGTATGGATTTAATGATGATAGATATCCATATCGGTTATCTATAATGATAGCATTTGAAATTGATATATCTGTTTCTTATAGTTCCCAACATAGTCGGAGATATTTTAGGCACTCATCTTTCTATTGTCATTATTGGCTGTACTTTTGACTAGACTTCTATTTATCTGTCTAGTCATTCATAAACATTAATACAGTTTCTTTCTTTGTATTAAATTAGGAATTATTATTGTTGTTACTTGCTCAAGGTAAGGTAACAATAAAATAAGGATAATGAAGGTCCATACAATTAAAATGGCAAAATAATATGTCTTTTGTAGCTTATTGTTTGTATATGGTTTTGTTAAAAGTTAGGAAATTGATGAGTATGTGGCTGAGAAAAGAGATGTGCAATTATATGAAAAGTACTTTACCTAAATAGGTTAGAGGAAAGATTTAATATATAATATTTTATAGATTAGTGATGTCCAAATCCAGTAGTAAGATATAATTTACATTTAGATGCAGATTATGTACCATAGTGATTGAAATTTCATGTTTTAATACACTTTTCATAGTTCTACATCTTGAAAGCTAAGGCAAGATGGTTAAAACATATGTTAAGCACTATTATTCATTTTATTTGGTGACTTCCCAAGAGAAGCTAAAAATGGTGATTGGAAGGGGTGGAATCCATTACTGGTCCTAGGGACCAAGTCCACATACCATGCATCAAAACAAGTAAAAGCTTGGAAACAACTCTACTTAAATGCTACACCCACATATTCAAGTTTACTAATCTTAACTCAGTCAAAATGTGAAAAGAATAAAATTACTAGATTTCATTTTCAACATTCCATATTCAAGCATCCCATCTTGAGTTCCACCCATCATATAAAAGAAGAATGGGTAGAACTCAGATCAAAATTGATATTTTGAACTCAAGATCATCTATTAATTGACAGCCTATGGGATTTCTATTAAGTGTAGTTAAAAAATGATATGAAAACATTACATTCTGCTACAAAATCTAGGATTCGATAGTAGACAGCCCAAAATTATTTTTTCGTTTAATTATTTTTAGGCCTTGATGATAAACTTTGCAATTTGAATAGCAAAAACAAGGCTATTATAAAACCAAAAGGCAAGTGATTCTTAGGGCTATTCTATATATATATTTGTTATTTTGTGTGGGTGGGTAGTCAGTGTTTAGGACATGTTGATTATTTATTGGCTGATTGATCATTCTCTATTGAAGATAGTCTGCAAAACTCATGCATATCTTTAATTTTTACTTTTAAAATCAATACAAAACTTCTTAACTTTGTCATCTTATCAATCCAAACCAAACAAGGAAAAACCTAAAATAGAAAATATTCATTTAGCAAATGACTTATACGTAATGATTTACAAGGTCTGATGTTGAATTTAGAGTATGTGATAGATAAGTTGAAAACGAGGTAGATGGCATGACCTTTTACTTTCAATCCATCAAGTCAATTTGAATTTCATTCTATACTCTTTCATTTTCTCTTTTTTTATTCGCTTGGTTGACATTGATATCCCCTGTTACTATCATCTCCATCAATGCTATGAGCTTTTCTACTATCTCCAAAGCCTTTCTTATCTTGTCTTCCTAGAATTCTCTAGCCCACTTGTTGGAGTGTTTTATCAGCAAATCTAGTAATTATTGAACACAGCCCTGAATAAGCTCTTTGAAGCAACCGATCATTTCATTTCCCAAGCCAGTGATTACAATGTTACCATCCTTAGAATTATTATCATTTTCCAATTCAGAGATGTAAGAATCTAAGACATGGATGTAGACAAAGTGCCAGCTCTTGTTTAGTGCATGTTTCTTATAGTATCCATACTTTTCTTTTTCATCTCTCCAGAGGAACATAGTTGTTATTGCAATTGGGACAAATAATAGTAAGTATAGTATCATTATTACAATTACAATCATGCAAATTAGAAGTAGGACTCCAAGGCATCCAACAACATACCCAAGAAACACTGCAAGACAGTCAACCACATATCCATCTACACCAGTCAGCGATTCAATCACAGGCTCGTATGATTCATTCACAAGCTCCTGTAATTCATTCACAAGCTCCCGTGACTCATTTGGAGGCTCTTGCGATTCATTCGTAGGCTCCCATTTTCCTCCCATTTGTGCAACCATTCATCTAGGCATTTCCACATTTCCAGAATCAAGATGAATGACCAAATGAATATGAGAACAAATCTTGAAAGTGTCACATAGTAAACATTATCTCCAATTTTACACTCTGAGTTTTTCATCTCCTTCTCTAATTATTCTTTCTCTTCCTTGAGGAAATAAAAAAGGTGTTGACTCATTGTAGTCCATTGAGCATCTCGTCCTCCATGTTGCTCAATTTTCTTTTTTTACCATCTCATGTGCTTCTTAGCTTCCAAACTCATCTCAAAAGCTTCAAAATTACATGAACCAAACATATCCATCATTTGAATGGCTATGTTCTTAGGGAAGTCCACAAATTCTAACAGATCTCTTATTTCTTTATAAGCTTTGATCATATCCTCCACACCAACATCCATCTCCAAATTCCACTCAAACTTTGTCAGTAGCCCACCATGATATTGATTAAGGCCACTACTACCATATCATGGATTTACACCTTAAGACATATAGTGAATGGAATAATTGTGACCCATGAGGCTATTCACACTATATCTTCTAGTAAATATAGTGCAAAGTTGTTGAAATTGGATATTAGAAAGGTGTATGCTAGGGTGGATAGGGATTCATGTATGAAGTCTTGAGGAAGTTTGGTTTTAATGATAGATGGATAGCTTGGTTGAAAAATATGATAGTAGATTATAAGGTTTTGGTGTTGGTAAATGGTACCCCACAAGGGTTTTTTCCTACATCCATGGTCTTACACCAAGGTGATCCCATTTTCCTTTTTTATCCATCCTCTTGGTAGAAGTGTTAGGAATATTCATTTCTAAGAAAATGATTCATGGTAGGTTGAAGGGCCTCTAGATCATGGAGGGTTTGGAACCTTCAACTCATTCTATTTCATTGATGATACTTTTTTGGTAGGTAAAGTCTCTATGAGGAAAGAAAGAGTCATGAAATGAGTTTTGGACACTTACATGGATGTGTTAGGACAAGATAGAAATTGGTTTAAGTCTAAAATATTATTTTTTAATGTTGCTTATAATATCCAAAAGGAAATTGCAAGAGTATTTGGAGTTCAAAAAGGGACTCTTCCTAAAAAGCTTTTGGGTGTTCCTATTTTTGTTGGGGTGGGGAGAGAAATTCTATGAAACTAGTTGGTAGATAGATGCTCAAAGGTTAAGGAGGGTTGGAAGGTGCATTGGTTAACTTTAGCAAGTTGGATCACTCTTATTAAATTGATAGTGTCATCTTTACTAATCTATTCCATGTTTTGTAATCGGCTTCCGTAGAAAGTTATTAAACAAATTGATAAAAGAATGAGAAAATTCCTTTGGAATGAGAATAGCGAACATAATAAGATTCCAATGTTGGCTTGGGACAAGGTTTGTAAACCAAAATATGATGGTGGGACAAGGTTTCAAATTTTGAGAAAGATGAATAATGCTTTAAGGGATACATTGTTATGGGAAATGTAAAACAAACCATTATAGAGTTGGATTCAAATACTCAAAAAGAAGTATTTAGGAGGAGCTAGTCACGAAGTTATTTTGAAAGTTATTGATCCAACAAGGTATTATGATATGTGGAACTTCATTTTCAGTTTCAAATTTATAATCACAAATCATGTGTCCTAGCTTCTTGGGGATGCATGAAAGTATATTTCTAGGAAGATTCATGGGATGGTAAGGAATCAATTTAACCCTTAGCGAATAATGGAAGGATGATGGAGATAGCCAAATAGAGATGGGGAATTAAGGTAAGGGTCATGTAGAAATGGAAAATGGAGGAGACAAGGAGCCTAAGACATGGAAACATTTGAGTGCATTGGGGATTAATATTGATAGGACCATTACTTTTAAAAGAATTTTAGAATAGTAAAAGATACCCTTTGTAGAGAAAAAAATATAAGATTATTTGGTGTTGATCAAAGAGTGGGGAATATGTAATTAGAAAAGGATATAATTTGTTGGAAATAGAGGAAGCTAGGGAGAAGTAGGCACTGGGGATTTGTTGGCATCAGCCATGCCTCCTAAAGGAAGGTTCCTTCACTAGGATAGCAAGTAAGGTTAGTATCTTGATAGGGGAGAGACTTTAAAGGAATTGTCTTTGACGATCCCTTCAAATGCTTTTTATATCACAAGGAAGATGAGAACGTATATCATTTTCTCCTCAATTATAGGTTCTCAAGGAAATGTTAGGATTTTTTTTCTTAGTAAGTTGAAGTGGGTTGGTCCACTTCAAAAAAAATTAAAAGATTAGCTAGTCTATTGGCCAAGAAGTAGTCATAAATTGACCTTTAGAGCTATATGGGTGGTCATCCCTTCAATAGTGGTGTGAGAAATTTGGAAGGAGAGGAATAGAAGGATTTTCTAGTAGAAGGAAGAGGATTTTGATAGATTTTTACTAGAACTAGAGAGAAATTTTTGAATTGGTTTCAAATACATCCTTGATAGTCAATGTTGCAAAAAATATTTTCTCCAACATTAACTCAAGAATTTAGACTATGTGGCCTCAGGTCTAGTTCTAGCCTATTAATGGGCTTCTAAGGGCTAATCCTTTATCCTTAAAGGTGAATCCAAAGGAGAATATGTTGTAAATGGAGGAACGATGGATTAAAGTGTATTTTTATGGTGTCTCTAAAGGTAACTTGAGATATTGTGGGACTAGATGTGAAATCTTAGATGTAGACAATAATGACATGGTCTTAAGAGTGAATTCTTTAATTAATGGGACAAAAAAATTGGCCAAATGTCAAGTAACAATATTCTCTCTCATTTTTAGTAAGGAACATGGAAGTAACAAGGTCCATCAAGTTAGTGACTCACAAATAGTGATCAATGGAATAATCAAATGGAAAATGGAGGCTTGGACTCTTGACAAGTACATCAAGAAGGATTTGAAGGTTGCTAGATGGCTTTGAAGGCTTTCAAGTTTCTCACACTAGAAGGGGAGGGAATGAGATGGTAGATAAAATGGTCAAATTTGGTGTTAGTTTAGGCAAGAACCAATAGATGATAGATGACTTTACAAACTTTTATTTATCTAAAAATTAAATGCCCTAATTGCTTACGTGAAAGATATGACACCAGTAATAATGGAAATGAGTGGTAGTATGTTGGTGGTTGAAGATGTTACCTTTGGCATGTGTAGAGGCTACAAAGAATGTGTGGAAAAGTCGCATTGAGTAGGTGGAAATCATGGTGATGTATGTTTTTTCCAAATTTTCTAAATATTGGAAAATGTTAAATTTTACCTTTTTCTAGATGTCACTATCTTTCCATAGTGAGGTGAGGCTAAAGGATTAAAGTTCAAATGGATGGAAATTTCTACTTATTAACCCCTAATAAGAAACAAACACCAAGATTTTGTAGTGAGATATTGTTGTGCGCACCTGGGTGAGGTGTTTCACATTGATGAGGATGAATTTGACAGCATCAATGGGTGAATTCTTCATAAGGAATTCACAAGCAAGAATTTTTGCACATAAAAAAAATTGGACATTTCATCCCTATTCTACATGGACTTTCCTCTTGATCTAGAATAAGGAAGAGGATACAAGGATACTAGAAATGTGTGTGGAACCAAATTAGTGCTAGGGCTTCTAGAGGTGGCTCAATATGGCGGAAGTGGGTCTTAGTTTATGAACTGTTGAGGGTGTTTGGCAATGGGTGGAAGGACCAGAGGAAGGTGTACAACCATTTCTTCTTTTTGTAGTTTAGTTCTAATTTGGAAGAGGATGGGTGAGGCTTGCACAACCTAAATGAGTTTTCTCTAGTATTTGGAAAATTGGGAGGTAGACCAAAGCCTCATAGACAAGGAGAGGAGGCATAAATTAAAGTTCATGCCAAGTAAGGTCAGGGAGAGGGATACTAGGAAAATGGAAAGAGAGGCTTTGAAACCTATGTTGGGCCAAAAATTGGAAAATATGCCAATGATGGGAGGTGTAATACTCAGTGAGTTGAGGGATGACAAGATGGCATGTTGGAGGAGTGACAGGTGAACCAACTCTTGGTTTACACTTAGCTTCCTATTTTCCTTAGTAGGGTATATTTCTTGGTGGTTTATATGGTGTTGCATTCTGTAAAAGCCTTTTAGTCTCTATGTGTTTTTGGGTTGGGTCCTTACTAGTGTCATGTTATCGTCTTGGTGTCAATTCCCTTTTCTATTGGGATTTAAAGATGTCGTATTAATATTTTGTCAAGTGTAGGATTTGAAAATTCAAGCATGAAGGCCTGTATGTGGCTACATTGTTAAGGGAGAAAGGAGTGTGAAAATCAAGGCTTCAAGGAAGGAAAGGAATGAAATGTAATCCTATTAAAAATCAATAAAAAATAACTTATAAAAAAATAATATTGGGTACAAAAGCGAAAATTTTATATATGAGAAGCTTTATATAAATGTTTCATAGAAAGGAATAAAACTAGTTTTGAACTCTTGACTAACAAAAAAATGTTATCTTCACAATTAACTAAACTATTAATTGAACATTCACAAAATATAACCTATCAAATTACAACTATTTCACTCAAAGATGTAGATTCAAGACATAACATGGGGGAATTATAAAAATTAAAGCATGAAACATGAAATTAAATTATCTTCAAAACTCATAAGTAAAAACTCTCGATCACTCATTGTGTAGTGACCTCAAGGTGGTCATATATTTGGGTGTCATTAGAAACATTCTATGTATTCATGAAGCCATGGTTTACACCTTGACATTTGACAAGTACAATCAAGAGGAGGAGTGGATACATTGCATGATTCACCAAAATTCCTTCATGAAGGGTTACAAGCTAAATTGCTAGGAAAGTTTGGATTTTCTATTCCTTATTCAACTTTGAAAAATAACTTAAAAGATGCCTTATCCATTCTTGTATTCATTTGAAGGATGGAAAATCTTGCATACATGTATTAGTTCCATATGGTTATGTCTTATGATGGGAAAGGGTTGGGCCTTAGTGTGCATTTCAAATTTGTAGACATAATTGAAGAAAAGATGGTTTAGTAGCTCTTGGAATGCCACATTTCTCATTATTTTAGGTACCCATATTTTCTTGTTTACATTCTTTTGGCTCAAAATGTAAGTTTTTTGAAATAAATTTAAATTTGGAAACCCTAGACCTAAGAAAGAAAGGAAAATCTATCTTTGCATTAATGCCCATAGCTAGCCATAAATACTCAACCTGTAGCTATTGTAGTATTATCATAGTGTATGGTTTCATTAAAAATATCTTCTTGCATCCCACATTTGTCCTAGATAGGGTGTAATCCTTAGAAGTCTTTAAGAAGATCTCCTTAATTGATGAAAAAATGGGCACAAGGAAGATTAAGGTAATGATGTAAAAACTATCAACCACTTTCAATGTCTTTCTCATGAATAAGAGAAATTTTAAATATCTTTTGAGGTCAAAGTTGGATAATCTTGGTCTCTTGTTGATTAATGATTATTGGATTTTTGACCTAGATGATTGTTTAAAGAACATGTTTAAAAATCATGTCTATTCCTCATGACTATATTGGGGGACATGGATAATCTCTTTACATCCTGATACAAATACACTCATCAACATTTCTTTGACCCATGTTGGGGGATGACCTTAATGGTTATATTTCTATGAGGTCAAGTGTCATTTTCAACCCCAAATTCAATATTTCTTAAAACTTCAAGGATAGATTGAGAGATAAAGGATGATTTAAAGAAAAAATTAAATATTTCTAGACCTATATATAGGAGATTAGCTTTAATTTTTCCAACCTATAGGATATTG
Organism: Cupressus sempervirens; assembly: GCA_028749045.1. NCBI lineage: Eukaryota > Viridiplantae > Streptophyta > Pinopsida > Cupressales > Cupressaceae > Cupressus > Cupressus sempervirens. The sequence continues at coordinate 530,654,010 of CM053783.1, read as the reverse complement.
AACTTGATTTTGAATTTGGGAAAGAATGGGAGAATCGCATAATGAAGGTTACTCACTTGAAATAAGAAGAATATGTCCCTTTCATTCCTCCTAAATTTTTAGAACAAAAAGATACAATAGTGTTAACTATTGAAAATATTGTCAAGGAGGCTAAACCTCCATTAGTGAAAGTAAAAAACCAAGGAAGTAAAGGTTTCTAAAGGATCATGTCCCAATTGGATCCTTAATCTTATATAAGTGTGAAAGAAATTGGTATCAATGCAACCTATTAGCCTTTTGATTGCAAAGAAGAGAAGGAAATTTTTGAAATGTAAGTTGCATGAGTCTTTAGAGGAGGAAGAAGAAGAAGAATAGGGACCACCTATAGTGCAAGAGGAAAATCCTTCACCTTTGAAGGTGGACATCCCTTAGATAAATTTTTTTCATGCCCCCCTCTCTCCTTAGTCTTTAGCTTCTCTAGCACCTCACCCTTGTGTTTCCCCTACTCAAGTTTTAACTCTCCTTTCTCACCAATTATCAATATAATTAACTTCATTTGCCTTTAGTAGATCCAATTTTATGCTACCTTTTAATTTGAATTCCCCATCGGCAACAACTCTTGATACCTTTGTAGGACCATCCAGGGGTATAACCCTTTGATTCCCCCTACTAGTTTCATATTATTAGGCAAGAAGATATTCCTACTACCATTATGAACTCCCACTTTGATGCCACCTACAAGGAAATATTGGGAAGGATCCAAAAGAATAAGGAAATGATGATAATAAACCATCTTCGCACAATGTTGCATCTATCTACAATGATAAAGAAAACATCTTTACCATTGTCACATGAATACCCACTATTTAGGGAAACAATTATGGCCAGATGCAACTCAAATATTTCTAGTCTCACACCATTTCCTAGAACCTTTTTCATACAAAGCTAAAAGACCAAGTGGAGCTTATGGAATCATATTAGAAGATAATCACTACTAACTATCTCAAGCTTACTTGAAGGATTAAGAAGAGGTAGAAGAACCTGTGGAGTTTAGTATCTCCAAGTGATGACTTGCAGAAGTAGATCATGTCTCTTCAAAGAGATAATCAATAGCTCACTAATGAGCTATAGAGGAAGATAAATGAAGAGATAGGAGTGTCTCAAAGGATAAAGGAAAAGGATAATGAGAGATTGCATATCCAACAATCATTAAATGAACATCAACAAAAGCTTAAGGAACAAATGGAAAAGGAAAAAGATGACAAGGAGTTATTTTCTCACGATATCTCCATTCTACAATAATAATCCAATCAATGAGAGATGGGATATGAGACATTGAAGAAGACCAATGAAATGTTGAACTGTTCTAATTAGATGGGGGCCTAGTTGCAACCACCCTTAAACATAACACAGTAAAGAATAAATTAAGCTTAAAAAAATAAGTCAACTTTTACTATTTAACACTTTTAGCCTAGGAATCAAGCCTTAGTGTATGATGTTTAAGTTGCCTTCCTAATCTCTAGTTAAGCTCAAAAAGTGAAAATTGATAACTAGAAATGAGCAAAGAAGTTACATCATAAGAATGACTTGTATAATCTCAAAAGAATTGTGGATAAAGAGGAAATGAGGACAAAGAATCGGAAGAGTTGACCAAATGTCAAAAAATCTTGTAGATTGAGTAGTCACAAGTGTAATAGCTCTATAAAGTCATTAATAAGCAAGAGAAGTAGACAAAATAATAGAAGGATAAACTCTATAAGTTGTGCACTCTTGGAACAATAATTGTACAAATCCTTATGGGATTAAATTGAGGCATCTACACTCTATCTAACGTCAACCATCATAGCTAACACTCTCAAATAAAGCAATGAAGTGGATGCTTCCTTAAAGGCCACCCAACAGTACATTACATCAAACATAAATAAGGCAAGAAGCTTAATTAAAAAAACCTATGAGGCTCATGATAGAGTTGTTAAAAACAAGGAATACTAAGAGGGGGGTGAATCAGTATTCTACAAAATTTTGTTACCAACTAGATATTATTTATTACTTTGAACCATACATAAGAAAGTAAACAAGTAATGCAAAATAGTAAGAAAAACCATGCACAAAGAGAACTCACAACACCATATTTGTTAACTAGGGAAAACCGTTGTGGGAATCACACCCAAAAAGATATACTAATATATATGTTCCTTGTTAGAAGATGGACCCTATTAGGAGTCTATAAACACATTCATTACATTAGAGTCCTTGTTAGGAGACTTTGAATCCCTATTAGGAGATTCTAACCCTGTTAGGAATTGTAGTACAATGTATGCAAGAAGAGCTCACTACCCAAACATGCACTTTCAATTACAAGACAAACTCATTGTCCAAACAAGTAATTATTATTTAAGTTCCCCAAATATGGAAGTATAGATGTTGTAAATTATTTCTAGTTGATCTTTGACATCAGCTCAATCTCAAATCACAAAATCAAGTTCTAAAAAACTTTGCTTCATGTGTACGATACAAAACTTCACATTCATAACTTTCATGCATTACTTCCAAATAACCTCACAAGATTTCTATGCATAAATAGCATGCCTTATCACAAATTGCTCCTAGGTTAGCTAGGACCAAAATAAACTTTCCAACTTAGAGTAAACATCTAGGATGTTGTCCCTAATTGGTCAAGTAATTACTTTGCAAACAAAATAATTCCTTTATCTTTAATTATGTTGTTCTATACATAGTTGTATTGGTAAATCTTAAATATCTATTTTTTATACTATTTGTACTGATGTTTGTAGTTAAACACATCATCATCAACATGTATACTATTTCTATTGAAAATATAAGAGGAGTAACTGATAGGGGTGGGATGAATTAGTTACTACAAAAATAAATCCTAGATCCCTTAGATGTCATTACAAATCAAAATTTTATTTAGATTGTATTCTATTGTAACTCGGCAAACACACATGTACTCAGTTTACACTAGCAAATGTTGTAACTCAACAAATGCTAAAATAACTTGGTAAATGCATAACATGAAAACCTTAAGATACATTATGTGATTAATCTTACTTTAACTTAGTAGAAAACACATGAAGGAAATAGCTTGAACACAATTGACACCAAGATTTAACATGGAAATCTAATTTGGGAAAAACCACCAATTGCAACTAGTCACTTATTTTCACTCTTCTAAAGTGAGCCAAATTAGGAGCCAACCTTGTTAAAGGTTACAAACTACACTATTAGGTGTGACCTTGTTAGATGATTTAATCACCCTATTAGGAGTGGCATTGTTAGAGGTCTTTAGGAAATTCAATCTAGAAATGCCACCTTGTTAGAGGATCTACAAATAGTTGTTAAGCCAACTATGGTAAGAGATTTAGATCACTACTAAAATGGTTAGAAAGTAACACAAAGATGACTTAATTTTTGATGCAAATGAATTTCTAATTATAGATATCAATTCTAGCTTGTATACTTGATCCTTCCTGATCGAATGTATCTTTGCAGCTCAACAAGCATATTCTACTTATCCTTCTAATTCACTTCCTCTAAGCATCATCAAATCTTCTATTGTTTCTCACACATTCAATCCTCAACTTAACCTTATATACTCAATGTCAAGTTGACTTGAATAAAACTAAGAATACTTAATATTCATCTTCTCAGTTGGCTAAAACCAATAAACAAATTAATTGAACTCAATATGAAAAAACAAGAAAAACCTTTGTTAGCAGATCCTACTTAGTAGACACTAACATAATAATGATTTTCATGTGTACTTAACCAAGTGAACTTAGTTAACACTGCATATTCACAAAGTTCCTTTTGTAACTAAGTGAGCTTAGTTAACACTAGTTCCATTCAATGTTTCCTTTATTAACCGAGTGAGCTTGGTTAACACTCAACTTCTACTGACTTTCCTTTATCACCCAAGTGAACTCAGTAGACAATGTATTCTAAACTCGATAAACTTAGGAATGCTTGGAAGACATAGGAAATTATCTTTACTACCCCAGTGAGCTTGGCATACACTAACTAGCAATGATATGACATTTTGTGTAACATCAAAGACAATACACAATTAATCAATTATTTCCAATAATCTCCCTCTTTGGAATCGATGAAAACACAAGTCATAATACAATGAAATTTTAGAGAATGAATAAAGTAAGGAAAATATCCTTAGTTTCATTCTAATTCTCATCCATGAGAACTCCCTCTATTAGTGTGAACTCCGTCTACCTTCAGTTTCTTCCTTTATCAATGAAATTCTATTTACAACATCTTCTTCTGATAGAAAAACTTTAGACCAAGTTCTCCTTCTCTAACATCTCTGAATTTTTTTGTGAGATATGACAAAAACTTCTCCCTCTTTGACATCTCATGTCAAAGATAATATTTACTGAATATCAATGTACCTTATCTACTGATCCATATGCAACAAGATCTTTGCAATGTTGCATCAACTGACTAATCTTCAACATGCTCTATTTGATGCATCACTAAACTTCACTTAGTGAGCTTCAGATAGGGTAATGACCCCTAACTTACGTCTTAGATACATAAATGAATCCTTAGGTAATAGTTTAGTGAATATGTCTGCAATTTATTCTTTACTATTCACATATTCCAATCTTACCTCTTTATCTCGTACCATTTCTGTCAAAAAAAAAATATTTTATAGCAATGTGCTTGGTTTTGGTATGCATCATAGGATTCTTTGATATATTAATTGCATGAGTGCTATCACAGAATATAACCACTAGATCCTTTATTTGTATCTTCATACCTGCCAATAGTTGCTTGAACGAAACAACATTTGAATAATTAACTATTGCTGACACATATTCTGCCTCTACTGTGGATTGAGAAATACAATTTTTCTTCTTTCTTGTCCAAGACACTAGTCTTTTACCAAGAAAGAATGCTCTACCATTGGTGCTCTTTTTTTCATCAACAAATTCTACCCAATCAACATCTATGAATGCTTTCAAATAAAAATTGTCTTCCTTTTTATACCATAATCGATATTCATTAGTACATTTCAGATACCTCATGATTCTCTTGATTTCCATCATGTGATTTTCTTTAGGATTTTTTGAGAATCTATCCACCATACCAACTACTAATGCAATATCAAGCCTCGTGTGTATTGCATATTGCAATTTTCCAATCATTGATTTGTATGTGGTTTGATCTACCTCCTTAGAATCATCACTTTTGGAAAGCTTATGTCTAATAGACATGGTTGTTCCAATTAGTCTTGAATCTTCCATTCCAAACTTCTTTAGTATCTCCTTGATATATTTGGATTGAGTAATATAGATACCATCTTTATTCTATTGAGTTTGCAATCCAATAAAGAATTTTATCTCTCCAAACATAGACATTTCAAACTATTTACTCAACTCTTCTAAAAATGCCTTGCATATGTCATCATTTCCTGTAAATAAAGTGTCATCCATAAATATTTATGCCAAAAAAATCTTGTTTTCTAGTCCTTCTTTGATATACAGACTCATGTTATCATTTGTTCTTTGAAAACCAATCTTTTCTTGCCAAGCTCTAGGATCTTGCTTGAGACCATACAATGCTTTGTGTAGTTTACAGATCATATCCTTTTTTCTAGGATCTACAAAACCTTCAAATTGTTCTATGTAGACTTCCTCATCAAGGATTCCATTCAAGAATGCAAATTTTACATCCATTTGATAAATTTTAAATTCTTTATGCATTGCATATGCTAGTAAAGTTCTAACATCTTCTATTCTTACAAAAGGAACAAAATTTTTACCATAATCATGACATTCTTCTTGAGAATAACCTTCACAAACTAACCTTTCTTTGTTTCTAGAAACTTCTCCATCTTCATTTAGCTTATTTTTGAAAACCCACTTTGTGCTAGTTACATTTTTATTCTTGGGTCTAGGAACAAGAGTTCAAGTCCTATTTTTCTCTATCTATTTAATTTCTTCATTCATAGCTTCAATCCAACTTTCATCATCCAAAGCATCTTTAATATTTCTAGGTTTAAATTTAGCCAGCAAACATGTACCTTTCAATTTGTTTCTTGTTATTGTTCCATCTGACTTGTCTCCAATGATTTGATCAGGTGCATGATGCCCTTTGATATATCTTGCTAACATAGGTACTTTGGTTTTGTAATTTTTTCTACTAACCTCTTCATGATCTTCTATATTAAGTTCAAGTCCCACTATCTATGACTTAGGTTCATCAGACTTAGTTTTCTCTGGCAATAGCTTGGTAGCTTCTTACTATGACTCAAGTTCTTCAAACTATGACTCAGGTTACACTAGTTACAACTCAGTAGCTTTAGGATATTTTGGGAACTTAGGAGGTGAGGCCTCCTGACTTCCAAATTGATTTGGCAATGTATCAAGTTCATAATAAAAAAATTCTTCTGTAATCCTCAGGTGCTTTGTTGCTTTCTTCTTCACTCTTTCATGAAATCTCATCAATTCTTACATGTGCACTTTATATGATTTATGAGTGGATAAATTCAAACATTTTTATGCTTTACATCTATAGGAGTATCGTAGGAATATTCATTCATCACATTTGACATCAAATTTACCTTTCCTGGATTCCTTCAAGATATAACATTTACTGCCAAATACTTTCAAGTAACTTACATTAGGTTTGTAGCCATACCATAGTTCATAAGGAGTTTGATTTGAGTCTTTCTTCAATTATACTCTATTTAAGGTATGCATTGTACTACTAATTGCTTCCTTCCATTATTTTATTACAACATTTTTTTCTATCATTAAGGTTCTTGCACAATCCTTGATGGATTCGTTCCTTCTTTTTGTTATACCATTCCATTGAGGCGTACCAGGGGCTGATACTTGTCTCTTAATTTATTTTTCAATGTAGAATTCATTGGAAATGAATTCACCACCTCTGTTTGATCTCAAACATTTTAACTTCTTTCCAATTTCTTTCTCTACGCTTGCCAAATACCACTTAAATTTTTGAAATGCTTCAAACTTTTCTTTTAGATACATTATAGTCATCATTCTAAAATAATCATCAACAAAAAGAATAAAATACTTATCTCCACTATAACTCTCTATTCTAATAGGTCCACATAAGTCTATATGAGCTAGCTCCAAGACTTCTTCTAAATGATAGTCTTTGCTTTTGAAACTTGTCTTTCCCATCTTACCAATTTGACAAATTTTTCATAGGCCCATATTAGGTTTCCTCAGGCTAGGAATACCTCTTACTCTTTTCTTCTTGCTTATCTTGATTAGATTATCAAAGTTTACATTACATAACCTTTTATGCCATAACCAACTTTCTTCTACTTGAGCAATAAAACATGAACTTTCACTGAGATCTAGGTAGAATAGATTACCTTTTGTATGTTTGCCAGACCCAACCAATTTCCTTTTCCATCCACTAGTTTTGCCTTCCCATTCATGAATTCTACCTTGAATCCAATGTTATTCAATTGTGTCACTATCAGTAGGTTATGCTTTAGTCCTTCAACCCAATAAGCATAATCAAATCTAATTTCATTGGTTAGTGAGATATAACCTTTTTCCTTTATGCCACAAGGTTCATTGTTTCCAAATCTCACACTACCACCATCATAATGTTCCATGTATTCAAAGTTTGTTTTAATACTAGTCATATGATGTGAGCAATGACTATCAATAATCCATGTATCATTCTTGCTAACATGAGAGATAAGTGTCATTTTATCTCCTTCATCATCAGATTCATCTTTTATAGCAATGTATATCATTTCATCTTCTTCACTACTATCTGAATCTTTAGCTATAAAAGAAGATTTCTTACCTTTACCCTTGTAGTCCTTGAAATTATCAAAATATGTCTTTCCTTTGTATTTTTTGTGCTTATTTTCATCTTTGTCTTCTTTGTTTGGACATCTTGTATCAATGTGTCCAAATTCTTCACAAGAGAAATAGATTAGAGGAATCTTTCCTTTATACGTTCGTTTACCTTTGGGATATCTTCTTGTAAGAAATGCTTCAATGGCTTCAAGATCATTGTTAGAATGGTCTTCCTCTTCACTTTTAGATTGATTTCCTTTTGACCTTTTGACTTTCTTCTTGATTGATAACTTAGCTTTAAGTAGAGACTCAAGATTGCTAGAACTAGGAACATAATTATCATAGTTATCTAGCTCAAATATTGTCAATCTTCCAACTAGAGCATCCAATTTTATCTCATTATTTGGATCACATCTCATCTCTTGAATATAAAATACTCTAATTGTATAGATAGTAAGAAGAGTTCTGAGTACCTTTCTTACCACTATCACATCTTCAATTGTTCCTCCAGAGGCTTTGATAGGATTGACACTGGCTTTGATTCTATCAACATATTTTGCAATGTTTTCATCCTCTCTCATTTTCATCTAATCAAACTATCCTCTAAGACTTTTAGGTTTGGCTCTCCTTACATTTTCATCTCCTCCATAGATGACTTTTAGCTTGATCCACATTTCATAAGTAGCTCCAAAGTCTTTGACCTCATCAAATTTGACATAGTCGAGAGATGAAACAATATCAATCATCATGATATTATGACTCTTTTTCTCTATAATTTCTTCAACAGTCATAGTTTTAGTAGTAGCCTTGTATTTGGAGTCTAGATATTTTAGCCCTAAATATCCAATTTTTGCCAAGTGTAGCCTCATGATTTCTTACCATGCCTTGAAGTTATCTTTGTTCAGCTTTGGGATCTCCTTTCTATAAGACATTCTGATCTTTAGCTTAGGTCCTTGAAACCTTTTCTGCAAGCAACAAGAAGCTCTAGTACCAATTGTTGGAAATATAAGAGGAGTAACTGAGAGGGGAGGGGTGAATCAATTACTACAAAAATAAATCCTAGGTCTCTTAAATTTCATTACAAATCAAAACATTTTTTAGACTGTATTCTAGTATAACTCAGCAAACACACAAGCACTTGGTTTGCACTAGCAAATACTGTAACTTGGTAAATGTTGAAATAACTTGGTAAATGCATAACATGAAAAGCTTAAGATATATTTTGTGATTAATCTTACTTTAACTTAGTTATAAACACACAAAAAAAATAGCTTAAACATAATTGACACCAAGATTTGACATGGAAATCCAATTTGGGAAAACCCACCAATTGCAACTAATCACTGATTTTCACTTTTTTGAAGTGAGCCTTGTTAAAGGTTACAAAACACATTGTTAGGTGTGACCATTTTAGATGATTTAATCACCCTATTAGATGTGGCCTTGTTAGAGGTATTTAATCAATTCAAACTAGAAATGCTACCTTGTTAGAGGATTTACAAATATTTGTTAAACCAACTCTATTAAGAGATTTAGATCACTGGTACAATGGTTAGAAAGTAACAACGAGATGACCTGATTTCTGATGCAACTAAATTACTAATTACAAATCTCAATTCTAGCTTGTAAACTTGATCCTTCCTAATCAAATGTATCTTTTCAGCTCAACAAGAATATTATTCTTATCCTTCTAATTCGCTTCCTCTAAGCATCATCAAATCTTCTATTATTTTTCACACATTCAATCCTCAACTTGACCTTATATTTATATCTTACTCAATTTCAAGCTGACTTGAATACAAATTAGAATACTTAATAGTCATCTTCTTAGTTGGCTAGGACCAACAAACAAAGTAATTAAACTCAATATGCCAAAACAAGAAAATCCTTTGTTAGCTAACCCTACTCGATAGACTCTAACACAACAACAATTTTAATGTGTTAACCAAGTGAACTTGGTTGACACCGCATATTCACAAAGTTCCTTTGGTAACCAAGTGAGCTCAATTAACATTAATTCCATCCAATATTTCCTTCATTAATTGAATGAGCTCAATTAACACTCAACTTCTATAGAATTTCCTTTTTCATCTGAGTGAACTCGATAGGCACTATCTTCTAAACTTGGCAAACTTTGGAATGCTCGATAACACATGAAACTATCTTCAATTCACAACTGATCTTGATATACACTAACTGGCAATGATATGAAATTTTGTGTAACATCAAAGACAATAGACAATTAATCAATTGTTTCCAATAGTTTCCATATAACCTCTCTCTCAAAAATAACATCATATAAACAAGTTATACTTCAAATATTCTTCTTTGTTCATGTCTGATAAACACATAACTACATTCACTAGAACTTGAATAATAAGTAACAGAGTTAGTATTCCTACAAGAAACATTAACCACATGTTCAACTCACTTCATTCTTCCTCTATGTAACCTTGCTAGTCATAGTATGATGTCAACAACAAGTTGCATACAAAACAATACACTATTGTAAACCATTTTCATACTTAGACAATTTTTTGAGTACCAAAAAGCTAAGTATCTTTATTTCTAAGGTTTTATACAAGAAGTACATCATGTGTTGTTATTAATAACATCATTTACATATCTACATATAGCCAATTGTCAAAAATCTCCTCCTTTGGCATTAATGGCAACAAAGTACGAAAACTGGCTAAGTATCAAAACTTTACCAAAACTTACAACATTACTACACTTACCATCTATTACAAATTATCCATCTTCATTTATTACAAATGCCCCCTTTTTTATATGACTACAAAATTCATAACTTACTTAAAATTTTCTCATAAAACTTCTCTCCCTTTGACATCAATGACAAAGGTCAACATGTCCAAAAACACTGTCAAAAAGTTCTTTCTAACTGCTATCAAAAACTATCAAAACTCGTCAAATTTTTTGTCTTAATACCTCAAGATATCATCTTTATACAATTATCAAAATTTTCATTTAGGCTATCCATACCTATTTTCCCATATGTCCTTGGTTGCTTCGGCAATAGTGAGAATTGCACATAAGGCATATGATGCAATCTCAACTGCATTAAGGTCAAAATATATGAAATTGGAATAAGTGTCCTTTATTTGAATACATTCTTCTAATTTTCTAACAATGGCTAATAGTTTTAGAGCTATAGATTCTCTAAAATCTAATAACCTTCTCAAAATTTTCTCTTTTTCAAGTTGTAGTTTCCTAATGTCGGTGTGAACACCAGCATCTTGTCCTTTAAAATCATCAACTCTAGTAGAGGGTTGTTGTAACTGACTTGTCAGAGCTTCTAGCTCACTTAGCTTCCCTTCAATCTTATTATTCAAATCTTTAGTCAACTTTTGAGATAAAGTAAATTTGATGTACACTACCTCGTGATCATGTTGACATCTTTGGAGTTCCTTGATACAAGTATCAAGGCTCAACAAATTATTCTTTATGTTTTGACAAACAATGCTAAAAAGATTAGCATTATGATAAATTTGAGCCTTAGACTCTATAACACTTTAAAAATATTTAAACTCATCATCAAAATATTTTACTACTGCTTTGGCTCTTTGATCAAGGTCTACCAGAGTGTTATGCAATATGTCAGTCACCTCCATTAATATCCTTTCTAGACTCTTGACTTTCTTGTTCTTCTCAATCAACTTGATCAAAGATGAGATCAAGTTAGATTAATCATCATCATCACATGTAAGGTCAGAAAGAGATAGTGGAATGGATGAGTTGGATGCTTTAGTCTCGTCTTCTTCTTTTTTCTTATTTTTTGCCTTCCTTATTTTTCTCTCTTCTTCTTCCTTCTCCTCTTTTTCTTTCCTTTCCTTTTCTTTCTTTTCATCTTCTAACTTCTTCTCTTTTTCCTCTTCTCTCCTCTTCTCTTCTTCTTTCTTTTTATTCTCCTCCTCAAGCAACTTCAACTTGGCTTCTTCAATATTTTTATTTTCCTCTTCTTTCTTCCTTTTCTCCTCTTCAATTAGTTGTAATTGATCTTGAATGTTTTTAGAATGGGATTCGGGCTGATCAAAACTTACAAAAGGATCATCATCAATATTAATATTAACATATGTTTTATTAATTTCCATTGTATCGCCATTTATTGACACTTTTGAATTTTTCTTTACAGTGGTAGCTATTGCCTTTAACTCGAACATCATCTTGATGATGGCTATAGCTATTTCACTTCTTATGACATTCTTCTCACCTCCCATAAACAGAATTGGCCTCATCTTGTTTCATAAGTAGGGTAAAAGTTTATTCATTAATTTCTTGATTTCTTCTTCATCATGAATTTTGCACATAGTTCTTATCATGGATTTATGGAGTTCCATGACTTCTTCATGAATGGATGCCTTCTTTTATATTAGTCTATCACAAAATTTCTTATTCACAATGCCTTTAATGTCTTCAAGTTTCAAATTGCTATGAATCATATATCTCATAGCAAAGATATCAATCTACTCTTTCTCAATATCATTGTATAAATCATAAAAATTATTCATTTGCACAAAGTCCCGTTCATTGACAATATTTGTGTTAATCTTTTCTATCTTCAGTTTCCAAGGTTGCCTTCTTTTACCTATTGGCTTTTTAGAAGCAATAACATTTTCAAGTTGTTTGACTTCTTGTTCATCTTCTTCTTCCTCACTGGAATCTTCAATTGTCAAAAATGTTTTCTTCATTTTTCCAAGTCTAGTAGCTTGTTGCTTGACTCTTTTTGACTTGTGAGTCTCAATTTGTACTAGCCTTTCACACTTCCTTTTGGGTTCACTAGGTTTCTCAGTTGGTATAGTAGTTGCCAGAAATAGATAATACTATGCACAAAGAGAGCTCATAACACCATATTTTTTTAACTAAGGAAACCCTGGCCAAAGGAAAACTTTGGTGGGAATGAAACCCACAAGATGATTTACTATATATAAGAATTTGGTTAAGGATATTGACCTTGTTAGGAGTCTATGAAGAATGTATAGTGTCTCGAGTCCCTATTACAAGACTAGGCCTTGTTAGAAGCCTCAACCCTGTTAGAAGTTTCTTTAACCCTATTAGGATCTAGTGGATCACATACAAATGTGTGCAAGAAGAGCCCACTGCCCTGACATGCAACTATAAAATAAGTTCTTCAAGAGAATAGATACACATAAAATCCTAGATCACTTGTTATACTTCACAATTCTTCTAATTGTCAGTTCTTCATACAAAGAGTGATTACACATATATCAATTTGCATCATATCGCACATTATCATAACATTACTTTGCATTGCATATCATAGCATCACATCACATCACATGCTAACTTCACAATTGAAGTTCTCTACTTATATCAATTATATTAATAAATTCTTCCTTAGTCAGCTCACATATAATCCTTAGAGTCTGCTCATCAAGATTTAGTAATCAAAACAATTCTATAAGTTAGACAACTCAACTTGTTGACATGCTCTGTTCTACATTGTGAAGTAATTGCATAGGTATTTCCTTCATAACTTGAACTTGGTTGCTCATACAAACATGTGCACTAGTATGCATCATTAGAATGATGTCATGCATCTATGATTAACTACACAAGTGAATATTCCAAGGGAATATTTTGCTATTAATAAATCTCATCATGTTGGTGTAACATTGTCCAATACTTAGACAATTTTCCTTCACAATTAAACTACAAAAAAATGTTTCCATAAATGACAACCACATATCTCACCTAATTTGACCGATTGGCCATATTGCCAACAATCTCCCCCTTTGATATTGATGGCAACATTTTGAAAAAATTGGCTAAGTCCCAAAAATGTTGTCATACTAATCAAAGTAAATAATCATACATAGCACAGTAAAAACATTATATTCATGTTGTAAAAGATTACATCCCTTATAACTCTAATTACAAAGTTTTCTTAAGGTAAATCTTACTACTATATGTCAAAGTACAACTATATAACTTACAATTACAATTTTCCTTATTTCTCCCCCTTTGACATCAATGACAAGGTGTCAACAAAAGGAAAAACCTATCAAAATCTGAAAGCTGCATCAAAATCTGGAAAAATAATCACTGAAGTTATTCTTCAACTATGCAAGTGTTTCTTCCAACTTTATTTTAGTGCATCTGACACACTTATTAACACACATAAAGCATATGTGGCTAACTCTGGTACATTCAAGTTTGTAGCGACAAACTTGTCATATGAGGTCTTAGCTGCCAAGCATTCCTCCAACTGATTTTGTAACAATGTAATCTATGGGGATAAATGGTCCCTCAAAAGAGTAAATCTCTTAAGAGCTTTCTCCTTTTTTTCTTGTATATTCTAGATGCTATCATGAAGTGCTTGCATTGTAGTTTCTAAAGCTCAATTACCTTCTCTTTGATTTTCTCATCAAAACTATGAAGGTGAAGGTATGCCAAGTTGCACTTAGCATATATTTGTTTCCCTTCTTCCATGCTCTACCTCAATGTGTTAATGCATACATTTAATGTTTCTATATCATTTCTTATATTTGTACACATAGTATTAAGAAGTTTACCATCATGCTCAGTCTATGCTTGAATTGTAGCAACATTGGTAAGTGTTGTAAACTCATTATTAAAATTTTGCACACACTTGCTGCTCTCAGTTGAATGTCTACATATGTATCAACAGAGCTTATTGTGTTCTCCAATCTATCCAAAACTAAAGTTAAAGTCTTCTCAATTGACTTAACTGATTTCTTCTTTTCAAGAAATTTACTTAAAGAAGATATAAGATTTTGTGCTTCATCTTCATTATCTGACTATACTACTGAGGTGAGCATTATGGCTTGTATAGGTGGTGTAGAGGGTTTCACTGTAGCTCTTGCTAAGGGCACACTTGTAGTATTTGCCTCAATCATAGTTTCAAATTTCTTTTCAAAAGATAGATCTTCTTTCTTTTGCTCCTATTCTTCTTCTTCATCAGAAGAGCTGTTGTAATCAACAATATTGCCAAAAATGACAGAGCCAAAATCTTTGAATGGATCTTCAGTTATATCCATTGTTACATTGGTGTTATCTACTTGCATAAATTCACTATCAATGGTAATGTGTGGTGAATCACTTGGAATTGAAGTGTCAGCTAGTTGCTCGAAACTATGAGGTGGACTAATTGTTTCCACAGTAGGGTTTGTCTTCTCTACCTGTGCATTCTTTTTAGACTCTTTAGGCATAGTAGACATGTATGTGACTATTGCCTTTTGAGTTTCCGCATTCACTTCTTCATAATTTCCTCCCATAAGAAGAATAGATTTCTTCGTATTTCTCAACAATGGTGCTATTCCTTTTAGAATTTCCTTTATCTCTTTCTCATTATGAACTATAAATAGCTTTTTCACCATATTCATCCTTTTTTTTTTATCTTCCTCAATTGTTCTACTTTTTCTTTTTCTTAGTCTATTGTACAAATCTTTAGGTATTTGACCTTTTATGCTATCAAATCTTTTATCTTTCATAATCATATTTCTACCTACAACATTCTCTAGTTGTCTCCTATCTATATTATTGTACAAATCATAATACTTATTTAATTGCACAAAGTTGTTCTCATTAATAATTTTCATATTGAAATTTTCTACCTTTGGCTTCCATGCTTATCTTCCTGCTGAAGTCTTTGCTTCCTAATCCATTGGCTCTACTAGTCTGTCACCAGTTTTCTTCTTCAGATTCTGAGGAATTGATTAGTAAGGTTCTTCTCCTCTTACTTGGTCTACTTATTGTTTTATTGACTCTCTTCTCAAGAGGGGGTTTAGTTTTCTCAAACCTTGTGGACTTTCTTGGTGCTAATGCTTCCTTTGTTTTCTTTGGTTTCCTGAAGGGTTGTTGTTGTGCAACTACTAAATATGGCATTGTAGGTGCTTGCACACTTGTTTGTGCAACTATGACCTCTTCAGTAGGTCTGACCATTGCAATAGGTTTAGGGGTCAATAGTTTGGTTTGACCACTAGCCCTTGTAATCACCTAAAAATGGTCATCTAGACTATTAGCCCCCTTTTCAGCATTTTGGCTAAATTAATTTAATCATTTATCTAGACCAAATTGCTAATAATCAATTTATTTGATTATAACCTATAGTTTGACTATGCTATCCTAAGTTCATTATTTGATTAAAAGAACATGTCCCCTTTTAATTAAATAAAAGACCCCATTCTTCTAACCCACTTAAAGTGCACACATAAAGTCCTTTTTCTATTTTAAAATTAAAAGAAAAGGCTTGTGAGACTTTTGTCTTATATGACAAGTCAACTTATATTCTATTGGTTGACTTGTGTGTGCACATGGATCACTCTTCTTTTTGAATTCCACTATTGATCATCCACCATCTTCATCTTCATCTCTACTGTTCGTACAACTTTAAAAGGGAGAGAGCTTTCCCCCTCAAATAAAAATCCTCATTTTGAATATTGTTATGGTGCAAGTTTTCTAATAGATTTCTTTGGAGCTTTGTGGAGAACTTCTATTTCTTGTCTACACTCTCTCATCCATGGCATCATGGCATTTTAGCTTAGCTTAGCTTTCATTTTTACATGTAGCTTAATCTCACATAGATTAATAATGGTATTGTAACACTCTCATACATGTTTTAGCATAGCTCCACTTTGCATCTCATTCTAGCTTAATCTTTAGTTGCATTTCATCCTTGAGGAACTCTTTGGGACATTTGCATTCTTGCATCTTGTCTTTAGAACCTCTCATTGCATGATTTACTAGCAAGAAGAGTATCTCTAAGGCTCATCTAAGAGCCTTATTATTCTTGAAATATACTCTCTTGCACTCCATGGATAGGGAGCTCTAAGCCGGCATCCAAGCATTTCGAACTCATGGAATCCTTTGGATAGAAGGGTTTAGAGTGTGACACATTTCTAGTGTACATTTTTGGCGCCCACCGTGGGGCTTGAATCAAGTTTTTAGCTCCATTTTCTTTTATTTATCATCTTTTATTTTTTACAGCAACATATTGGATCTAATCAAGTGCTTTTGTAGAATTATCACTTTGGTTTTAAGGCCAACTCATAAGTAGATTGGTTTGAAGGCCAAAAATCTAGTTAGTTTAAAGATTTGATCTTATCTTTTAAACCACTTGTATTTTGGTTCTTAAATTTTTTTTTCATGTTTGCTATGTGTTCAAAATGTCTCAATCCAATTTTCAAAGCATTTTGATATGATTTGCGAGAGTTGTGATTTTTTCTTTTTTTTTCATAAAAATCCATTTTTGATCGCAAATCAGCGCATTTTTCAAAAAAACTTACATTTTTAGAAATATTTCTGAATTATATGAGGGTTACTCTCTTTGTGTTTTGACTTTAGAGGTTTTATTAGAGATCAAAAACTTGATTTGATAAATCTGGCCTGTTTTGACAAAATCGATCTCTAGGGAGAAAATGATGAGATTTTTTTAAATTTCTTACATTTTTGGAAAGCTCTCTGATTTTTAGTAGGGATATCTTCTTTTCATTTCTATTTTTTGAACCGAAATCATAGCAAACAAGTCCAATCTTGTTGACTAGGTCAAAATCAAAGAGTAAAAATGAGAGCATTTATGATTAACTTGCACTTTCTTTGCATGCACTTGGTTGGAAGATAAATTGGATTTTTGAGGCAAATAACCACTTTTAATTGCAGATTTTTATTTTATTTTACACTAACTTATGGTGCTAACAAGTTGTGATTGTAGGTTGCCATCCTTGTGAAAAAAATTGAAACATTGCATAAAAAGAACGCATGTCAAAGCTTCAAATGCGCAAGGGCTACTAACATTGTTTGCAGGGCTGCCCAATGTATAAAAACCCAATTTTTCTTGTTCTTTACTTTTACATGTTTGGTACATACTAGTTGTTTATTTTTAAGCACATTAAAACTTACAATTGGGATCTTTTGGTGATAGGAGAGTATGCTCTTCACCCTTGTGGTGAATCAGAAATCTTGACTTACCATTTGGTTTCAAGAGTAAGAGGCAATTAAATCTTCTTGGCATGTTTTGGAGAAAATAATTGGAATAGGAGAGTATGCTCTTCACCCTTGTGGTGAATCAAAAATCTTGACTTCCAAAAGTTGATCCACTCTTTGTGTAGTTTAGAATCTTTTAGAGGGCCTGCTCTCGAACAATCTGAGAGGAATGAAACAAGTGGGGACAAGAAGATTACCCAGCTCTTCCAACCCACTATAAACTCAAGGCCAGCAAGGATATAAAACTTTGGTAGATGTAGTGTTT
Organism: Cupressus sempervirens; assembly: GCA_028749045.1. Classification (NCBI taxonomy): domain Eukaryota; kingdom Viridiplantae; phylum Streptophyta; class Pinopsida; order Cupressales; family Cupressaceae; genus Cupressus; species Cupressus sempervirens. The sequence goes on along the minus strand of CM053783.1, from coordinate 530,635,953 downwards.
GTCTTCACCTAGTGTGATCGCTTATGGGATTTCGACCATAGGGAGATCACTAGGTAAGAATGCTTAAGGTACTCTTGTGATCGCAAGATCGGTTACTCATCACAAGGTGAGGTGTCCCATAATTGGGATCAAAAGGAACACTATGAACGAAAGCCTTATCTAAACACCGTAAGTTAGTAACCACCTTTTTTAGCCGCTCAAATTCTTGGTGCAAGGATTGATCCTAGTGGACTACCTAGATCACCCCAAGATTTTACACTCACCATATGTGTTCCCTTGGTTGTGCTTATGGCACTTCCATGACAAAGCCAATATCTCTTGTGGGCAACCACTTGGTGTGAGGCAAAGGAGCATCAAGCGTGGGCCAAGTTGTTGAGTAATGAAGCATGACTTCTAGGTAGATATTATTTGATGTGTTCTCGAATGTGCTAGACCTATGAAAATCTTTTGAACATACACATGATGATAGTTCTAGGGATTTCTTTTGAGACCTTAGATATGCTTGTATCATGCAAGGTTTCTTTGTCCCTTGCTTGATTGTTTGAAGACTACTCCATGTGTCACTATCTTGCTTGGAAAGAAATTTCTTTTGAACATCAAATTTTCTATGCTATCAATTATTGTCAAACTTTGTCAACCAAGTCAAAATGTCAAGTTCAAACATTTTCTTGTGTTACTTACTAAGGGGGGTTTCATCATTTGGCTATGATTTTTTATGTCTCTAGTGCTTAAACATGCTTAAAGTGGTTCTTTGGTCTTAGTGCTCTAGGTCTTTTTGTCTTCATAGTCTATGCATGCTTGCTAGTTATCCTTTTGCTAAAATGGTTGCCTCGATTTCTTGACTACACTCTTGGGTTAGAGAGTTGTTCACTTGTCACCCCACTTGCTCTATCTATTTGGCTATTTGGGCATCTTGCCTAGCTATTGACTTGATTCATTCATGTCGTAAGTTTCTTGGACATATTTTTTGACAAGTCACTTTAATCTCTCTCTACTATCTTGGCAAGTGAACACTCTACCTCCTATAGTTTCAACATCAAGTTATCCTCTAGGCTCTTTTATGCTTGGCTTTGCATCTAAAACTATGGGATCTAAACCTTGTGCTACCAAACTTCAACAAAATCTAGATTATCATGATATCCTCCATGTCACTAAAGAGTTTCAAGATCTATATGCACAATACAAAGAACTAGAAGAGACAAATGATCTTTCTTACCTTCATCTCTCTAAGCGCATGATAGAAATGAAGTCTAAACTTGAGAAAAGGTTAGAGGAGAAGATTACATCATTACATGAATCTTCCTTAAGGTCTTTACATGCATGTGAGTCACCTTCTTTGAGGTCATCCTCTTCTTCTAGGTCTACATGCTCTACTTCAAGACATCAAATGTCTTCATCTTCTAGATCTAAAGACCTCTGTAGAGAACAAGCATTTGAGCTTATGCCAAAATTTCATGATGGACCTATCTTTGACCAAGATAATGATGAAGACATGGATGCATACCATTCACTCGAGAAACAACAAAAGGACTCTAGACATACTTCTAATAGAACTTTTGCTCCCTTGGAAGATTCTTATGATGAGACTTTGCAAAAACTTCTTGGCAATAAGATCATCATGTTACCTAAGTCTAGCTAATATGAAAACCCATTCTTGGATATCTATTGTGCTTATCATCAACATAATGAGCATAGTACTTTAGATTGCATTGAGCTAAAACATAAAATCCAAGATCTTATTGATAATGGAATTATTGATACCTCTAATGATTCATGCGATGAGGATACTTTTCTTGAGCAAGATTACATTAATGAACCTATGTCTAGTAGTGGCTCTATTACATCTTCCACTTCTTCCAACACTCGTGTATCTCCCAACACTTCAAATCTTTCCAACATTCCTCCATCAAATAAAGAATCTAATGCTTTCCACATTGACTATGTGTATCCTCAAGGGCTATCTCTAAAAGAAACTCAAGCTAACCTTCACTTGGCTGCAAACCTTTTCCATGCTACTAATCTTAAACATCCTCAACCTTCATGCACTACTATACCTAATCCAAGCACTACTCCATTCACTCTTCATTCTCCCTTGTCCTTAGAAGTGGCTCCATGTCAAGAGGACTCTCAAAAAGAAAAAGCTATAAATGTCAAGAAAGATCAAGATCAAACACCCTTTCATCTCTTTCAAGATTTGTCCCCTCCATATCCTATATCTTTTCCACCTCCTAAGTATGATGAAGATACCACTTCCATTATCTCCCTTGATCTTATTGAAAATTATGAGAAAAGTTCTCTTCCTATGCTATCCAAAGCTACTTGTCAAGATCAAAGCATCCCCTCATGCTCTACTTCTCCATATCCACTTCAAAATTGTGCTCAAGCTTCAAGTGCTACTATTAAAAATGTTGTTCCTATCAAAGATACTCATGAGTCTATTGATGGCTTTGACCATGTTGCTCATTCTAAAGATGTTGATATCCCTTCCCCCTATCCCTTTGCATCTTCTAAATCTATCTTTGGTCCTTATCCATCTAAGCTAAAGCATTCAAACCTTCCATCCATATTGGGGCCTTATGTTCCTCCATCTCCTACATTCACTCCTAGCTCATTCCCTAGCTCTCCTATAATACCTCAAGATCAACAAAGACACTCATCCTTGATGACTTTTCACCCATCTATACATCTAAACCAGTCATATCAGCCTTATTCATCCACAATTCCCAAGTCCTTTGGAAGTGAGAATAAACATAAGAATCCATTGAAAAAGAAAGATCACTATGTCCCATCTAATCGACATGTGAATGCTAAGAAGGAGAATGCACAAAAGAGACCACAAAGGTCCACTACTCAAAGAGCTAAACCAAAGAAAATATGGGTTCCTAAATCCATCATTATACAAAGGCACTCTCAAGCACCCAAAGAACGAGGAAAATCTAAAACTATGTGGATTCCCAAGTCTCTTTTAAAAGACTTGAATATTGAAAATATTTCAAAGTTGACATTCAATCTTCCAAAGGCTTCCATTCCATCTTCTTCCAAAAATCTTCCTAAAATTATTCCAAAGCCTTCTACTCCACTTTTTTCCAAATCTCTTCTACCACCTCATACATCTAAACCTCAAGCTACTTCATCCATGATTCCTCCATCATTCCAATACCCTTCAAGGTGTGTGTCAATGTTGATCTTGTACAATATTTCAACTACCCTCATGAAATCCTCTAAAGCTTACACTAACTTTCTATACATGAACTATTATCCTCCATATACTCTTCCTACTACCATTTCTCTTGCATCACCCTATCAACATCTTTGAGCATACCTTTCTATGGTCTTGGCTTATTATGACTTATCTTTTCTATAGGAGCATTATCTACATTCAAACAGCTTCAGCTCTTTCTAAAAAGGAAAAAGGAAAAAAAAAAAGCAAATAAAAATAAAAATGAAAATGTGCCTTGGTGAAAACTACTTCTTCTGGCACCTTGGTAGCAAAAGTAAAGAGAAATAAATTTATCCTATGGTGAAAACTACTTCTTGTGGCACCTTGGGTAAGTACCATGATGAAAACCTGGCAAACAGGCATCATGCGTAATTCTTCCATCATCCATCTATCCCCTCTTCTCTCTTTGATCTTGACAATGTTGAGCTATCTTTTCATATTGGCTATCTTATCCATGAGATTTTCTATTGTGCTCTCCCATTCACTCATAGCCTCTATCTTGAGCTTTATTCTTATTGCTCTATCCCATTGCTATACTATCTAGTTGACCCCTTGGTCTTGAACATAGTAAATGAAACATGGTTCTCATAGGTCTCTTGACATGGCTACTCTTTTGGACTGCACACTTTCATGCTATCTTAATCATTAGCTTCCATCGCTTATCTTATATGCTATCACACTTGTTGGCTTCACCACTTATCCTACATGCTATCTTTCTCATTACTTCCATTGCTTATCCAAAATATGTTTCATATGACTATTTCACCTCTTTCCCTAGCTTGGGTACTCTTGAGGAGTCAGTCCTTGAGGATCACTTTCACTTGCTTCATACTCTTTTTTCATCCATCTTTGCTTATCCACTGGCTCGTTGCTCCATCATATCCTATACCTTGCTAGACATTGGGAGAAAATGATGTGATCTTGCTTGAGAACTAGTGATATCTAAAACCTTCTAAAAAATTCCAAAAAAAATCATATATGATCCTGAAAAAAATCCTAAAAAAAAGAAAATGTCTTGAAAAAATGATCATCTTAGTGAAAACATAGCAATAGGCACTTTGATGTATTACCAAAAAAAAAATTTTAAATTTTTAAAATACAAAAAATTGAAAAAAGCCCTAAAACTAAATAAATAAATATGTCAAGTGGTGAAAACTTGGAAACAGGCACTACTTGAAACCCTTGAACCTATGTCTATCAGTCTCAATCACCTACTTTCCTACACATTTCCTAGCTTGGAATTGTTTCTTGCCCTCATCTCGGAGGCATAACTACTTAGCCTTTTTGAGGTATTCTTGTGCATTTGGGTTTCTTTGACAACTCACAAAATAGTGTTTCTCAACACTTCCCCCACCTTGACATCAAGTGTTTTTTAACACTTTTCAGATAGTTTATCTACAATCTCCGATGTCGCAATATTTCTCACTATCAGAATCAAGTCTTGAAGAAATGGCCAAGTGACTTACACACACACACTTTAACACTTAAACAACTAAGCTATGCTAATCTTTATCTACTTTGTGTGATGTCTATGACGATTTATTTACTATATGTTCCATCCCTAATAGTCTTTCAAGGATGTCATTGACTAGAAGACTGAGGGCATGGGGCATGTTTTCTTGATTTCTACTTGTGGGTATACTTTGTTTTTCTATAGTGTTGTAAGCATTTGTGCTTGTCCTATTCAACACTTTGACTTATAAATGTATCATCCTTGACTGTTTCACAAGACCGCACTTGGGGTTTATCCTAGCGCTTATGTCTTGATACAGGTGTAATCTTGCTAAATTAAACTTAGGGAATCTAATCGTGTAGTTATCTTGACTTACATGTCTCTGATGCTTAGATTGGATTTCCACATACCTATCTGATATCAATCATATCCATATCCTCATTGTTATGCTAGTGATGGTTGTATGATCTCATGATGTCCCTAATAATTGCTCAATGATGAAATTAAGAGTCTAAATTCCATACACTTCTTGTTGGTAAACCACTTTTCATATTAGCTTGCATTTTAGGTTCATTTTCTAGCTTAGTCTTGCATTCTTGCATATGGGGAGAGCTCTCTCTTCATCTTTTTGTAGACATATCAGCTAACTCCTTTCATATATTTCTTTACTTTCTTCTTGTTCATGTCTTTTCACCTTCTTAATCTTTCACTTCATCTCTTTTCTATCTTATCATCACATTATATAAATTTTTGACCTCTTAAATAAATTGAACGTTCTAGATTCATTTTCGAGATCGAAATCCAAATTCGAGTTCATCTTCATGGTCAAATTTTTCTTTTAAAATTCTACTTTCTTCTAAGCAGTTACTTGACCTTTTGAGGTCTAAGCTCTGAATCATCACTGGGGCATCTTCATTTCTTCATGTCTTCATCATTTCCATACTTCATATCTACTTCAATTCATTGTTTCATGTCTAAAATCACCTTTCTACTCATTTCAACCTAATTTTTATGATATATCCTTCAAGGTCAACTCTAGTCAAACTAAGGCATTTTATCAATTTTTTTATAGTCATTCTTGGGTTCTAATCATCTATTTATCATCTTGGACATTGCTATATTCTAATTTTCTCATGTCTAGCCAGTTTTTGCATCCCCTTACCTCATTTCAATTTCAATCTCGAGGGGGCAGAAATACTCTATCACTGATTGCTACAACTATCTATTTCTTAGGAGCATTTTTTTGATCTTTTCAATTGTTCTCGATCTATCTACTTTGCTAAGTGTTAGCATTCTTCTTGAACTCTAACATCATCTTTTCCTAGTGTTCAGTACTACCACTATTAGGTTGTACATTTAGGACTTGCTATCTTTTTCTACATTTCGTTCTTCAAAATCAGATATCTATATCTATCATCGCCTACTTGGCTTCGATTTTCTTTGACATAATGTGTTCCCAGATTGATCACACATTAGTCAAAGAGGGGCAAATGTAATCACCTAAAAATGGTCATCTAGACTATTAGCCCCCTTTTTAGCATTTTGGCTAAATTAATTTAATCATTTATCTAGACCAAATTGCTAATAATCAATTTATTTGATTATAACCTATAGTTTGACTATGCTATCCTAAGTTCATTATTTGATTAAAAGAACATGTCCCCTTTTAATTAAATAAAAAACCCCATTCTTCTAACCCACTTAAAGTGCACACATAAAGTCCTTTTTCTATTTTACAATTAAAAGAAAAGGCTTGTGAGACTTTTGTCTTATATGACAAGTCAACTTATATTCTATTGGTTGACTTGTGTGTGCACATGGATCACTCTTCTTTTTGAATTCCACTATTGATCATCCACCATCTTCATCTTCATCTCTACCGTCCATACAACTTTAAAAGGGGGAGAGCTTTCCCCCTCAAATCAAAATCCTCATTTTTAATATTGTTATGTTGCAAGTTTTCTAACAGGTTTCTTTGGAGCTTTGTGGAGAACTTTTATTTCTTGTCTACACTCTCTCATCCATGGCATCATGGCATTTTAGCTTAGCTTAGCTTTCATTTTTACATGTAGCTTAATCTCACATAGCTTAATAATGGTATTGTAACACTCTCATACATGTTTTAGCATAGCTTCACTTTGCATCTCATTCTAGCTTAATCTTTAGTTGCATTTCATCCTTGAGGAACTCTTTGGGACATTTGCATTCTTGCATCTTGTCTTTAGAACCTCCCATTGCATGGTTTACTAGCAAGAAGAGTATCTCTAAGGCTCATCTGAGAGCCTTCTTATTCTTGAAATATACTCTCTTGCACTCCATGGATAGGGAGCTCTAAGCTAGCATCCAAGCATTCTGAACTCATGGAATCGTTTGGATAGAAGGGTTTAGAGTGTGACACATTTCTAGTGTACAACCCTCATTTTTGAGGCTATCCCTTTTACCTCTTCAAATTCCTTTCTAGACATCCTTGTATCTTTTAAGATGGAATCAATCACTTTGTCTACTTTCTTCTTGATATCCTTGTCCATTAGATTCATTTTGACTTCTTTCATCTTTTCAGCATATGTACCCCATCTAGGGCATCTGAAATCAACTTTAGAGTGTAAAATTATCTATGCATACCCTTCAATTAGTTTAGTACTTATTTCATAACCCATACATTCAATGAACTTCACTCGAGGAACTATTGCCTCCATGCATGTGAAGTTTGTTTCTACCATGAAACATAGTTCATCCTTGTATTTTTCTATCAGCATAGGAGGTATCCTATACCTTTGCTTCATTTCAATTTTGGAAAGATTTCATCATTCTATCAATATCATTATCCCTAACTATTTTTTATTTAGATCTGTAAGCATGAGTGATAATTTGCATTGTGCACTCACTTCCATCCCAAATTTGAAATACCAAGAAACTTCTTTGCTATGTAGAAGAATAAATGAGTCAGTAGGGATTCAAACCTAAAGATTATGCTCCTAGACTTCTTGATTTTTGATATGTTATTCAACAACTGGGTTCAGATAATATCACATAGATTAACATTTTGACCCTTTACTATCATCACATAAGTTGCATGAAGAAATGTGGTAGGGACTGACTCTATCCTAGATCCATGGTTAAACTTATATCCGATGATTTTATTGATAAGTCTCACTCCATGCATGTGAAGTTTGTTTCTACCATGAAACATAGTTCATCCTTGTATTTTTCTATCAGCGTAGGAGGTATCCTATACCTTTGCTTCATTTCAATTTTGGAAAGATTTCATCATTCTATCAATATCATTATCCCTAACTATTTTTTATTTAGATCTGTAAGCATGAGTGATAATTTGCATTGTGCACTCACTTCCATCCCAAATTTGAAATATCAAGAAACTTCTTTGCTATGTAGAAGAATAAATGAGTCAGTAGGGATTCAAACCTAAAGATTATGCTCCTAGACTTCTTGATTTTTGATATGTTATCCAACAACTGGGTTTAGATAATATCACATAGATTAACCTTTTGACCCTTTACTATCATCACATAAGTTGCATGAAGAAATGTGGTAGGGACTGACTCTATCCTAGATCCATGGTTAAACTTATATCCGATGATTTTATTGATAAGTCTCACTCCATCATCTTGAATGGTATTGATCTTCATGTTTCTACCATCAAAACTTGTGTTGAGATTTGTTTCAACTAATCTACACATATTTTTTATGTTCACAAGATTGCATCCTTCATTGCTCAAATCTATAAAATTGTGAATTAGGTCATTATTGATGTATATGATCGAATATCCCAACCATAGAAGGTCATTATGAACTCTACTTAGAATGATTCTTGTCCTTTCATGGTTATCAAAGTTTGTATAGAACATATGTTTAACTAGGTTAAGTTGTTCTAGGTATGCATATTGTAGTTTTAATAACAAATCATTGTTACACATTCTTTCCAATTTCTTATGAATCTCAGTATCTCCTAAGCCTTCTATTTTATAATGAATGTAACTTCTTATGTCTTTGACATGAAGAACATTTTTTGGTACTTCCAAAAATGCTCCAATGGGGTCATCAAGTAAGGAAACAAATAGGTATTTCTTGAAGTTATATCTAGGTCTATCATTGATATTAAATGCTCCTTGTGTTGCCATTACTAAAAATTGCTCGAGGAATATGTTTGAGGAATTTTGAAAAATACATCAGTTATTATTAAGTGACACACTATTTTACTGAGAATGCTTAATGCATGTAGGTTGTGTCATAGACAACAAGTGACTTTACTATCTTATCAGGTATAGGATGTGCTTCTTCCCGAACTGTATGAGAACTTCCAATTTCTTTTGCCTTTACAAATATTTCCTTAAATTTTTCTGTTAGCTCCTTCATTTCTTTCTTTCTAGATTGTCATCATTTCTTTTGTTATTCCTTCTGTAGTTTTGATTCCTGTTAAGGTTTCTTCTATCCATTTTTCAAAACTTTTTTGTGTGTCCAAAGTTATTACATAACTGACATACAAGTACATTCCTTCATTATTCTAGTTGTCAAGTGCTCTACAATTCCTTGCTATGTGTCCAAGATTGTTGCATTTGTAACAAACAATTTGTCTTCTTTCTCCACTTTCATTGTTGTGAGGTCTTCTTCTATTGCCTAGGCAGTTAGTGTTCCTAAACATTCTACTATTTGCATTATCATTATCAAAGTTAGGTTTCTTACAATCTACTGCATGATGTCCATATACATGACAATTATGACAATAAAAAATTGAAATAGGTCTAAAAAACTTACCTTTGCAATTGTCTCTAGTATTTTCAAGTTCATTACACCTAGCATGAGATCCTTTCTTCTATTATCCTCATCTCAATCAAATTATTTAGATTTCTCAGAGTAACATTCTCCTTGTCTTTAGATGTATCATCTATTTTGCTTATGTTTAGATTCTTTTTGACTTCAAGAGTATCGGGTTCTTTTCTCTCAATAGATTTCTTAGTAGATTTTCCAAGGAAGAATCCAAGTCCAATCTTGTCATAACTAAGTCTCTGTATAGATATTTGTTCTTCAATCTTTTCACTACTAGTATATAATTTATCAAGATTTTATTTGGTTTGCACCAATTCACCTTTCAAAATAGTGTTGTATTTCTCTAATTTTGCATGCTCCAACTTGATAGATTCCAATTCAAATGTTACTTTGGTTAACTGGGATCTTAGATCTACATTTTTAGCTTTTATTTCAAAGTCATTCTTTCCTCCATTTTTCTCAAGACTTAGCTTGAGTTCAACTATTTTCAACTCATATTTTAAGATCTCATTTTCTTTCTTTAGATCTTCAATATCATCATCATTGGTTTGCTCACTAGATCCTTTTTGCTTCAGCTCATCTATCTTGTCCTTTAGTTCACCAATGTAAGCTTTTGCATCTTTATATCTATCTTTTAGGCCATCTCTTTCATCAGTAAGGAGATCAATTTGTTCAAGAACTTCTTCAAGATTCTTCTTCAACTGTTCCATATCCATAGGGATCTTATTCAAGTTGTTAAGCCTCCTCTAAATAACTAAGATCTGATACCAATTGTTAGAAATAGATAATACTAAGAGGGGAGGTGAATTAGTATTTTCAATCTTTTTGTCCAAAATTAGATTTATTAACTACTTTAATACATGCATAAGGAAGTAAAATAATAATGTTGAACAATATAAAAAATCATGCACAAATAGAGCTCATAACACCATATTTTGTTAACTAGGAAAAATCTGGCTAAGGGAGAACCTAGGTGGGGATGAAACCCACAAGATGATTCATTATATATAAGAATTTGGTTAAGGATATTGACCCTGTTAGAAGTCGATGAAGAATGTATAGTGTCTCGAGTCCCTGTTAGGAGATTAGGCATTATTAGAAGCCTCAACCCTATTAGAAGTTGCTTCAACCCTGTTAGGAGTTGGTGGATCACATACAAATGTGTGCAAGAAGAGCCCACTACCCTAACATGCAACTATACAATAAGTTCTTCAAGAGAATAGATATACATACAATACTAGATGTAGTGTCCACCTATAATTTTCTTTTCCATTATATTTACCAAACTCTTTTATGCCTATTTCATAGATGTGTTAATGTTAAGGATATTAGTTCATAACTTGGACTAGAGATATATCAATGATGATTACTTAGTTGACTATATTTTATGTATTGTTTAATGATTATGGTTACTGGTGCATTAATGATGCTTTAATAATTCGTAGTTAATAAATATGATTTCTTTCATAGTAATGTCAAATGATGCTTTAATGATGATTTCTTCATATTCATAATGATGCATTATTTTATTTGAGTATTTGATATTTGAATTATAATTATTTTGACACTTACCTCATACTTGAATGTGTATGGTGCATGTGTTTGTTTAATGTCTCTATTTGTTGTGTTTGATGTGGTTAAGGGAGAGATTCATAGTCACCTGCTAGTCGAGATCTACATGATGTACTAGTCCCTACCATTGCTTGTTTAGTTTAGATATATTTATATACACGTACATGCTTGTCTTTTATGCAGAATGTAGGTACCAAGCATTGACTTCCTTGAATTGCTAGGATGAGCATGCCCTATCACAATAACTCAATGGTAAGAGTGGGGAGACAATGTTCAGGTCCAATCCCAGTCATAGCCTAAATACTTGTCTTACAAAGAGGACTCATAACTAACTTTCCACCCTTTTTAAAACCCATGAGTTTATCTTTGTCTATGTTGTTTGATTTTGAGTTTCGATCTATTTTCGGAATGTTGCTTTTATGTGAATTTCACTATGTGATTTGTTTGGTAAATGATTTAATCATAATATTTTGGTTAATCATATAATATTGAGAATTATTAAATATTATTTGATTAAAAAATATATTAAAGCATGAGAATATTTAATTAATTAAAAAATAAATTAAATATATATTTTAATTTAGAAGTCTAAATTTAGAAATTTGGTTAAAGAAATTAGAATATGATGATATTTAATTAACTATTAATTAATTAAATGTGTACTTCAATTTAAAAGATTTAATTTAAGAAGTTGGGAAAAAAGAAAATTAAAATATTAATATATATTAAGGATTTAATATTGTTTTATTATAATTATTTATTTAATAATAATTAAATTAGAGTTGCATTTAAACAATGAGCTTTGACTATTATTATTAATTTAAATAATAAACTATGTTTAAATTAGTGCTTGCAATAATTAATAAGTGGAGGGAAAAAAAGAATATTTTAATAAAAAAGTTCTTTAAATGTGCATGAAAGAATTAAATTTAAAAAATTTGATTAACGTTATAACTTAGGCATATTTATATTTATTTAATTTAATAATAATTTATTTAAGAGTTTTATTTTTAATAAACTCTAAATAATATTATTGGTTAAATCAATAAATATTATATTAAGAACGTTGCATGAATTAATAAGGGAGAGAAAGTTGCAATTTAATAAAGTTTATTTTAATTAAATTGAATAAAGTGAGTGTATGAAAATTAAAATATAGTAATTAAAGACAAAGAGTTTTTGCATGGTTGCATGATCAAAGCCTTAATTTGGGGGGGGGGACTCTTTATTAAGGAAATTAGAGTTCATTTCTAGATACACAAGTTTTGGGGAGTAAAATTCAGAATTGGATCAAAAGAATTGTTAAAAGTTTCAGAGGGTTTGGATTTGCATGCATTCATAGATTGTCTTAGATTTTAGTTGTGATTTTGAGATAGGGTTTGAAAACTCATTGTAGAATTTTATTGAAAGATCTATCCACTTCATGTCTTCCTAGGTGTTTGCATATTGCTTATTAATTTACTGTATTGATTGTTGAATAAAGAGTTATGTTGTAAATTTGAAAAAGGAAAACCTATCAATCAAGAAAACTTGACTGAAGATAATTATAGAAAAACTATAGAAAATTAGTGACTGTATTCTTATAAACCCCTTTTTAATCTAATGAAAATTTTGATTATTGAAAATTTGAAAGAAAATAATAAATTGAATAGTTAGGGTTTCAACCATGAGATTATCATGAATTTTCTAAATATAGATAAATATTACTCTTATATCTAAAATAATTTAATTGCGAAATTTATTAGAAAAAGGAAAAAGTGATGCAGAGCCACACCTTGGAAAACTTAGGAGGAATCAGTTACTCAACTGAGTTGCTTCAAGGGGCACCTACAACCTTCAGGATCACACACTAAAATCAGATTCAATAAACAAAACTTTGAAAATAAAATCCTCCAAAATATATTATTGCTGCCTTCGGATAGACCCGCACTCAGACATGAATAAATTTTTGAACCAGAAAAGATTTACTCAATCCAACCGTTGATATTTGGCATAACTAGGTTTCAAACAACATATAAAAATTTGAGAGAAATCCAACGGTTCAAACTCGAGATATTGACCCTGCATCAGAGTACATTTTTTCTGCAATTGTTATTCCCTAAACTGATTGCCATGAGAAATATATGAAGCATAATAGTAGAACCATAATCTTGAGAAAAAAAAATAGGAGACCAAAAGAGACATAAAACTTCACATTCCTCCCCAAGTTCGAATCATTTTTTTACATAAAATATTGGCTTTTTAATAACCAAAGTCTAACTGGCCTCGCTGTCTAGTAGTAATAAAAACGTTTTCTTTTCCATCTAAGAATAGGAATCTGAAAGATGCTTTACCATCAATACCATGCAGCAATCATGGATATTCTTGTAACTGCTAAGAATAGGATTGGCTTTTTAAAGAAAATCGACTTTCCTCCAAATAGAAGGAATATGAAACGATTTCTTTTTATTCCATAGCCATTTTTTCGTCATTATGAACACTCTTAAAATTTCCACCAACTTTCTAATGAGATTCTTTTAATTATTAACCACATGGCATTTCTATTACTAATTCTATCCTTTCTAGAACCGACACTAACATCATTAACCCTTTCCTCTAACTCTCTAACATATCCGACTAAAAATTATAACATTTATTTAATAAAACACCTAATTCTATCCACTAAGACATAATCCTAAATTATTAAAATTGACCATTTAAAATATATGGAGAATCTTGGACTTTTGAAATGATTTAGTAATGAGATGCGCCTGCATCATACTCCCAGGGACAGAAAAATTCAAGTCTCATTGAATTGCTGCAATATTTTTCCGGAGTTTCCAATTGTATGTAAGCAATAATGTCACCATAAGAATGATGGAATTGATGCCGCTTGCCAGAACATTCTGATTTCAAACTATAGAATGAATACCTTCCATGGTACCTGTGTCGAATCTTGGAACAAATATATTTAACAGCCTCGTATCACCTGCATAAAAATACCAAATTATCATACCAACATCTTCTTCTCGTTTGTATATCTCTAGAGCATCATAATGATCAACAAATACTTCATTCTTGTCATCAATAGTCTTCTCTTCAGCATCTGATCTTTGCACTACATCTTTTCCTTTCTGATCATTTGTGTCAACATCTCCATCATCTGGGAAAATATTGTCTGCAACCACACCTTTCACCAACTCTTCTTCATCTACAAGAACCTTTTCCTCACAAGGTTCAACAACAACCTCCTGTTGTTCACTCTTAGTCTCTACACCAACATTCACCTGCTGTCTATGCCCTTCTAATGGATTGTTTTCCTCTTCTTGATCTAACTCTTCATCCTCTACCTGTGTGTTTTGAATCACTTCTTCCTTCTTATCCTCAGCCTCCAAAATATTTTTCATAGGAGTACCTTCTAGCATTGTACTCTTCTCTATTTTCAAAGGTCATGTTACTGTTCCAACCACAGATTGTTTGTATTCAAATCCAATAGGGCTTGTCTTGTTACTGCTCTCGTCAAGAGATACTTGCTACACTTTGTGTTCTTGCTGCACTTCTTTCAACTTAGCTTTATTCTCTTTCAACTTAGCATCATTCTCCTCAAGTCTCCTTCTCAAATTGTTTATCTCCTCTTCTATCTTGCTTAGCTCTTCTCTTTGTTTTCTCCTTTCTTCTTTCTCTCTTTTCTTCTTTTCCTCTATCTCCTTCTATTTAGAATCCTTTCTCTGCCGATACCTTCTAAAAAGATACAATAAAGCTGCTTCTTCTTGTCCCATCATTCCTCAGCTAGGTTATTTTCTTCTTATCTAGTCTCCTAACTTCTTCTCAGACTATTTCTCTCAATCTTTCACAATCACACAAACATATACACAACTACTTTTTCCCAAACCTTTTGCTGGGCTCTGATACCAAAAATGATGCAGAGCCACACCTTGAAAAACTCAGTAGGAAAAAACTCACTCAACTGAGTTGCTTCAAGGGGCACCTACAACCTTCAGGATCACACACTAAAATCAGATTCAATAAACAAAACTTTGAAAATAAAATCCCCCAAAATATATTATTGCTGCCTTCGGATAGACCCGCACTCAGACATGAATAAATTTCAAACCAGAAAAGATTTACTCAATCCAACCGTTGATATTTGGCATAACTAGGTTTCAAACAACATATAAAACTTTGAGAGAAATCCAACGGTTCAAACTTGAGATATTGACCCCGCATCAGAGTACATTTTTTCTGCAATTGTTATTCCCTAAACTGATTGCCATGAGAAATATATGAAGCATAATAGTAGAACCATAATCTTGAAAAAAAAAAATAGGAGACCAAAAGAGACATAAAACTTCACATTCCTCCCCAAGTTTGAATCATTTTTTTACATAAAAGATTGGCTTTTTAATAACCAAAGTCTGACTGGCCTTGTTGTCCAATAGTAATAAAAACGTTTTCTTTTCCATCTAAGAATAGGAATCTGAAAGATGCTTTACCATCAATACCATGCATCAATCATGGATATTCTTGTAATTGCTAAGAATAGGATTGGCTTTTTAAAGAAAACTGACTTTCCTCCAAATAGAAAGAATATGAAATGGTTTCTTTTATTCCATAACCATTTTTTCGTCATTATGAACACTCTTAAAATTGCCACCAACTTTTTGATGAGATTCTTTTAATTATTGACCACATGGCATTTCTATTATTAATTTTATCCTTTCTAAAACCGACACTAACATCATTAACCCTTTCCTCTAACTCTCTAACATATCCGACTAAAAACTATAACATTTATTTAATAAAACACCTAATTCTATCCACTAAGACATAATCCTAAATTATTAAAATTGACCATTTAAAATATATGGAGAATCTTGGACCTTTGAAATGATTTAGTAATGAGATGCGCCTGCATCAAAAAGTTTAATTGAGAGGAAAACATGTTGTAACTAAACTTATGCATGCTTGCAAAAACAAATATGCTAAAAATAGAAAGCTAAGTATAATATGGTTACATGCATGTGAAAACAAATATACTAAAAATAGAAGCTAAGTATAGTAAGGTTACATGCATGTGAAAATAAATACACTAAAAATAGAAATGCATGTGAAAACTAATATGCGAGAAATAAAAAGCTAAGTATAATATGGTTGCATGCGTGTGAAAACAAATATTGTAAAAATAAAAAACTAAGTATGGTATGCTTGCATGATTTGAAAGATAAAAAACATGAAAAAATACTAATTGCATGTTTTTTATTTTATAAAAATATAATTTAATTTGTAGATTTATTTATTTTAAAAATAAAAAATTTAAAATTAATTAATTAAAAATAAATTTTAAAATTATTTATTAATTTCTAAAAATTTAAATAAATATTACTCATTTAATTAAAGTGAATGTTAGTAATATTAGTGATTCTTTAAGTCTAATTAAACTCTTAATTGCATATAAATAATTAATATTTATTAATGCAAGAGGGAAGTTAATAAATAAATATTTATAATTTTATTATATTTTAAGAGAAATTGTGGTAGAGTTCACTTTGTAATCATTTAATTAATAACTATTTGACTTTATGAGAGAAATTATAAATAATTAAATCAAATTTATAATTTTATCTCTAGTTGCATTATGAATTAAAGGAAAAATAAATATTAATATTAAACTTAAATAAAAGTCATATTAATATTTTAGAAATTGAAATTAATGTCAATATTTAAATGCAATAATATACTGCAGTTTATAGGGGGGCCGTGTTGCACCGATTCCTGCAGTCTAAAATATATATATATATATATACACTTATGTTATTAATTAAATCATTTATGATTTAAGATTATTTAAATTAATAACATAATAATATTGTATGATATTTTATATACACAAAAGATTGGATATTTAATTAATTATTATTTTAAATAAGTATATCAGCATAACAATTTATATTAACATATATATTCTTATTTTTTTCTAAACAAATCCTTATGACCCAAACTAAACAAGAGAAATTGGTGGATTTAAATCATGTGGCTAAAAACTATTTGTTTTCTAATATTTTATTTGTAGTCTTGTGATGTTTATTTTTATGATAGTTTTTCTTTGTGGGTTGTTTAGTTGGCCAAGTTAGGATGTGAACTAGAGGAGGGTTTTGAAATTTCTTTTATGATTATTTGACTAAATATCATGATGAATTTTATTATTTGAATTGAGATTTATGTTTTATGAGTTTTATGTTATTGAGCAATTTTGAAAACTTGGGCTTTGAGAACTAATGTTATTTTTGGGTTTCTTGTTAAGGAACCAAATTTGATCAATATTTTTTTTGTGTTATGAGACACTATTGTGGTTTGTGAATTTTTAGAAGGTAGTCTAAGTGCATGTCTATGGGAGTGGCTTGCAATGGGGGTCGGGGCCCAAAATGGCTGCTAAGGTAACTCATTTAAGTTGTGTAACAAGTGAAAACATAGTAATTAAAATATCTTGCCTACCCTTTTCCTTGAGATACATTAAAAAGATAAGTTAGAAATTTTTTCTCATCCATGCCTTGAGTGCTTGTATAGACTAAGAATGAGATAGAGAAGATACCTTGAGAGGTATGACTAGTTTCTTCATCATCATGAGAGAGTATTCTAGTTCCGCATAGAGTCACTAGGGGGCTAGGGTCCTCAGAGACTATCAAGGTAACTCTAGAGTTGGTTCATGTGATGACACTCTATAGTATGTAGCCTAAGTCTCTTTCATGGTTTTTTTATTTTTTTCTCTAGTGGTGTACTTGTTAGATATTACTTTTGATTGTGTATTTATTGTGAATTGTTACTTATTGATTAGATGTCATTTATTGTTGACAGTTGACTTTTCTTAATGAATGATCAAATTATTCATTAGCGGTTTTTCTATTGTTGGAGTTAGTGATTGGTGGTTCACTTTTATTGATGAAAGTTGTTATTTTTTGGTAATTGTGCTTGTGATACTTGATATTTTTTTGGAGGTGGTTATGTCTTTTTGGGTTTTGATACTTGATTTATATTTGGCATCTGGATGTTGACTTGGTATGTGGTGTTGGTATTAGATGAGTGTTATTTCAAATTTGGTTATCTCTTCTTCTTGAGTTGTTTGTGTAACCCTTGAGGTAGATTTGGCTACCATGATTCCTTGCCTAGGATTATTTTATGATTTGATTATTAGTGTGTGGATCGTACATTATCTCTCCTACACGATGGGAGTAGGAGCCTGATTAGGTGACCACACAGTTAGGAGGTAATGTATCTTTACCATTTGGGTCCCCCTCAGATTGATAAAGGTTGGATGCTCCTTGATACAGTGGTACCATTATCATTCTTCCTCTTATCTTGAAGACTTCTATTCATTTGATGTATCTATGTATCATGTATTCTGAGATCCTATGAGATATCATATTGTATATTGATGTACTTGTATTTATTTTTACATACCATATGACATCTGTAGTGGATGTTATTCATTAGATGTGCTTCCATATTATTATTTGTACTTATGTATTTGCTTATATGACTATGTATGTGTTTATTCATTTTACGATTATGGACATTGTAATTAAGACTTAAACTTATTAATAAATCTTTCTTAAATGTGACTCAACGTGAAGGAACCCTTAAGGAATTGAAACTATATTTGTAATTGATTACGTGTTCTTAATGTGTATGTATATATTGCTTCTACATTATTGTTACTTTGATGTTGTTTAAACTTTAAAAAAAAATAGTTCTATAAACTTTATAACATATTAGGTTTATTTCTTTTGGGTTCTGGAGTAGGGCATTACAGTAGATCACTTGTTGTACTTGACAATTCTTTTAATTGCTAGTTCTTCATACAAAGAATGACTACACATATATCAATTTGCATCATATCTCGCATTATCACAACATTACTTTGCACTGCATATCAAAGCATCACATCACATGCTAACTTCACAATTGAAGTTCTTTACTTATATCAATTATATTAATAAATTCTTCCTTAGTTGGCTCACATAACATCCTTAGAGTCAGCTCATCAAGATTTAGTAATCAAAACAATTATGTAAATCATACAAATCAATTTGTTGATATGCTATGTTCTGTACTATGAAGTGACTGCATAGGTATTTCCTTCATAACTTGAACTTGGTTGCTCATACAAACATGTGCACTGGTATGCATCATCAAAATGATGTCATGCATATATGGTTAACTGCACAAGAGAATATTTCATTGTTAATAAATCTCATCATGCTGATGTTATATTGTCCAATACTTAGACAATTTTCCTTCACAATTAAACTGCAAAACATATGTTGCCATAAATGACAACCACATATCTCACCTAATTTGACTGATTGGCCATATTGCTAATAGTATCATATGGGATTCTTTTCTCTATAGGAGTTGTTGTAATAGATACATGGGATGCTTGACCAAGAGATAGAGGTGGCACATACATCACACCTTATTCACTAATTTTTTTTAGTTCAAAGATTATTTGTCTGACTGCCTGTGATTCTCTTTCTGACACACCGGCCTCAATCAATGCTTTCTTCATCATAGTGTCAACCTTCTTATTAGATGCTTTTTCTAAGGATTCCTAGTAAGTTGAATAATTTATCTCTTCATATGTTCCAAATCTATATGAGGCTTTGTCCTTTCTAGAGTTCAACAATGGATTAATGTAACCAATAGCTACATCATCACTCAATCCATAACTTAAGGGTTAAAGAAATGTTTCTCTTGGTTCTATGCTACAACATAAGTTAGGTCTATATCTACCATAAAGCATATGTCATCCTTGAACCTATCAACAATTGCTAGTGTAATTTTGAATCTTTATTTCATTTCATTTTGGAATGTTCTCATAATCAAATTGCCACTATCTAAGATTTTATCTGTAGTATGTCTTCTGCATACATCTGTTATCTTATCTCTAGTACATCTTTCACTACTCATGATCTCTATAATTAGCAATGGGAATATTTTAAGTACATGAAAGAAAATATGATTGATTAGTGACTAAAATCTGAATACACCATTCTTAGTTCTCTTAATCTTCTCCAGATTCTCAAGGAGTTGTACTCTCAAAATCTCACTCAAATTTACTTGTTCTTTCTCAATACAAATCTTGTAGGTTAAATAGATAAAGCTTGCTGACAACTCATCATTCTTATAACTTTCATAAATAGAAGATATAATGATTCTACTCAAGAATCTCACATCATGTTGTCTAACGGTGTTGATCACCATTGCCTTGCCATTATAAATTGCTTTAGTATTGAGTTCAACATACTTGACTAATTTCTCGCCAATGGGTACACTGCCTTGTTTGCTAAGACTAATAACCTCATGAATGAGGTTGGAAAATATGTCAACTACATTGTCTCCCATCCAAAACTTTCCATTATGAATTCTACTTAATATAATTTGAGTCCATTCTTCATTCTCGAGTTCATAGTAGAAGTAATATCTGAATAGGTCTAAATCTTTTAGATGTTCAAATCTGAGCTTTAGAGTTATATCATGGTTGAAAAAAAATTCCATATCCTTGTTCATAAGTTCACCTCCAATAGTTTCAACCTTGCTAGACAAGTAACTTCCTACATCTTCCAAGTAAGCTACATTGTTTGGAGTTATTGATAGAGCCAAATTAACATTCTTTCTAAGGGTTTCATAGGGGCAACCTTCAATTTGGGTCTCTCAAAATTCTCAATATTGTCCTTAATGTTGTATCTCTTTACCCTTGTCTGGAGGATGAGATTATCTAGTTTGCTGACCCTAGTGGGAATTTCAAAGTCTCTTCTATCTTTACTCCTAAGAATAAGAACAATCGACCTCTTTGGACTCAAGCTTGGATTAAGGGTCTCACTCCCAAAATTAAAATTTTCTTTTGGACTCTTCTCCAAAACAAAATTTTGACTCTTGATACTTTGCAAAAAAGAGGTATAAATTTGGTTAACAAGTGTTCTTTATGCAGAAAGGGTTATGAAGATAGAGATCATATGTTTTTGAGCTGTTCTTTTTCTCACGAAGTCGAGACTAAGATTTTGAACTTTTGGGGCATGATATGGGTTCATCAAAACAATGTGGAGCTTGCTTTCAAGAGCTGGAAATGCCCCTCAAAGGATCTTGATGCTCAATTTCTTTGGAAACTAACCCTTGTCCATCTTTGGTGGGGTATATGGAAAGAAAGAAATAACAGGATATTCAGAAACAAAGATCTTCCAGGTTGGGTGCTTGGTCAGAATATTATCAGAGCCTTCAAGGAGAATTTTTTGTCCCAGAGGGAGCCTGCTCAGACCTTCCAACTTGATCACCCTTTAAGATCTCAAGATCCTAAGTTGAAAATTGATAATCCTAGATCGATTATAAAATGGCTTGTTCCTCCTGATGGATGGATCAAAGGAAATTTTGATGGAGCAGCCAAGGGCAACCCAGGAAGAGTAGGATGTGGAGGCATTCTTAGAGATCATATGGGAAATGTTATTGATGTTGTTGCAATCCCTATTGGTCACTCGAATAGTCATATTGTTGAAGCTACTGCTGCCCTTTATAATACAATTTTAGCTATTGAGTTGGGGTACTCCAAATTATGGTTGGAAGGTGATTCTCTAAATATTATAAATACCCTTAATAATAAAAATACCACCTCTTGGTCTATAGAGGCAACGGTTATGAAAATCAAAACTCTATTTCAAAATTTTGAAAAGGTGGTCATCTCCCATACTTATAGAGAATCCAACGAGGTTGCTAATTGGATAGCTAATCATGCAGTACAAATGGGGCAAAAAATGAGGTGGCTTGATGACTTGCACAAACATGTGGATCTTAAAGTGATCATTAATTATGATGTTATTCATTCCAAAGTGGGAAAGATTTGCTTGGATTAGAAATTTAATGATTTGTGGGAGTGGCCTTATGATTGTCAGTTTAGCATTCCCAAGGAGGTACATTTATGTGAAGGCTATATGCTCTCTGCACGTATCCTCAAAAAGGTATCCTCAATATTGTGTCACAAAAAATTGGTCTCACTTCTTTCTCTCTACTTTTGATATCTGGATGTCTCTAGTTTTTTGTTTGCTCTGCAATATGGGAGGTGAATCGAGGAAGAAGGAACCCAAAAAATGTGATGATTGAAAGGCTAGGTAGGATGTTTGGAAGATTCTCTAGAAAGGGAAGGTGGCTAGCTACCTGGAGCGATTGCATGGATTCAAACCCCATGTCACCACTGCCTTCTTCAAAAATTGGGTGGACAACAAAGTTAGCCTACATGGAGTGTCTGTTAAGTTGACTAAGGAATTCATTGCCAAAGTCACTGGTCTTCCCATAAAAGGTATCAAGTTTTCAAAGCAGACCAGTATTTCCAATGCGGCTTACAAAAAATTCTCAAAGATGGAAGAAGAGGAACTACAATTGGAAAAGAGTGGCAACTTCTTTGATGTGCAATAGATAAAAGGTATTTGGTGTGATGTGCTTGGTTGTATTCATGAATATTTCATCCTTGATGGAAGAAGTAAAAGGGTGCACAAATTCCACTTTGTTTTCCTTAA
This sequence comes from Cupressus sempervirens, assembly GCA_028749045.1. NCBI lineage: Eukaryota > Viridiplantae > Streptophyta > Pinopsida > Cupressales > Cupressaceae > Cupressus > Cupressus sempervirens. The sequence goes on along the minus strand of CM053783.1, from coordinate 530,613,386 downwards.
CCATTTCAAGTACAAGGACAAAATCTCCTTCCCTTTCTATTTGCATTTTTTTTTGCTCCAAAGTTTGAATGCCCATAAAAAGAAATAGTCTCGACCCATATTACATGAAGGTCTGATTTTACTCATTAAGGGTTTTTGTAAAAATAAGTCCATTGCTTCATCCCCATCCATAGCTAAGCATAAGAGTCCTAATCCCATTACAGGAAAAATGGATGAGAGTGTTAAAAAGATAATAAAGGTTAAACTGAAACCCTCCAATTCTTGAAGACATATTGAGGAAGAGGATACTGAGGTGGAGAGCACTAATGGCTCTGATAAGGATACCCCTGAGGAAGAGGAGGGGACGAATGCTGGGCAGTTTAGCTCTAACCTGGATGGTTACCTATTTTTGAAAGACAATAATGAAGAGGGGAGAGAGGAAGATACTACGGAGGTGAATTCGAAACAGAGTAAGTCTAAAAATGAGGACACTCATCTCGAGTCTGGGGGAGGTGATAAAGAGAAAAAAAATAATAATTTAGCCATTTTGAGTGAGGAGGAAAACATGGGAAAAGTTTCCACTCCTCTCAAGGAGACTGAGGGACATGATAAGGTGGGACAGAGCCACCATACTTAAGTGGAGCCTAGTGAGGTGGAACCGTTGGATGGGGGGATTCATATTGATAAAGATGGCCCTGTTCCACACACCATTGTTGATGATGTAGGTGACTCATTGGTGATGGAAACCATTATTTCCTTCCTCCACTCTGCTAAACAAAAAGTTGACTCTTTCCTTCAAGTCAATTCCTGGTTATATAATGAAATAATGGGGCTGAAGAAAAAAGTGGATACATTGCAACATAACTAGGAGGCTGATCGGGCTATTATTCAACACATGGAGGTGCAAATGGGAGATATCCCAAAAAAACTAAAGGACTATGAGCAGAATCTTAGACTGCTCATCAGAGAAAGTGGAACAAAAATGGAGCAAGTTACCTCAAGCATCTGTGTAGCTACAACGACTTTGGGTAAAAGAGTTAATGAAGGAACCATATCTTCAGAGGGCCCAAGCAAGAGGACAAGACAGAGTTCGAGGAAAAAAGCTTTGATTAATGCTGCTTCTTTGGCTGCTAACTCCATCCAAGATACGGCTAAGATTGGTAGGGAGGCTGTGAAGATGATTACGAAATTGCAATAGTTTCCTGGGTCTTCTTTTCTAGTCGGGTTCCTATGCAAGTCCTATTTGTTGACTGGTTCTTGTGTTTGGTCCTGGTTTTTGGATTTTAGTTTTTTTTTATATACTATTGGTTCTAGGTCCTTGTAAAACTTGGGTATTTTATCTGGACTTTATTAGTGGTTTCAGGTCCCTGTAAAACCTGATTTTGATGCTACTTTTTAGTAGGTTTATGGGCTCTTTCCTTTTGGTTAGCGTGTTTTTTCCTTTTTTGAGGATGTAAAAGGGTTTCGGGGCAAAACCTATTTTTACCGTAATCTAAAACATTCTCAATATTGTGAACTATTGTCATATCCATGATTTCATCAAATAGAAATTTATCAAAGAAATTCTATGCAAAAAGTGATCAAATACCTTTTTTGAAGTAGGGTTTTTCTCAAAACCACTTTGACAAATTGCTTCTAGGTGCTCTACACTTTTGAGATGATCACAATGTGGAAGTAATTAAGTTTGCACTCTGTTTATTTATCTAACTTGAAATTACATTAATTCTATACATTGTTAAATCAAAAAAGTTGTTAATTTCATTTTGAAATCAAATAGCTCCTCAAAATCTTCTATCCGATCTTCAAATGGTACTTGATGTTAACCATAGCTTCCCTTCATCATGAAAATGCTACACAAAACTTTGCTTCATGAATTTTTTTATGAAAACATAGATTTCATCTTCTATCATAGAATAAACTTTCTTTGTTATAACAATAACTCTTATTTCCTTCATAACCTATCTTGATAACCTCCAAATTGCAAGTGAGCTTAGCTACAATCTAAACTCATCTAGATACATCTTTTCCCAACCTCGCTACTCATGATTTGATCTCTAAATGAAGTTTCAAATTCTGGTGTTGTGAACAAGCTTAATTCAACTTGGTTAAATCAAACTTGATTACTAACTTCAATCTTCCTTTCTCTGCATCATCTAACTTTTCCTTAGATCCAATAGTTAATCCCTTTACAAATGTCTCATCAAGTTCTTCTCAAAGTTCACTAACTACATTTCTTTGATCTTCATTACCTTTGTTAGTTATGAAGTTCCTTTCATGATTCCTTCTATCATTTCCAAAGTTCCTTACATTGTTCCTTCCATTTTTGAGGTTTCTTCAATTACTCCCTTCGTCCATTCTATAATACTTCACTATATGTCTAAAGTTGTTCCATAACTAACATATTGGGGTTCTGCTTCTAAGATTATGTTGATCAATAGTTGCTTTACAATTTTGGTCTATGTATTCAAAGTTGTTACCCTTATAACACATGATCTTCTTTCTTTCTTCATAAGGTCTTCTTTCTCTTGATGTCCTCTCATTAGATCTTCTTCTATCTACAGGGTTAGTATTTCTAAACATTCTACTATTCCTTTTATCATTATCATATTTAGATTTCTTAAAATTAATTCCTTTATGACCAATAACATGACAATTATGACAATAAAAATTTGTAACATGGTTAAATGACTTATTTGTAAAATCTCTTTTCATATGACCTATTTCATTACATGAAAAAAACTTACCTCTAAATTCATACCTAGTTTCTTTAGGAGATTCAACTTTCTTAAGTTCATCCAACTTCTCAGCTTCCTTGTCTTGTCCAACTTGTTTAGATTTATTAGAAGATTGACTAGATTCAATCTGGTCATCAGATTTATCTTTTTATTTTAGATCTGATCCACTTTAAGGTTTCTTTGTAGACATGCTATATAGGTAACCAAGACTAGTCTTATCATAGGTAGGTCATTGTACTAACTTTGATTCATCAAGATTTTCTATGCTAGAATAAAGCTTTTCAAGTTGTACCTTTCTTTGAGTTAGTTCACCTTTCACAATAGTGTTATACTTTTGAAGTTCTTCATGATCTACTTTTTGTGCTTCAAGTTCAGATGTCCTCTTTGCTATATTGGCTCTAAGATCTAAATTTGTAGTCTTCAAATTAGATTCAACTTTGTTAGAACCATTCTTCAAACTCAAATTTAGATTGGTAATCTTCAATTCATGCTTCAAGATTGTGTACTCTATTTTCAGCTTTGAATATTCATCATCACCAATTTTAGATTCATAGATTTGGGCTTTGATTTGAGATACTCAATCTTGTCCTTCAATTGTCCAATGTACACTTTGGAGTCTTCATATCTATTTCTCAAATTATCCCTTTCTTTAGTAAGGAGATCAATTTGTTCAATTGCCTCTTCAAGGTCCTTCATCAAACTGTTCCATATCCATAGGGATCTTACTCAACTTGTTAAGCCTCTTCTGATTAACTATCCTCTAATAACAATTGTTAGAAATAGGGAATACAAGAGGGTGGGGTGAATCGATATCCTACAAACTTTTGTTACCAACTAGATACTATTTATTACTTTGAACCATATATAAGAAATTACACAAGTAATGTTGAATAGTAAGAGAAACCATGCATAAAGAGAACTCATAACACCATATTTTATTAACTAGGCAAACCTTGGCCAAGGGAAAACCTCGGTGGGAATGATGCCCACAAAGATATATATATATATATATATATATATATATATTCCTTGTTAGAGGATGAACACTATTAGGAGTCTGTAAATACATTCAGTACATAAGAGTCCATGCTAAGGATTCCCACTAGACTAGGAGTTATAATACAATGTATGCAAGAGGAGCACGCTACCCAAACATGCACTTTTAATTACAAGAAGAGCTCATTGTCCAAACAAGTAACTATCCTTTGAGTTCCTCAAATATAGAAGTATAGATGATGTAACTTTGTTGGATCTAGCTTGAGGAGACCTTGGATTGCCATGATTTTCATCCACTTCTATGGACTTTTTAGTTTCTAGTTCAGATTCTCATTTTTCCCTTTTGGCTACGAGGTAGGGCACTACTGTTTAATTGTTTCTACTCTTTTTCTACCTTTGTTTTTGGTAGCCATTTGGCTAGAGGTTGAGAACTAGTGTTCCCCTCCATTTTTGTTTGTTAATTCTGCCCAGTTGGTCAAGTATGAGTATTTCCTTATTTTTTGAGATGAGGGTTTGGGGTTTTGCATTGTTATGCTAACCCTTTTTGTTAGTTTGTGGTGACTGATCAGGAAAGTACTATACTTCATAAGTTCTTTGGGCCTTGGGGCATCACCCTGAAAAATAATTTTGGGCCCTATTTTATCAGAATTTTGGGCTGATGTGTAATTATTAATTATAACCCTAAAGCGGTTTTAAACTTGTATAAAAAGGGCTTAGGGTTAGGCATCATTACATAAGGTGATGTGAAAATTGGTTCTTCCAAGGGTATTGAGCTATAAGGGATTAAGGATTGTAATTAGGTTGCAATTATTGGATCGTACTAATATTAGACTTCTTGTTTGGTGGATGTAGCCTAGGGATCAGGTGAACCATGTTAAATCTTGGTCTCTTGTGTTCTTTTTTGTGTGATCTATTATATTATGATATTGGTTATATTTGCATATAATTATTATTTATGTCCATGGTTTAGTCCTAACAAGTAGTATCAAAGCGAGGTTATTTTTTCAATTATCCTCTACAAGAAAGTTTCACGGTTGAGTGGGAGCGATGGCGGAAAAGGGTAAGCTGAGGGTTGACAAGTTTAATGGGTAGAACTTCCAGTTATGGAAGATGCAAATGGAAGACTACTGTATCAGTAGGATTTGTGGAATCCATTGGAAGGCAAAGCAAGGAATCAGGGATCGATGTCAAATGATGAATGGGATCTATTAAACAAAAAGGCACTTGGAAGCATTCAATTATGCCTAACACCATTAGTGGCATTTAATATTTAAAAATCACAGACAACAGAAGAATTGATGCAAACCCTAGTGAAACTATATGTGAAACCCTTTGCTTCAAATAAGGTATTTCTCATGAAGCATTTATTTAATATGAAAATAGTAGAAAGTGGATTTGTTGCAGATTATTTAAATGATTTTAATACTATTACTAGTTAGTTATCTTCTATGGGTATCAATTTTGATGAAGAAATTTTGATGAAGACTATAATGGAGCGTGCAAGGAGCATGAGGTTACATGTTGGGTTGCCCTTACACATGTGGGAAGAGGTTTTAAATACTATTGTATATTTTATTAATAAAGGTCCCTCTACTCCTTTGGGTTCTAGTATTCTAGAGGAAGCATGGACTGGTAAGAAGGTGAGTTATTCTTTTCTCAAAACCTTTGGTTGTGAAGCATTTGCTCATATAGATTCTGAAAATAGAACCAAGCTGAAAGCTAAGTCAAAGAAATGTGTATTTTTTGGATATGGAATTAATGAATTTGGTTATAGGCTTTGGGAATTTAAAAATCATAAAATTGTAAGAAGTAGGGATGTCATATTCAATGAGAAAGTGTTGTACAAAGATCTATTGCAGCAACATGAGAAAAAAAGAAGATGATTTTGTAGTGTTGGATGATACTCCAAAAGTTGATGTTCCAACCATTCCTAATGATGTGCAACAACAAATACCACACATGCCAATGAATGTTAGATGATCAACAAGGAAAATTAGACATCCAAAAAGATTTTCTCCCTCTTTGTATTCTATTTTACTTACTGATGTTGGTGAACCTGAATGTTATGATAAAGTTGTGTAGGTCGATACTAAGATTCAGTGGGAGTCTGCAATGAAAGATGAAATGGACTCTTTGCTAAAGAATAAGACATGGGATTAATGCAAGTTGCCTATAGGTAAAAGGGCTTTATAGAATACATGGGCTTACAGGGTGAAAGAAGAGGAAGGAGGTATGAAAAGATTTAAAGCCAAGTTAGATGTAAAAGGATTTGCATAGAAAAAGGGTATTGATTTTGATGAGATATTTTCTCCTATTGTTAAGATGACTTCTATCTACACTGTTTTAAGTATTGTGGCTACTAAAGATTTGCATTTGGAGTATCCTGATGTTGAAATAGCCTTCTTTCATGGTGATTTGGATGAAGAGATATATATGGCTCAGCCACAGGGATTTGAGGTCAAAGGTAAGGAGAACTTAGTGTGCAAATTGAAGAAAAGTTTATATGGCTTGAAGCAAGCACCTCGACAATGGTATCTAAAATTTGACAGTTTTATGCATGAGCATAGACACAATAGGTGTCATTCATATTACTATGTTTACTTTAAGAGGTTGGATTATGATAGCTGCATCATTTTATGTTTATATGTTGATGATATGCTTGTAGTTGGGTCTAACATGGATCATATTAAGGGGCTAAAATGCTAGTTAGCACATGCATTTTCTATGAAGGATTTGGGAGCAGCAAAAAAAATCCTTTCTATGAAGATTTGCAAAGATAGGAAGAATTGAACATTGATGCTATCTCAGGTTGATTATCTGGAAAAGGTGTTGTAACATTTCTCTATGGAGAATGCTAAAGCTGTCAACACACCTTTACCTAGTCATTTGAAGTTGAATAAGGAGATGTGTCCCAAGATACAAGAAGAGGAGGATAAGATGTCCAAGGTACCGTATACTTCAACTATAGGCAGCTTGATGTATGCTATGGTATGTCCCAAGCCAAATATTGCACATGCAGTGGGAGTTGTTAGCAAATATATGAGTCATCCAAGAATTGAGCATTGGAATGCAATCAAATGGATTCTCAAATATTTGAGAGGAACATCCAGTAAGTGTTTACACTTTGGAGGCTTTACTACGGATTTACAGGGCTATGTTGACTTAGAATTGGTAGGGGATATTGATACTAGGCAAAGTACTGTAGGTTATGTCTTTACTATTGGTGGGGCAATCGTGAGCTGGGTTTCTAGGTTATAAAAGGTTAATGCTTTATCCACTACAAAGGCAGAGTATGTAGCTACTATAGAGGCAACAAAGGAGATGATATGGCTTCAATTCTTCTTGGAAGAATTGGGACACCCTTAGAAGGATACTTACTTATTTACAGAGAGTCAAAGTGGCATTCATCTTGTAAATAATTCAGCTCTGCATTCAAAGACAAATCACATATAGTTGTGATACCATTTCATTTGGTTAGTTTTGGAGGATGGACAATTAAAGTTGGACAAGATACATATAGATGATAATCCAGTAGATATGTTTACAAAGGTAGTAACAAGGAAGAAGCTAAACTCTTCTTCAGCTTTGGTTGGTCTTCTAGACTAAACATGAATAACAAAATAGTAGAGTCTAGGGTGGTTTGATTGAGTGGAAGCCTCATGGAGTAGCAGTATACCTACAGGATCAGTCTCCAAGGGGGAGATTGTTGTTTAGTGTGGAGCCTGATCAGTCCCCAAGTGGGAGATTGTTAGTTTGTGGTGACTGATCAGGAAAGTACTGTACATACTTCATAAATTCTTTGGGGCTCGGTGCATAGGCCAAAAAAAATTTTGGGCCCTATTTTATCAAGATTTTGGGCTAACATGTAATTATTAATTATAACCCTAAAGCGGTTTAATACTTATGCAAAAAGGTCTTAGGGTTAGGCATTGTTTCATAAGGTGATGTGAAAATTGGTTTTTGTAGTGGTATTGAGCTGTAAGGGATTAAGGATTGTAATGAGGTTGTAATTACTGGATCATAATAATATCATACTCGGTGTTTGGTGGATGTAGCCCAGGAATCAGGTGAACCACGTTAAATCTTGGTGTCTTGTGTTCTTTTTTGTGTGATCTATTATTTTTTGATATTGGTTATATTTGCATATAATTTTTATTTCTATCCATGGTTTAATCCTAATATTTTTTGCATACGGTGTTTGAACTCATTTATTTTTGGATTTTTGGGGTTTTTGTACCCAAAGACCAAATTGGTTTTAATTTCAAAGTTTTCCAAAATTTTGGGTTTTTACCTCATTTTGTGTGCCACCCTATTTTCTCAAGTTTTCTTGGCATGAGTTGGGTCGTGTACCTGGATTATCTATTTGGATATTAGTTAGACCTTTGTTGCACTTTTGTGTTTGCATTGGGATGCATGTCACATCCGTACTCCCAACATTGTGTTCAACTAAGTGATTTTTAACTATTGTTATGGTTTCTTTTGGACCTTTGTTTTTGTTTTGTGGACACTAGGATTCATGTAGAATCCATAATCTTTGATTGAGGTTGATTGAATGAGTTCATGATGTTTGTTCTTGTTGCATCATTTGGATTCGTGTAGAATCCATACTCCTAGATTGAGGTCGGTTGAGTGATTTCATGATGTATAGTTTTATTGGTTCTTGGGATTCATGTAGAATCCATCCTCCTGAGTTGTTTTCAATTGAGTGTTGTTTTGCATTGTGTTCTCATCCTTTCATTGTGTTATGATCTTCATGATGGTGGTGGGCCACACACGAGTACATGTGCATACATTTTTTGGGTGACTTGCGAGACCCAATCTTCTATGGTACTTCCAAAAGTTATGATCATTGGGGTTGGGTTGGGAATATGCATTCCCACGGCCACTTGTTGTAGGATGAGCATGGGTAGGGTAGGGTAGCATATGGAGGGGGCTCTATCTCACAGCCTAGTGACCTTGTCCCATAGGGTTGGCGTGAAGAAGTTTTAAGCAAGTGATAATTAAATAAAAAGTGTGACTAGTAATAAAACTTAAGATAATAAAATGTATGTATAGGACCCTCCTTTAAGGAGTTGAAACGCATGATCCAAGCTTGGACTTGTTGATGCCAAGTGACTCTCTATGATGTCAGCCCCTACTTAGTAGCCTATTGAGTGTCTGACCAGGACCTATACTCCTTGTATTGTCTTAGGTTCTTGGTTATAGTCATCATACTGTCTAGCATGAGTGTTGGCCATGGATGTTGTTTACTTTGAGTGTTTTTGGTTGGATCATTATCTCCATCAGCATGAAGAGTGTGGACCTATGGGTGCCACATGGTTGGGAGGCATAGCTACCCTCACCACTGCTAGGGACTAGTGTACAAACACAGTCTTTTATCCTAGTGCGAATGTTGCTAAATGTTTTCACTTAGTACTTTGGGTTCTGGAGTATGCTTTCTTATAATTTATGCTTTCATTGGAATGCTTGTATATCATGTTTAGATGATATTAGTTGCTATTGCATTTCCTTATTATGATGATTAGCATGTGATCATGTGATAGGTGATGTTATCTACTTTGTAGGATTATCTTATGCTTTACTACTAGCATGTTAGATTTCCTTATGCTTATATTGTAGCATGTTTCAGTAGTGATGTCCCTATTACGATAGTACCAATGATCTAATCAATGGCTTGGAATGTTATGCGTAGGGGATGGCTAGGATCCATGATGGTCTTATGATGTTATTGATAGTTGGTAGGAACTGCGTACTTAGTTTGGTTGTTCAGTTATTGTGGTGTTATTTCTATACATTAGGATGTTACTTCTATTCACTGTGATGTTGCTTTTAGTACAATCTTTACTGCTATGGTTTAGGTGGATAGATATTCCTCTTTCTTGTTGTTTATGCACTCAAGTGTTCATTCCTTGCTTTATGTGGATTTGGTACTCCCTGGTGTGAGGAAATTCATTTCCTAAGTTGTTTTTCTTAAGTGTTTTGGCTTGCTGATGTGTTTCCTCATTCAAAATTGTACTTTATTTCTCAAGAATGTGAAGGTTTACATGGCTCCTTGCATGTCTTTGTATGGTTCATCATACTTCCTTGTGCGAGAATGTGAAGGTTTTTGCAGTTCTTGGTACTTCCTCATGCAAGAATGTGAAGGTTCGCATAGTTCTTGGTACTTCCTCATACAAGATTGTGCACTTCCTTGTGTGATATTGGAAACCAATGCACTTCCTTGCATGAGAAATAGGGAGTAGTTAGGCTTGGCCGAGGAAGTTTTTGAAGTTGGTTTTGGACACCTTATTGGATTTCACACCTTTCCAGTTCAATATAGTCTTTCTAAGGGGTTTAAATATATGCGACGAATCTTTTGAGATAGGTTTTAGACCTCTCTGAGATATGATAAAGATTCTAGGAAATTTTAGGGCTTCAAAAATTCAAACTTAGCCAAATTTCAGGGCTTCAAGATTTCAAACTTAGCCAAATTTTAGGATTTTGCATTTATACCCTAGCTTGGTGTTTTGTTGATGAGTGGTCTTTTCTTCGAGCCCTCATCATGTTCATGGTCATTGTTGGCCTCTATTTACATGTGTTAGTTTTTAGTAGCATTCAGAGATTCATTGGTTGTTAGGATTGTGGTGAAGTCTTCTGTTGTGATCTTTTTCATCCCTATATGATGTTGTCATGTAAATTCATACTTGTAAAAAAATATAGCTTGTCTTGATTTGAATCCTTGTTCCAAGGATCTCCGAGTGAGGCATTACATTTGGTATCGAAGCCCATGTTCAAACATTGGGATCTCTACATATATGTTTCCCATATGGTTAATGTTGCATTGTGTGAGTGCGAGTGTTTTGGTGAGAGCTTGTGATCTTTATTGCTTTGGTGTCTACTTGGGATGGACTTTCTTGTCCAGTAGATGCAACTAGATCTGTGTGAGGAGAAGGACATAATTCTTCCCTTGTTTTGTAGATGGTATCGATGTGCCTAGGTTGGTTGGTTGTGTGTGTGACCTTTTTGGATGGAACCACTAATTGGTGTCCATGTATTGGCTTTAAGTGCCTCTTTTGTTTCTCCTTACAAAGTTAGGTTCATTGTTCCCCTATTTTCTCCTAATTGTAAGTGAATAAATGCATCTTATTTGTGATTCTTTGTTTTGTCATTATAGTAATGAAATGGTTCCTTTCATTGAGAAATAAGTGTTTATTGTGAATCATTGCAAAGGAGTAGGTCTTGCATTAGATATTTTGGGTTAAGGACTTAAGTCCCCAATCTAATTACTTCATAAGCTCATGGAAATTTTTATTAAATGGATGAATATTTAAATATTGCATTGCATGGGATTATTGAAGATATACTTCTTGATGTGCATGAGTTTGTTCTCTAACATTGGTAGGATGATGTATTCCTTAGCAATGTGCGATGATTTATTCCTCTTATGTGACTGTCCTTAGTAATCACATGTAATGTGATTTGTTTGATGCCTTATTTTATTTGGTTGGAGGTACTTTCCTCATGTTGTTAGGCTAGCATTGGTTTTCAATATTTTCCTTCTTGGAATAGTCATCAAATTTTATCTATCACTCTCTTTGTAATAGTTGTCACATTTGACTTATTGTTCAAATGTGCACTTTTGATATTTACTATTGGAATTGAAAATTTCCCATTTGGGCTTTTTGTTTTGGTTCTCGATGACTATTTTGAATGTGTTTTAACTGCTGCCCAGTTGTGTGTTGTGATTCTACCATGTTCATGTTGAACCTCTGGTAGTACATATAAGGGATAGTATCATGGAGAACATGCTAGTGTGTCTTTGATAGATTTAAAGTTGCTAATTTAATTGGATGGTTCAAAAGATGAGTAAACGTAATGTTATTCTTAAAAGAAATTGAAAGATGTGTACTTGTTTTTATAGTGACTCTTGAACCCTTGCTTTCAAAACCTTTAAATTTCATTGTGCATTAGTGCTTATGTTATGTTTAATCAATGAAATTATGAAAGAGAAGTAATGATGGTTTTAGTGTGTGAACTACCTTTCATTCCATGTCATGTTGGTTTGGGCATGAGAGTTCTTGAGTGGTTTTGGACATTTTGTCTGTTGCTTGTCTTGGTAACCGAGAGTATTTTTTTGCCTATGTGGTTTTGTCTTGAGTGGTGACTCAAGCTCTTAATTTTTAGGATTCTCTAAGCTTCATAATATTTTAGGCCTTGTCAATATCTTTATGACACTTTTCAAATGGAGTCAATCCAATTTTGAACATGAAAGTTATGGCCTCCGGAGTGAAGGCAGTTTTTGTGCTGATTTGAAATTCATGCGAGAAACTAGTTCATTGCATTTTCTCACTTGGTTTGTTGAGAAACTTCACGTGAGATTGTGCAAATTCCAAATTTCTCTTGGGGAACAAGAAGCAACTCTTTTTCACTTTTGAAGTTGCAGATCAATTTTCTGAGTATGATTTATCGAGTAGAGGCCAATTCAATCATGACATATCATATTTATGGTCAGTTGAGAAGTTTAACTCTTCATGTTATTCTTAATGGAAAAGTTATCTAGTCTTCATAATCTACTAAGTACTTTTTGGGTTTCATGCTTGGGTTTGTGTGTTTCCTATTGCATCGATCCACCTTCGTGAGGTGAAGTGTAGCCTCTAAGTATACCTTGCTCAAGGTTGTTATTGCCTTTTCATTTGGGAGTGACTCAGTTCTTTGATGAGTCTAGATTCTTCTTTTTGGATGTTGACTTTGGCACATCTCTATATCCTTTTCTCTCTTGTGAGAGTAGGCTAGCATGGTTATGCCACTAGCTTAGTTAGTGTTTTCAAATGAGTATGTTGATGGTTGGTGGAATTGTGAGTTCCCTAACACATCTTGGGATGATTTAGTGCAGAGGTTGAGAGAGACGCCCTCTCAATCCTATAGTTTGTAGTTTCTTTCTCTCTAAGCTTGTTTCTTCAAGAGGATTATCTCAGTCAAGTTTTCTCATTGACCATTAACTTGAGGTTGGAGATTGAGTTTAGTGGTAGGTTGGGTGTGGTATTCCCAACATGTTACTAGAGGTACATGGTATCATTGGACACATATTACCATCTTATGAGTTGGTATGAAGATTTTACATGATGTTGTCCCCTGACAAAAGTCTTTGCAACCTTTTGAAAAGGTCATATCTTGTCTGGTTGGGTTGTGTAACCCTAGTTTCCATCGATAGTTGAGCTTTTGTACCTTGGAGAGGTGTTGTGCACCTACATTTGGTGGTGAGTAATCTTTTGGAGTGTGTAATGTTGTTGGTAAACTGTCATCCACTTTGTTCAAAGGGTGAGTTTACGTGGATCCAAGGATACTCATGTCTGACATGATAGTATTCTTGGGAATTTTGGGATGGTTATTCCCCATGATTCCAACTCTTGTTGGAAGTGTGTAGTGTATTGACCTAGTTTTGTTTTCATGTGGTAGGTGCATGTTTAGTTGACGCACATGTGGATGACATAGAGTGATTTTTTCCTTACCTTGTATTGTTGACTTTTTGGCTAGATGGGTTTTTCCTAGCACATAGAAGGTTCCTTGTTGGAGGACCTTGTGTTACTGTGACACTTTTCTCTTGTGGTTGAACTTTTTTGGGGCTGATGTGATGGTTTGAGAATGTTAGAGTGATTTGGGTTTGACCTGTGGTGAGTCATTGAGTCATTCCTATTGCTCGCTTTTGATTTTTCTATTGGTGTGTTGGGTTTCTATTCTTGGATTGTAGGCTTCTAGGAGTAAGCCTAGTCTTTGGGGGGGATGATGTAGTGCCTCTCCCATTTGACTTCTATAAGTCATCTTGATGGATGCAACCTTGTTGGTCTTTTGTTGTGATGGATCATGATTGTGACCATGAGTGATCTACATCGTTCAGATGATTTGGATTTATGTTCTATATCAGTTGCTTTGATTATGCTTATGCTTGTTTATGAGATTATGATGTGATTTTTGGTTCACTAAGGTTTGTGCTAGTGGTTACCAAGATCAATGTGGTATCATGATGTTGTTCCGTGATTACCCTAAGATGTGTGCAGAGATTGCATTGTGTATTATTACCATGCTACATGAACTAGGTTCCTGTAGCAGTGGTTAGTCATGTTTATGACTATGTTTGCTTATGTGTTTTAGTGCCTTTTCATGTTGTTTAAACAACCATTATTAAATGCTTAAATAGTTAGAAATGGATTGTCCATGTTGGATTCATTGGTTATGTGTTACAGATATCTACTTATATTATGTTTTACATTTGAGATGACCCAAGGGTCAAATGTTATACCTTGATTTTAGTATTGTAGATGTTAGACTACTATGTTGTTCAATTGATCATATTGCATGATGATGCCATTTTGAGATGAAAGTTCATTTTATGATGATATCCGGTTATCTAATATTTGGACATATCTCTAATTATGTTATGTGGTGGATTTAAAGCTATGGTTATTTACTTCATTCTTGCATTGTTATGCTTTATGTGAATGTGAATGATGTAAATAGATTATTTTGATATAATTAAATAAATGGTTAAATTAGGTGATTTAATGCATTTATTGCTTCAGCTATGTTATTATATGCAATTGCACTTGATCGTGTTGTTTAGTCTACAAGATTTATATCCCTAGCAATGGCATAGGGAGTTAGTGATTCAACTATTCATATTTTACCAATGTCGTCTCTCTATGGTCAACGTATCCTTAATTAAATGTTTAAATTAAACCTTTTAGTGATTATTAAATCTGAACTCATTTGCGTCATGTGGTTAGAGCAGTGAGTGTGTCTGTGCATTTAAAGGTTCGCGTTGTCATGAAAGTTGTTAAGAAAATTTCTATGTTTTTGAGTTTTCAGGCTTTTTAATTAATTTATTTTAATTTTTGGTAGCTTTTCCATAGATGAATTCCTATTTATAGGAATAGCCTATTTTTCATTTGGGTTGATTCAGGGTTTAACTAGGTTGGCTTGTTAATTGCCCTAATCGATTATTCATTTGAAAAGTGAATAAGTATCCAAAAATGAATTGAATTCCTCACTTCTCACTTTTTAATTAGAAAGTTGGAGAGTAAAACCTAAAATTCTCTTCATGAGGATTCACTATTTTGTTCATTGTAGGAGCTATGGGTGTGGGATCGTCATGGGTTTGAGCTTGTTGGATCCAGCTCGGAGAGAGCTTGGATTGTCACAATTTTTAGCCACTTCTATAGGCTTTTTATTTTTTGGTTCAGATTCTCATTTTTCCCTTTTGGCTGCTAGGTAGGGCTCTCCCATTTTATTGTTTCTACTTCATTTCTACTTCTAATTTTGGTAGTCTTTTGGCTAGAGGTTGAGAACTAGTGTTCCCCTTTGTTTTTGTTTGTTGGTTCTGCCTAGTTTGTCGAGTATGAGCATTTCCTTATTTTTTTGGATAAGGGTTTGGAGTTTTGCACCATTATGCTGGCCTTTTTTGCATATGGTGTCCGAACTCATTTATTTTTGGATTTTTGGGTGTTTTTGTACCCAAAGGCCTAATGGGTTTTAATTTTGAAGTTTTCCAAAATTTGGGGTTTTTACCTCATTTTGTGTGTTACCCTATTTTCTAAAGTTTTCTTGGCATGAGTTGGGTCGTGGACTTGGATTATTCATTTAGATATTAGTCAAACCTTTATTACACTTTTGTATTTGCATTGGGATGCATGTTGCATCCATACTCCCAACGTTGTGTTTGGTTGGGTAATTTTTACCTATTGTTATGGTTTCTTTTGGACCTTTGTTTTTGTTTCTTGGACACTAGGATTCATGTAGAATCCATACTCTCGAATTGAGGCTGATTGAGTGAGTTCATGATGTTTGGTTTTGTTGCATCATTGGGATTTGCGTAGAATCCATCTCCCAGATTGAGGCTGGTTGAGTGATTTCATGATGTATGGTTTTACTGGTTTTTGGGATTCATGTAGAATCCATCCTCTCAATTTGTTTTCGATTAGTTATTGTTTTGCATTGTGTTCTCATCCTTTTTTTGTGTTATGATCTTCATGATGGTGGTGTGCTACACACGAGTACATATGCATACATTTGTCTAGTGGCTTGCAAGGCCCAATCTTCTGTGGTACTTCTAGAATTTGTGATCATTAGGGTTGGGTTGGGAATATGCATACCTGTGGGCACTTGTCATAGGATGAGCGTGGGTAGGGTAGGGTAGCATATGGAGGGGGCTTCTATCTCATAGCCTAGTGACCTTGTCCCATAGGGTTAGCATGAAGAAGTTTTAAGCAAGTGATAATTAAATAAAACATGTGACTGGTAATAAAATTTAAGATAATAAAATGTATGTGTGGGGCCCTTTGTTGAGGAGTCAAAATACACAATCTCAGCTTGGGCTTGTCGATGCCAAGCAACTCTCCATGATGTTAGCTCCTACTTAGTAGCCTATTGAGTGTCTGACTAGGACTTGTACTCCTTGGATTGTCTTAGGTTCTTGGTTACAGTCATCATATTGTCTAACATGAGTGTTGGCCATGGATGTTGTTTACTTTGAGTGTTTGTGGTTAGATTTATCTCCATTAGCACGGTGGGTATGGACCTATGGGTGCCACATGGTTGGGAGGCATAGCTACCTTCACCACTGCTAGGGATCAATGTACAGAGACGGTCTTTTATCTTAGTTTGAATGTTGCTAGATGTTTTCACTTGGTACTTCAAGTTCTAAAGTATGTTTTCTTGTGATTTATGCTTTTATTGGAATTCTTGTATATCATGTTTAGATGATATTAGTTACTATCACATTTCCTTATTATGATGATTAGCATGTGATCATGTGATAGGTGATGTTATCTACTTTGTAGGATTATCTTATGCTTTACAACTAGCATGTTAGATTTCCTTATGCGTATATTGTAGCATGTTTTAGTAGTGATGTCCCTATTATGATAGTATTGACAATCTGATCGATGGCTTGGGATGTTATGCATAAGGGATGGCTAGGATCCATGATGGTCTTATGATGCTATTGATAGTTGGGAGGAATCACATACTTAGTTTGGTTTTTCAATTATTATGATGTTATTTTTGTACATTACGATGTTATTTCTATACATTGCGATGTTACTTATGTTCACTACGATGTTGCTTTTAGTATGTTCTTTACTGTTATGGTTTAGGTGGATAGATGCTCCTCTTTCTTGTTGTTTATGCACTTGAGTGTTCGTTCCTTGCTTTACGTGGATTTGGTACTCCCTAGTGTGGAGGAAATTCATTTCCTAAGTTGTTTTCCTTAAGTGATTTGGCTTGCTGATGTGTTTCCTCACAAAAAATTGTACCTTTTCGCATGAGAATGTGAAGGTTTGCATGTCTTCGCGTAGTTCTTAGTACTTCCTCATGCGAGAATGTGAATTTTCATGCAGTTCTTGGTACTTCCTCGTGCGAGAATGTGAAGGTTTGCACAATTTCTTGTTCTTCCTCGCATGAGATTCTGCACTTCCCAGTGCAAGATTGGAGACCAGTCCACTTCCTTGCATGAGAAATAGGGACCAGTTAGACTTGGCCGAGGAAGTTTTGAAAGTTAGTTTTGGACACCTTATTGGATTTCACACCTTTTCAATTCAAAACAGTCTTTCTAGGGGGTTTAAAATATATTTTTTAAGTATAAGTATACTTAAGATATATTTTAATATATGTGATGAATATTTTGAGATAGGTTTCAGACCTCTTTGAGATAAGATAAAGATTCTAGGAAATTTCAGGGCTTCAAAAATTCAGACTTAGCCAAATTATAGGGCTTCAGGATTTCAGACTTGGCCAAATTTTAGGATTCTGCATTTATACCCTAGCTTGGTGTTTTTTGGATGAGTGGTCATTTCTTCAAGCCCTCATCATGTGTGTGGTTGTTGTTGGCCTCTATTTTCATGTGTCAGTTGTTAGTGGCATTTAGAGATTCATTGGTTGTCAGGATTGTGGTGAAGTCTTCTGTTGCGATCTTTGTGATCCATGTATGATATTTTGATGTGCATTCATACTTGTAAAAAAAACAATATCTTGGCTTGATTTGAATCCTTGTTCCAAGGATCTTTGGGTAAGGCATTACATCTGACCTCAACTCAATCTCAGATCACAAAATTAGGTTCTCAAAAACTTCATTCCATGCATATGATACAAAACTTCTCATTCATAACTTTCATGCATTACTTCCAAATAACCTCGCAAGATGTCTTTTCACGAATACCATGCATTTTCACAAATTGTTGCTAGGTTGGCTAGGACCAAAATAAACTTTCTAACTTAGAGTAAACATCTATGATGTCATCCCTAATTGGTCAAGTAATTATTTTTCAAACAAAATAATTCCTTTAAGTTTCATTCTGTTGTTTTATACATAGTTATACTTGTAATTATTAAATATCTCTTTTCTGTACTATCTATAGTGATGTTCGCAGTTATACACATCATCATCAACATGTATATTGTTTCCATATAAGCTCTCTCTCAAAAAATAGCATCATATAAACAGGTTATACTTCAAATATTGTTCTATGTTCTTGTCTAATAAACACATAATTGTATTCACTAGAACTTGAATAATAAGTGTGGCATTCACTAGAACTTGAATAATAAGTGTGAGAGTTAGTATTCTTGCAAGAAATGTTAGCCACATGTTCATCTCACTTCATTCTTCCTCTACGTAACCTTGCTGGTCATAATATGACATTAGCAACAAGTTGCATATAAAACAATACACCGTTGTAAACCATTTTCACACTTAAACAATTTTTTGAGTACGAAAAAGCTAAGTGTCTTTATTTTTGAGGTTTTCTACAAGCATGTACATCATGTGTTTCCATTAATGACAACATCTACATATCTACATATAGCCAATTGTCAACAAGAATCCTACAATAAGCTATAGGATCAAATATAGAAATCTTGCATCATGAAAGGCTTGCAAATTTATCAAGTGTGGAGAAGGAATCATACACACTATAGAATGCCTAGAGAGACTTAGATTCTCAATTATTCCAAAGAGGGAAGAGATCCAAGCATTAATACAAGACAAAATTCTATCGCCCTTTAAACCCAATGGAACAATTCTCGCTAAAGAGTGGGTTAGAGAGTTGATGGAATTAAAGTGACAAGATCTCTCTTTTGAGAAGTTGTCTAGATTAAGACATTATTAGATCCTCATGCTTTCTCTTCAAAGGGCTTAAACATCACACACTAAGCTTAACTTTTAGACTAAAAGTGTTAAATAGTCAAAATTGACTTTTTTTCATAAGTTAAATTGTTTCCTTAGTGTGTGATTTTTAAGTTAAATAGTCAACATTGAATGATGCATATCTTCTTCAGAAGATTTTCTTGATAAAATCAAGGAGGTTAAACATAGCTTCCCTTCATCATGACAATGCTCCACAAAACTTTGCTCCATGAAATTTGTTGTGAAAACATAGATTTCATCTTTTGTCATAGAATAAACTTTCTTTATTATAATAGTAACTCTTATTTCCTTCATGACTTGTTCTAATAAGCTCCAAATTGCAAGCAAGCTTAGCTACAATCTAAACTCATCTAGATACATCTTTTCCCAACCTCACTACTCATAGTTCAATCTCTAAATGAAGTTTCAAATTCTAGTGTTGTGAACAAGCTTAATTCAACTTGGTTGAATCAAACTTGATTTCAAACTTTAATCTTCCTTTCTCTACATCATCTAACTTTTCCTTAGATCTAATAGTTAATCCCTTTAAAAATGTCTCATCAAGTTCTTCTCAAAGTTCACTAAGTAATTTCTTTTATCTCTATTATCTTTATTAGTTCTGAAGTTTCTTTCATGATTCCTTTTGTCATTTCTGAAGTTTCTTCCATTGTTCCTTCCATTTCTGAGGTTTCTTCCATTGTTCCTTCTATCCATTCTACAATACTTCATTGTATGTCCAAAGTTGTTGCATAACTAACACATTGGGGTTCTACTTCTAGGATTTTGTTGATCAATAGTTTCTTTACAATTCTGGACTATGTATCCAAATTGTTTACCCTTATAACACATGATCTTCTTTCTTTCTTCATAAGGTCTTCTTTCTCTTGATGTCCTCTCATTAGATCTTCTTCTATCCATAGGGTTAGTATTTCTAGACATTATACTATTCCTTTTATCATTATCATGTTTAGGTTTCTTACAATCGATTGCTTTATGACCAATACCATTACAATCATGACAATAAAATTTGTAACATGGTTAAATGACTTATTTGTACAATCTCTTTTCATATGACCTACTTCATTACAAGAAAAACACTTACCTCTAAATTCATACCTAGTTTCTTTAGGAGATTCAACTTGCTTAGGTTCATCCAATTTCTCAATTTCCTTGTCTTTTCCAACTTGTTTAGATTTATCAGAGGATTGACTGGATTCAATCTTATCATCAGATTTAGCTTTTTCTTTCAGATCTGATCCACTTTCAGGTTTCTTTACAGACATGCTAAATAGGTAACCAAGACCAGTCTTATCATAGGTAGGTCTTTATACTAACTTTGGTTCATCAAGATTTTCTCTGCTAGAATAAAGCTTTTCAAGTTCTACCTTTCTTTCAGTTAGTTCACCTTTCACAATAGTGTTGTACTTTTGAAGTTCTTCATGATCTACTTTTTGTGCTTCAAGTTTAGATGTCCTCTTTGCTATATTGGCTCTAAGATCTGAATTTCTAGTCTTCAAATTAGATTCACATTTGCTAGGACCATTCTTCAAACTCAAATTTAGATTGGTAATCTTCAATTCATGCTTCAAGATCGTGTACTCTATTTTTAGCTTTGAATATTCATCGCCAATCTCAAATTTTTTAGATTCGGGCTTGGACTTGAGATGTTCAATCTTGTCCTTTAGTTGTCCAATGTACACTTTGGAGTCTTCATATCTTTTTCTCAAATCATCTCTTTCTTTAGTAAGGAGATCAATTTTTTCAAGTGCCTCTTCAAGGTTCTTCATCAAATTGTTTCGTATCGATAGGGATCTCACTCAAGTTGTTAAGCCTTTTCTGATTAACTGTGCTTTGATACCAATTGTTAGAAATAGGGAATAGTAAGAGAGGGGGGTGAATTAGTATTCTACAAAATTTTGTTACCAACTGGATATTATTTATTACTTTGAGCCATACATAAGAAAGTAAACAAGTAATGTTGAATAGTAAGAGAAAACATGCAAAAAGAGAACTCATAACACCATATTTTATTAACTAGGGAAACCTTGGCCAAGGAAAAACTCTAGTGGGAATGATGCCCACACAGATATATATATATATATATATTCCTTGTTAGAGGATGGACACTGTTAGGAGTCTATAAACACATTTAGTACATAAGAGTCCCTGCTAGGAGACTTTGAATCCCTGTTAGGAGATTCCAACCCTATTAGGAGTTGTAGTACAATGTATGCAAGAAGAGCTCGCTGCCCAAACATGCACTTTCAATTACAAGACGAGTCCATTGTCCAAACAAGTAACTATCCTTTAAGTTCATCAGATACAAAAGTATAGATGATGTAACTTCTTTTCAGCTGATCTCTAACCTCAGCTCAATCTCGGATCACAAAATCAGGTTCTCAAAAACTTCACTTCATGCATATGATACAAAACTTCGCATTCATAACTTTCATGCATTACTTCCAAATAACCTCACAAGATGTCTTTGCATAAATACCATCCATTTTCACAAATTGATGCTAGGTCAGCCAGGACCAAAATAAACTTTCCAACTTAGGGAAAACATCTATGATGTCATCCCTAATTGGTCAAGTAATTATTTTGGAAACAAAATAATTCCTTTACCTTTCATTCCACTATTTTGTACATAGTTATATTAGTAAATCTTAAATATATCTCTTTTATGTACTATTTGTAGTGATGTCTGTAGTTATACACATCATCATCAATATGTATATTATTTCCATATAACTTCTCTCTCAAAAAATAACATCATATTAACAAGTTATACTTCAAATAATGTTCTTTCTTCTTGTCTAATAAACACATAACTACATTTACTAGAACTTAAATAACAAGTCTCAAAGTTAGTATTCCTACAAGCAACTGTTAACCATGTGTTTAGCTCACTTCATTCTTCCCCCACGTAACCTTGCTAGTCATAGTATGACGTTAACAATAAGTTACATACAAAACAATACATTGTTGTAAACTATTTTCATACTTAAACAATTTTCTGAGTACCAAAAAGCTAAGTATCTTTATTTTTGAGGTTTTCTACAAGCATGTACATCGTTTGTTTTCATTAATGACAAAATCTACATATCTACATATAGCCAATTGTCAACAAGAATCCTGCAATAAGCTAGGATCACATATAGACATCTTGCATCATTAAAGGCTTGCAAGTTTATCAAGTGTGGAGAAGAAATCATACACACATGTATCTTTATTTTTGAGGTTTTCTACAAGCATGTACATCATTTATTTTCATTAATGACAACATCTACATATCTACATATAGCCAATTGTCAACAAGAATCTTGCTATAAACTAGGATCACATATAGACATCTTGCATCATTAAAGGCTTGCAAGTTTATCAAGTATGGAGTGCCTAGAGAGACTTAGATTCTCAATTATTCCAAAGAGGGAAAAGATCCCGACATTATCACAAGAAATTTTTTTATCACCCTTCAAACCTGATGGAACAATTCTCACTAAAGAGTGTGTTAGAGAGTTGATGGAATTAAAGTGACAAGATCTCTCTTTTGAGAAGTTGTCTAGATTAAGACATTATTAAATCCCCATGCTTTCTTGTCAAAGGGCTTAAACATCACACACTAAGCTTAACTTTTAGACTAAAAGTGTTAAATAGTCAAAATTTACATTTTTCCTAAGTTTAATTTTTTCCTTAGTGTGTTATGTTTAAGGGTGGCCCCTTCCTGTATAGGGTACCTTATGAAGAAATTTGACTAGTCTCACATTTAGGGAAAAGATTTCCTTGCACAATACTTTTTGTGACTTCTAGCTTCACAAAATTCTGAGTGCAAAAGAATTAGCTCCATATTTATTCTTCTATGTCTAGGATCTAATAGGTTCTCTCCTTCCCCTCTTTTGTTATAGGAAACAAAAAAATTGGGTGTCAAACCTCGAAAGAAAGTTCCATATTTGTGTATTCCTATACAAATTGTCCCTCCCTTTTGCATATTTTTGTTATTCTAGTGCATGCCAAAGTGAATTTCCTCTTCACAATCCTTAATTTCTTAGCATAAAGAGATGTTTCCTTGCGTACATGTCATGCTATCAGAATTTAGATGAGTGTGTGAGGATTCTCTTTAGCTAGAAGCTTTGTCATGCATCAATGTGCCCAAGCATCTCTTTATTTTAAGTGTATTCGTTAGAGGGAATATGAAAGGTTGTGAATACCAATTTTTATTTCATCTAGATACACTTTGAGTAGATTAGGATTTTTAGGTGACAACATACCACTATAGTTATTTAAATGGCCTTGTGTCATGAATTCCCCAAGTGGCAGCTTGAGCTTTAGGGACTTTTCCATTAGAAAAGGGAATCCTTTTTGTTATAATTTTAGGCATTAGGAGGGGTTATTTTTCTCTCTATTGGATTTTAGTTCTAAAGGAAGACTAATAATTTAAGTAGAAAATTGTTTACTTCTAATATAATCTTGGGATATGATGTTTGCAGACTTTATTGTTGACTACTTTCATGTTTATTGGAATTTAACTGTGCTTGATTGAGCTTTTTCAATTTTGGTTAATACTGAATACACTAGTGACTTATACCCATTTGGGTATGCACAATCTTATCGTGCTCTAGTGTCTCTATATTAAAAGTCTCTTTCAGTGATGGACCATGTTGAAAATTAACTCTTCTAGTTGAAAGAAATTAAAATGCAAGGGGTTTCCATGTTCATGAGGTAATTAGAAGTAAATGAATAAATAGGTATATGTGAATGCATTAGTAATTCTCAAATTTTATAGATGCACCTATAAAATTATATGAATGTTTAGATTTGTGTCTACGATCTTGTTTTTGTCTTCTCATTGAGAGATTGTGGTATACTATGCCAAATTATATGACAATACTTGATTTCAGAGATTATAGTCTTATATTTTATGAAAAGATTGTGAGTAACTAGGCATATGATTTTGGTGAAATGCCTTTAGTTAATTCCACTTCCAAATTCTTTTATTTCCACCCTTCAATTCATGGATAATTAGCTCCTAAATCTCAAAGATTGTTCTGAATATTAGCATTTTTGGTCCCACAATATTCAAACTCTCCCTAAGGGTTGTTACCATTTTGAAGTGTAAGTTTTAGGATCAACACCCAACTCATAATCATTTTGAAGTGTAAATTTTAGGATAGAGGAAGTCTACATAGAGTTAGCCTACAATGTGTATGTTGGAAAAAATAGATTTATCAATGAATATCAAAAAACCTTAATAGAAGTAGAAAATAGTTATGTTTCTTTTAATTTCCTTTCTAAGTAGGATAGACAACAATCGAAGTAATGGTGTATATGTTGTGGTAGTCCATTTCAAGTTCATGGCCCTAGGTTGATAACTAAATGTGTCCCATATTCAAATAGGGTTACTTGGTTAGATAAGTCAACTTTTAGTTTGTAAGGGCAATGAAGCACAAACACAACAAAGAAGATCGAACCTTAAAATATGATGTAGAATTAGAAAGGTGCACATCTAGAAACTCAAATGAAGGGGGAAACCCTAAGGGGGAGTTAACTTGAATAAGATTAAGTGGGTTAGATAGTAAAAATGTAAAGAAAAAATAAATTTAAAGTTTTATCTAAGCTAATAAACTAAATGTAAGAATTTAAACATAATTCAACTTAAGATTAAATGCTGAAAATTGGTGACCAATAACACAAACAAATCTACTTGTCATCTTGAGAAAGTGGTAGGCATATATAAGTATTGCTCTCCATGATCAAAAAGCATTATAATGACAAAAATTCTAGGGATATTCTCAAAATTTATGTCTTTCTTGTATATAAATGCATTATATTTCACATTCAATACGTGATTTTTTAGAGGATGAGTTTATTTTCATGGATGAGTCCTTTTAAATTACTTTCTTCCCTACATACAATGGAATAGCACTCTTTATTTCCTAATATGTCTTTATGTTTTTTTGTGCTTGGAAATTTTGTCATTTCTTCACATTGACGTATGTGGATGATGAATTTATACAACTAAAATAGAAACTTAGAGCTCACGACAACACCTCACAAGAAAGAGGGATCTCAAAATAAGGGGAATATTGTAATTTCAAGGTAGGTGAAAACTATTGTAAGGTTAACTTTGCAAACTCAATTCTATTATCAATAACTAGGATAACTTGTGGCATAGAAAAGGGGAGATGGAGAGGAAATGGGATGATAATCAACAAGTTGTAGTTGTGTCATCACAGTTAGCCAAATAACTATCAAGAACTTGGTCACTATCCTTTTATCATGCATAATGAGTTTCTCAAATAGGAAATATTACACCAATGTTGAAGGTCTTATGAGGAGACTATTGTCAATAAAAATAGGGTTATTAGAACTAACAGTGATACATAGGGGCTCTTCTTCATGGACAATGAGTAGAAATTCACTTTACAGTTAAAATCAATGGTGGATCACAAGTAGTTGATTTTATTCTTTGTGTTTTTTTATCATTTACTTTAATGTCTACATGTTGTAATTTTTTTGCAAGTCTTACATCTCGAGGACATAACTTTGTATTATATGGAAGCCTTAGTTTGTCATTGTAGGCTCAACCTTGTGACTGGGAAAATGACCTTGAGATATGAAATAATCAAATCTAGGCAACTTGCAACTATTAATGGAACTCAATGTATAAGCATCATAGTGAATAAGAGGAATGCTCATGCATATGGGTGTGAATGAATAAGCTAAGTCTAAAGTTCACAAAAATGAATCAATAAGAAGAAAAATAAAACATAAGACACTAAATTCATTTTACAAAGAATACAACATTTATTGATATACACATATATGTCAAAGGACTGTTGATAAAGTTGAATAGTTCTTAATGAATTCAATAAGCACTAAGTATTCCTAAGTGCAAGACTTTGACATCATAAAAGATGAGGGTAGGATCATGCCCTTAATAAATTTCATTGAATAAATACCCTTAATCCTTGATTCTTTGACTAAAAAGATTTCCCACGATCCCATATTAGATAGCTACATAATTTTGTAAATGATATAACATCTTCCAACCACAACAAAATGGTATAAAGTTGAATAGTTCTTAATGAATTCAATAGGCACTAAGTCTATCCAAGACTTTGACATCATAAAAAATGAGGCCATAATCATGCCCTTATTAAATTTCAACGAAAAATCTTAACTTAAAAGATTTCCTCAAATTATCAAATTTCCTTTAGGGAGAAGATTTCCTTGCACAATACTTTTTGTGACTTCTAGCTTCACAGAATTCTAAGTGCAAAAGAATTAGCTCTATATTTATTCTTCTATGTCTAGGATCTAATAGGTTCTCTCCTTCCCCTCTTTTTTTATAGGAAACAAAAAATTTGGGTGTCAAACCTCAAAAGGAAGTTCCATTTTTGTGTATTCCTATACAAATTGTCCCTCCTTTTTGCATATTGTTGTTATTCTGGTTCATGCTAGAGTGAATTTCCTCTTCATGATCCTTAATTTCTTAATATGAAGAGATGTTTCCTTGCATACATGTCATGCTATCAAAATTTAGATGAGTGTATGAGGATTCTCTTTAGCTAGAAGCTTTTTCATGCATCAATGTGCCCAAGCATCTCTTTATTTCAAGTGTATTCATTAGAGGGAATGTGAAAGGTTGTGGATACCAATTTTTATTTCAGCTAGATAGACTTTGAGTAGATTAGGATTGTTAGGTGACAACCTACCACTATAGTTATTTAAATGGCCTTATGTCATGAATTCCTCAAGTGGTAATTTGAGCTTTAGGGACTTTTCCATTAGAAAAGGGAATCCTTTTTGTTATAATTTTAGGCATTAAGAAGGGTTATTTTTCTCTATGTTGGATTTTAGTTCTAAAAGAAGACTAATAATTTAAGTAGACAATTGTTTACTTCTAATATAATCTTGGGATATGATGTTTGCAGACTTTATTGTTGATTACTTTCATGTTTATTAGAATTTAATTGTGCTCGATTGAGCTTTTTCAATTTTGGTTAATAGTGAATACACTAGTGACCTATATCCATTTGGGTATGCACAATCTTATCATGCTTCAGCGTCTATATATTAAAAGTATCTTTCAGTGATGGAGCATGTTGAAAATTAACTCTTCTAGTTGAAAGTAATTAAAATGCAAGGGGTTTCCATGTTCGTGAGGTAATTAGAAGTAATGAATAAATAGGTATATGTGAATGCATTAGTATTTCTCAACTTTTATAGATGCACCTATAAAATTATATGAATGTTTAGATTTGTGTCTATGATCTTGTTTGTGTGTTCTTATTGAGAGATTGTGGTATACTATGCCAAATTATATGACAATACTTGCTTTCAGAGTTATAGTTTTATATTTTATGAAAAAATTGTGAGTAACTAGGTATATGATTTTGGTGAAATGCCTCTAGTTAATTCCAGTTCTAGATTCTTTTGTTTCCACCCTCCAGTTCATGGATATTTAGCTCCTAAATCTCAAAGATTTTTCTGAATATTAGCAATTTTGGTCCGACGATATTCAAACTCTCCCTAAGGGTTGTTACCATTTTGAAGTTTAAGTTTTAGGATCAACACCCAACTCATAACCACTATTTTAGGATCTTTCTAGGTAAGCTTTCATAAACACATATATAATATTCCAAGAACAACAACCAAGGGCCTAATCACATTATTTAGTACATAAAATCTAAATATTTTACTATTAGTTGCTCCTTTAGTACTCTAGAACGTGAGGGATCACATTGACGTATGTGGATGATGAATATATACAACTAAAATAGAAACTTAGAGCTCACGACAACACCTCACAAGAAAGAGGGATCCCAAAATAAGGGGAATATTGTAATTTCAAGGTAGGTGTAATGTCCCCATTTTAGCAGTTGATCAAGTGTGTGTGCGTTAGCCTTGTTCTACATGGTCCCGAGGGCTAACGAAGGGTTTAATGGGATCTTGGAGTGTTTTGGCCTAGTCATTTCCAGTTTGGGCCAAAACGAAGTTGATTTACTCAGTTTCAGGCATACTTACTATTTTTAGTAAGTCGGCGGGACACAGTGCAGGTCAATTTTGGTGATTGGATTCGATACTCCTCGGTGAGAGCTTTCCGATGAGCTATCACTCGCATTATTCGGAGTTCGATTGCTAATACATTTTAATGCCTGAAGTTTTATTAAAGTAACATCTAATTTAATTGTAAAATATTAAAGTGTTACTTTAATATTTATTTTATGGTGATGTGTACCCAAGGGAGACATAAGGGGTATTTTAATATATGTTTTATATTACACATCTTTTATCCCACATTGCCCATATGAGTTGAGCAGACCCGTGGGAATAGAATAAAAGGAAGCATCTGTGGCTTCATTAGGCAGGTTGAATATGAGAAGAAATTGGTATGTGAGTTGCAGCTCAGTTCTTGGCATTTGAGGACGTCTATCCTCTCTTGTAACATTCTAGACGTCATTCCCTTGGGGTTTGGCCTTTGGAATTCTTTGTTTTTGGCTTCATTATCAGGCAGTTTAGTTGCATTTTCGGCTACAAGCAGATTTGGTATTTTGCTCATATCTTCTTCACTACTTGTCCGACGCTTATGCCGCTTTGAGGGAATGGTATTACGAAGGTAGTGGACTGATTGAAGGACAAAGTATTGTAGCAGCAAGTTCGTAAGCATGGGTTGGAGTATTATGACAATATTGCTGAAGTAATTAGTGAGTTGATAAATCTGCCATGTATTTGGTTTTATGAATTCTGAAAATAACATTTTATTAGCAGCAGTTCATTTCCACTTTGCATATTATTGTAGTTCCTTTCTTGTTTATGTTGTATGATACCAATTCCATGCATGAAACACAACAAACAAATAAACGTTTGATTTTCGGAGTTATAAGGAGTTTTAAGAAGTTGAATGCAAACTGTTTGACATAATTCCTTTCAGCAATTTGGTTTAGTTTTTTGGGACATCCAGGGGTGCCCATTACAGTAGGTGAAAACCATTGGAAGGTTAACTTTGCAAACTCAATTCTATTATCAATAACTAGGATAACTTGTGGCATAGAAAAGGGGAGATGGAGAGGAAACAGGATGATAATCAACAAGTTGTAGTTGTGTCATCACATTTAGCAAAATAACTATCAAGAACTTGGTCACTGTCCTTTTATCATGCATAATGAGTTTCTCAAATAGGAAATATTACACCAATGTTGAAGGTCTTATGAGGAGACTATTGTCAATAAAAATAGGGTTATTAGAACTAATAGTGATACATAGGGGCTCTTCTTCATGGACAATGAGTAGAAATTCACTTTACAATTAAAATTAGTGGTGGATCACAAGTAGTTGATTTTATTCTTTGTGTTTTCTTATCATTTACTTTAATGTCTACATGTTGTAATTTTTTTGCAAGTCTTACACCTTGAAGGACATGACTTTGTATTATATGGAAGTCTTAGTTTGTCGTTGTAGGCTCAACCTCGTGAATGGGAAAATGACCTTGAGATATGAAATAATCAAATCTAGGCAACTTACAAATATTAATGGAACTCAATGTATAAGCATCATAGTGAATAAGAGGAATGCTCATGCATATGGATGTGAATGAATAAGCTGAGTGTAAAGTTGACAAAAATGAATCAATAAGAAGCAAGATAAAACACAAGACACTAAATTCATTTTACAAAGAACACAACATTTATTGATATACACATATATGTCAAAGGACTCTTGGTTTTCTTATAAAGTTGAATAGTTCTTAATGAATTCAATAAGCACTAAGTATTCCTAAGTGCAAGACTTCGGCATCATAAAAGATGAGGGTTTGATCACGCCCTTAATAAATTTCAGTGAATAAATACCCTAAATCATTGATTCTTTGACTAAAAAGATTTCCCACGATCCCATATTAGATAGCTACATAATTTTGTGAATGATATAACATCTGCCAACCACAACAAAATGGTATAAAGTTGAATAGTTCTTAATGAATTTAATAAGCACTAAGTCTCTCCAAGACTTTGATATTATAAAAAATGAAAGCATAATCATGCCCTTAATAAATTTCACCCAAAAAAACTCAACTCAAAAGATCTCGTATATTAGGTAATTTTGTGAATGGTACCTCTAACATCTTCCAACCACAAGAAAATGTTATAAGAAGTGCGAATGTCTCCACTCAAGAGTACGACAGGCATTGAAGAGGCTGAGGAAAAAGTTCCCAAAGTTTTTCATGTCCTAAAGGATGTCAATTCATGTTTGGTCCAGGTCTAACAACCACAAGTAAGGCAAAGAGAAAACTGCATAAAAGTCCAAGTTAAAGAATGAGGGCACGGAAAGATCTTCCTCCGGCCAACAAGTTAAGGGGAAAAGATTTTGGTTGAATCGAGTGGGCAAAGCACAGTCCACGCTTGACTCCCCAAATCCACACAAAGACAACGAGACGTTTGCTGCACCATCTCCACATAAACCAAACAGCCCTCCCCTGCCATTTATATGCTCGCCTCCTCCTCCTCTCTCTTTTCCCATGAACAACAACAAATCCGTTGCCTCTCAGCTCTTCTCCTCCATGATGAAGAAGAGGTTGAGCAATCCCTGTGATAATGGCCGCCCATTTCGCCGAGCCTCCTCAGCCCCACTCTCTGTAATTTGTAGAAGTGAGAAAGAAGAGGTGAAAATCTACAACAGCAACCATAGCCAGAGACATAACGAGATTCATAATCAGATTCAAAAGAAGAAGATGAAGAAGGAGAAGGAGGAGAAGAAGGAAGAGGAAGAGGAAGAGAAGGAGGCATCAGAGGAATGTGGTGCAAGGGAGAGGCTGCAGAGATATAGAGTACAAGTAGCAGGGAGTGTGTGGATTCCTGATGCATGGGATCAGGAGGAGAGATTGAAGGAATGGGTGGACCCAATTGCTATGGATCGTTCTCTTGCACCAGATGGTCTTCTCTCTGCTCGCTCTGCTCTCATTCATGACTGCATCTCCAACAGAGATTCTTCTGATCCTCGCCCTCCTCCGCCCCCTGTCATTACTTGCTCTCAATAGCAATGGATATGGATGTAGTTATACCCCCTTTCTCTTCTGCCTTCTTCCTTGTTCTTGTATATGTTTTTTATAGATCTAACATCATGGGGGTTTGGAATACTCAAAATTTACTTTTATATATGTGTTGGTATCTCTGGAGAATGTAGCCGTTGGGCAGCCTTCTTCGTAATAAAAGATTCAATTTTTTAGCTGTGTTTGATTCAGTTGTGATGTTTCTCTAGCTGTCAATGGAGTTGGGTCTTTCCATTATTGCCAGTGGAGTTGATTCTGTTTGGATTTGAGTTTCTTCTGTTCTTGATAGTTTTGCAGTGTTCTTCGTAGTTTAGATTCAGAATTTACTGTACTTGATTGTGTTGAGGTTTTTCTGTCGTAAAGATTCAGTTTTTTCCTGCACTGGATTGAATCGGAATCTTCCTGTGATTGTCAATGGTTGAAGAATGGAGGTGAATCATGTTTGGAATTTTGCGCAAGTATTGTTCAGATCGTTGCAGATTTTGTTTTCTCAGTGTGGAGATTTAGCACCACACAAAAAGGAATGGCTGACAGCATTTTAAAATTTGTTCTGTGTATGCTTGTCTGTTCCCATTTTTTTACTCCAGCCGCCGTATCTTTAATACTCTACAATTGGACAAAAGGTTTACGATGGTTTTAACTTTGTAAAGAAGAATCATATGAGCATATTTAAATCTTAGAATGTTTAGATTTATTAAATGGGGTTGTCTATATATTAAATGTATTTAATTTTGGTTTACTCTTCATGCGCTTGTGAGCTAGTGTTTATTGATTTGTTAGATATTTCTATTACTGAGATATTTAAAATACAATTGGTTTTAAATAATTATAAGCTTGTGAGCTAGTGTTTATTGATTTGTTAGACATTTCTATTACTAAGATATTTAAAATACAAGTGGTTTTAAATAATTATAATATTTGAAAGAACTCAGATTTTTTTTTACTCTTTTAATGACCTTAACGTGACCGGTAGCGCTGGTGCGACACACCCACTGGTACCACGGGGACGGTGGAGACTAGAACCCGTGATCAACCCCCTGCTATAGGGAAGATTTAGCCAACCGAGCTAGGGCCTCCGCCCAAAGAATTGAGATATTGTTTGTCATATAATTGTTATAATAATTAATCAATGGGTTCTATGATTCCAAATTTTATTTGTATGATTTTTTGACATTTAAAAATCATAAAAAATAAATATATCCTGTATTAAATGATGGTGTTCGGATTGGTAAACTAATTAAATGAAAACTATTATAGAGTACTTTAAATGGTTGTTGATATTGTTCGTCAACTAATTATAGTCATTTTGGTTTTAATGGCCACAAGATTGATAGAGATGGTGTATAATGATTTGTCATTGATTTATAATATTTTAAACACTAATTTGTGGAGCGGGGAGGTTCATGCAAGCAAAATTTGTTGCTTAACTATTGGTAAATGAAATTCAAATAAAATTTGCATAATATTAATTGCAAAAGAAAATTTTGGCAAATAAAAAGGTGAGGAATAAATGGCATGTAGACATCTGTCATTAATCTAAAAGTAATGGTTGCTTATTTTTTAGGTCCCCATTTTTTCCGAAGCCTATGTTGGGATTTTAAGCAGTTGCTACTCCATTTTTGTAAGGAAAGATTTGAAATTTTCCTTTCCTCCAAACTTAAAATTTCTTGGGAACACTCTAGCGATTTAATTTTAAATGCATAAATTGTCCATAAGCAACTACATGGGGACATGAAGTAACTATCCAAATTGCCTCACAACCGCTTAAAAGGCAGCATGGTAGGCCATTCTTCTTTAAGGAATTGGAACACATTCTTATAATCTTCTTTAGTCTTAGTCTTGGTCCCAGAATTCTTCCCATGTAGCACACACAACATAATAGAACATACATGCACAACGTTGGTGGCAAACTTGTTTGAGTCCTCAATCCTCCTATTGAAACTACCAACCTCCCTTCTCAGCTCCTATAGTATCGCCTCTCGCTTCTCCAATCTCTCTTTAAGCTTCCCTAGTAACCCTTCAGGCATCGAGACAACATTGTCCTTAGTAGCCTCCATGAAAGAAACTTGCAAAAAAGTAGGGTTTGGAGCAAGCTTGGGATGACATTTTTAATCTAGGTTGCAGGGGGAGAGGGAGCGGGGTGTACACGACATCGGGGGGAGTCAAGAGATTTTCTCGAGGAATGGGCTGACATTTCCTAACCAATTCTAGCCATAGAATTGTCATTATCTGACCCTTCTGTATTTTTCAAGTTTTCTTGCATTTCTTTTTAGCGAGCCTATTAGACCTATGAGCCCCCAGAGTTTCCATAATATCCCTTGACTCAACAATATACACCTCCTTCTTACCTTTCTTAGGGAACCTGGTAAGTTCACTATTTTTTTCACAAGGGTCGGATAGAAACTTTGTTTTAGCCCTTATTTTCTAGTACTAGGTTAGGAAGGACTAGCTTTATGAGAATTAGGGGGAGTGGCAACATGAGAGACAATGGGATCAACAACCGAATGACATAAAGCATAGTGGAAATTATATAGTTTGAACAACAACCCTTGATTTAAAATCACATTGCACTTTCCTTTGTGGTTAGCTTTAATATTACTTTCAATGGAATGCAGAAGGTAAAAATGAATGGAAATGAGGACTTTATAGCGCAAATGGTTAAGGAAAACGAGGTGGTAAAAGTAATACATAATAAACTTACCTTCAAGTGTGAAATACTTCATAATGTTATGGCACACATCTTTCCAGACACCAAAGATATCTTCTCTACTAAACCCTCCTTTCTTCTTGACTAGTTCCTTGAGAGGATTGCAATTTTGGTTTAGGGCATCCTAATCTGACATCTTGTTAGTTTTCTTCCATTTTATCCCTTCTATAGAAAGGCTCGTAGCTTTGGCAATGACCTCCTCGTTGATTTCAAAGGTTAGGCCTCTCACCACAACCCTTTTGTCATTCTAGGACGAAAGAAATTGCTTAAAAATACTTTTATTGTGACCACTTGTCATACTCTCTATGAACTACAACAACGCTCCATCTTCACAAAAAAACATGGCCTTTGCATTGTTTTTGAAGGCAATATCAATTCTATTTGGCTCGATGTGAAGCATGTTTCATCCTATGGTATCTAGCTTCAAACACTTAGCAAAATTTAGATAATGAAGAATAACTTTGCACAAGGTAGAAAGAATGAATCCCAAAAAGCTTTTTTAATGAGGTTGCCTTTCTTTTTATTGCAATAATGACAGAGATATGAGTACCATCTAGTTAATGATTCAATTGTCCATACATGTGCAAAACCTTTATTTTTCAAATGGGCGTGATACTCAACTTGTCTTTGTTATTAAATTCTTTTTTGGGAGAGACAAGATTATAATTAAACAAAATCCTTCTGTGATGATGTGAAATCATTATAGAGTGATGCCTATACACACTCACATCATGCTCATAGTTGTTTTTCCAGCTCATTATTAAAACATAACAAGGTCTTTTCGGAAAATGAAAAATCTAGAAATAAGGAAAGGGTTACTTTTAGTACCCTTTTGCCCTTGCCACGTAACCCTCAAATTGGTTTTATGCATGGTAAATGAGTAGCCATATGTTCCTCCCTCCTTACGAGGTTCCTTGTGTCTTTTGAAATTTGATTTACCTTCCTCCAACATCTTAACCTTTCCATCTACAACCCAGTGGCAACCATGGAGTCTGCAACTACATTTCACTCCTTGTAAATGTGCCCACATTTATGGTTATAGAATCTAAGAAGAAGGGTGGCAGAGTCCTCAAGAATAGTACTAACTCTCCACTCAGCACTGCCCCTTCTTTGGATGGCCTAAATGATGACTTTAGAGTGACCCTCAACTTCAATATTAGTTATCCCTATAGCCATAACAATGTTTAGGCCCCATAGGAATGTCATACCCTCAGCCAGATTAATTGTGTGATCTTTTAGAGGTCTCATGAGGGAAGCCATACATTTTCCTTTATGGTCCCATAGAATACCTCCACCTACCTATTTATCTCCTCTTGTAGCCCATCCAAGTTAAGTTTGCACCATCCAGGGGGCAGAGGATCCAATTTGTCGTTGGCTTGGGCCACCTTTGTAGTGTTGTCAAACCTATCAAATCCTTATAGGAGGTTCCAATATACTCCAGGGAGGGGGTGAGTTAGATCTTTTTCATTGACCATTAGCCACATTCTCTGATAGCGACCACAGAGCCAACAAGAAGGTGACTTGCAAAGTGCTTTCTTCTTCTCTAAAGATCTCGTCATTTATCTCATTTCATATGCACCAATAGATGTGTGGGGGAATGAGCTTCCATAGAATACAAATGAGAGGGTGTTTAGAAATTTTGAACCAATTAGCAAATTGTTTGAGGTCCACCTCCATAGCCCAAGTGAGATTCATCTTATTGAGAGTCTCCTGCCAGATATAAGCGGAAAGCTCACAGTGGATAATTAGGTGGTTGATGGTTTCATGATCTTTTTGCACATAACACATATGTTGGCTAACTACAACCTTGTTTAACAAGGTTATTTTAGGTGAGAGTTTTCCCATGTAGGAGGGTCCACCAAAAGAAATTTATTTTACGAGTGAGGTGTGGATCCCAAATTTTGCCCCATTCCTGGTTAGAACTAGGCAAAGTTAAAGTAAGATAATAGGCTGACTTTGTGGAGAAAATGCTAGAAGGCATGCAGGCCCATAGAACTATGTCCTCAATGTCAAACTCTTTCCTCAATGTCAAACTCCTAGATTCTTATGTGCTTCAAGTTGTCAACCGGCTCTTGAGCATTGATGTGAAACCCATTATTGTTGTCCAAAAGTTATGCCAAATTAATCCACCTGCCATTGCTAATGTACCCCTCCACTTTTTCTCCCAACCTATGAGTCAAAGTATTACAAAGATTAAAATTCTTTGTAGGGTCTAGTCAAGTAGTAATATTCCAGTTGTCCTTTCAGAATCTGATTTTCTACCCATTGACAAGGTGCCATTTTAGCCCTTTTTGTAGGAGAGTTTTTCATTTAATAATATTGTTCCAAATGTTGGAGCCTTGAAGGAGGTTCTCATCTTTGAATTTCTCCTTAAAGCTTCCCCCTTGCATATACTTATCTTTCATAGTAGTGCACCGGTCTTCTTCCTCCATCATTGGCTTCTAAGCCCTTTTATAATTAAGGAGCCTATCAATATTTTTGACTTTCCTTAACCCCAATCCACCATTCTTCTTAGGAGTGGAGATAATGCCCGATCTTACCACTGATAGTTTTATTTTCTCTTCAGTTTTTGACCATAGGAAATTGCATTGTATCCTTTCCACTTTGTCAGTTGTCATACTAAACATTTTGAAAAGGGATAGAAAGTAAATTGAGATACCCCAAAGAGAAGATTTCAATAGCTGATGTTTACCAGCATGACTAAGCAATTTACCTTTCCACCTGTAAGTGTTTTTTGGTTTTCTCCAAGATAGAGTCCCAAAATCCAATCTTGACCTCCTTGACCATGAGTGGTAAGCCAAGATAAGTGGATGGGAGGTCAACAAGCACATAGCCCAAGATTTTAAAATTTTTGTTTTGAATATCTTTGTCAGAATTGAAGAAAAGGATTCTACTTTTTTGGAGGTTTATTTTCTGTCTTGAAGCAACAACATACTAGTTCATTAAGAGTTTCCATTCTATGACTTCCACAACCGAGGACTCACCAAAGCAAAAATATGTCATCCAAAAACTATTGGATGATAGAAAGGGGGAGGGTCAAGGCCGATCTAAAATTTGCGAAAGTATTGTTGAGATCGTGGCATATTTTTTCCTTAGTACCACACAAAAAAGGAATGGCTCGGAGTTTTTCAAAACAAAAATTGTGTCGGCCAGTCTACTCCCATCCTTTTACCCCAGTTGTCGTATTTATAAAATATTGTACAATTAGACAAAAGGAGTGGTTACAATGGTTTTAACTTTGTAAAGAACAATCATAATATTGCAATGTATAGATTAATTAAATGGTATTGGTATACATTATTAAATGATGTTGCTATATATATTAAATGTATTTAATTTTGGTTTACTCTTGATGGGATTGTGAGTAAGAGTGGTAAAATTATTGGGATCAAATTTTTAATTGGGATTGTAAGAGAGTGTGTTTACTAATTTCTTATTGGTAGATTGTAATAATAATTTGGATTAAACTTTTTTTTAAATCATTTTTAATATGTGTTAAAAATTAATCAATGAGGTTTTATGATCCAAACTTAAATGTGCTTAATTTTTTATTAAATGATGGTGACCATATTAATAAGCTAAATAAATGAAAGTCGTCATTATTTTTTTTTTAAATGGTCATTGATATTGATGGTAAATGAAATAATTAAAATTGTGAGAGATTCATGAAATGAAAGTGGATAATATAGTCAAGTAAAATAGATATAGGCATTTTAGTTTTAATGTCTACAAGATTGATACAGATGGTGTATAATCATTTATCATTGATTTGTATAACTAAGACATGTGAGGTAACAATTTGTATAAACAATTAAAAAATTTAGTTAATTTTATTAATTTCCTTTTGTAAAATCACTATGGGTTAAAAATAAACTCTACAATTAATCTAAATGTCAAATTAATCATTGAATTTCTATGATTCAAAATTGGGTTAACATTATTTTGTCAACAAGATGTTGTTGCTAGCCCTTGCACCGTTGAAGGGTGAAAGGGTAACTTTGATAGTGTTATATATGGTAAATAATGTCATTGTACTAGTGAAAGACTATGGCGAGCAAGTTATATTTCTTAGATGGATACCAAAAATTGTAAATATGATAGAGTTATTTGTCAGTTGACTTTGCACACCCACTTTCTACACAAAAGAAATGGCCTAACATGTAGCTCAATATTTGTGTTATCCATCTTTTAACATGAGTTTTCACTAACTATTTTGTGCATATCCTACAATAATTGGTGTCCATGAAATGACATCTCTTCGAGACATCCTATCAAACAGTTTGAATGTATTATCTTTTCTTCCCCATTTTGCATACATGTCTACCATTGCATTGGAAACTACAATGTTTTGACAAAATTCATCTTCTTCGTAATTTGATGAATTCCCATATACTGTTGCAAAGCACCCACTTTGGCACATGAAGAGGGAGTACTGGTAAATGTTGTTAAGTCTGAGTTTACACCCATTAGTTTCATTTGTTTGAAAATCTC
This sequence comes from Cupressus sempervirens, assembly GCA_028749045.1. Lineage (NCBI taxonomy): Eukaryota > Viridiplantae > Streptophyta > Pinopsida > Cupressales > Cupressaceae > Cupressus > Cupressus sempervirens. The sequence continues at coordinate 530,575,278 of CM053783.1, read as the reverse complement.
TAAAAAATTTTAATAAATCTCTTTTGTGCATATCCTATAATCAAAGCATTCTAGGAGACCACATTTCTTTGTGACATTTTATCAAATAGTTCACATGCCTTCCACATATTCCTGCATTTTGCATACATGTCTTCTAGGGAAGTAATTGGCTCTATACCAAAAGTCTTACCAGTTGAAATTTACCTGCAATAAGCATATAAGATTCAATATGTTACCCATGCAGCCCCAATCAAATATAGGTATCAAATTAGTTGATACTTAGAACTCACCCATGGTTTGTTTGCATTTTACATCTATATTTTCTTCCCTCAATTTTTGGTCCATCATTTTATATCTCTGTGTTCTAATATGTTGATTGAAATGCAAAATTATGCAAGACTTTTAAATTATAAATAATAAAAATAAACTAAATTCTAAGATAATGGTAAAATCATAATTTGAACTTCAATGTTAGTGACTAGAATTGTATACCATAAATGTATACTTTTTATTATTTATTAGTTTTTAACAATATTCTTTAAAATTTTAAGAATTGACCTCTTTGTAAATCAATTTAGGTTACACAAGTTCTTCACAACCTTTCTTTATTAAATAGTTTTTATATGACTTGATATAATAGTAGCAGATTATGTTTCCTACCTCATTATCCCTACCTTTATAGATTTCTTACACATACAATTTTTGGGGGATAAGGTTGAGAATGGGCACAAAACCTTCATCGTAGGGAAAATAGATTTAAAAATGAATCCTAAGAATAAAACTAATCATAATAAAAATTAACAAGAAAAATAAATCATTGATAACTACGTACTTTCATCAACCTATTTTTTTTCCTTGTTATGATTAAATATTGTTTTCTTAGGTTACAAAGAGAATATCTGATAAATTTATGATTGATATAGGAAGAATTTTATGGTTATTTGTATAATGAGAATATTTCTATTCATATTTAAATATGTTCATAAATGATTTTTTATGAAGTCAATTTATTCATTTTTTATTAAAATGTCATATAAACAATTTTTTTTTATAGTTCCTTTACAAGTTTTTATATTACAAGTAATATATAATTATTAATTTAAATAATAATATAAAATAGAATAAAATATATATAAAAGACTTACACATTAGATTTAATATATAGCATGTATCAATTAACAAATGTCTAAAATTCGACAAGAGAACTAAACACCAATCTAGTTAAGTTGCGAATAATGTGGATCACAATAATTTGAATTGTCTCCAATGTTTATAGAGATGTTAAGAAAATTACACCAATTGATACTCAAACCATCATTTGATTTACGCATGCATCAACACAATCTGAAATGTTGATGAAATTGTATCACCCAAAACACACAGGCTATCAGTTTATTTGACAATAAGGGAAGTTCTTGCATGACGATAATTTCGAGCACAAGAGTAATATAGATTCAGTTAGGAGACATTCTTTCTAAAAGATCCAATAGAATAGTAGGGGTTTTCGTTGTCAAGCCTTTCGATAGAAGGTGCCAAAGCTTCTCAGAATTATCTTCTCTTGTCTTGTTGTCTCAACAAATTCACCATCATTTTTAATGCAAAAGGTAGTGAATCTTTTTGGTAGAATAACATTGGAAGCACTAAGAATGGTATAATTAGCCCTCCTTGCACACTGGGACATACTTTTTATATAAAGTTTTTTCCATTTGGAAAAAAATAAAATTGGGGGAAAAGCCTTTATTACCCTACAATATTTTTTAAACCCTGACAATTTGGAAATGTTGTCATTGACTTTTCTATCATTTCCTCATATTAAAAATCAACTAATTAATACTAGCAATCACACGTTTGAGTGCAATGGGTATGTTAAAGATATATTGAAGATCAATCACAAACATAAAGAATAGTGGCATTGCACTCATGAATACTTATAATTTCTTTAAGAGTTGTATTTTGAGGGTGACTATTACTACCTTTGGGAATAGTAATTATTTATGGGAATATCAAATGCACTTAACCTGGATAGCATTCTTTAGGGAAACAATCATGTACTACACACAATAATTTGAAAATATATATAATTTGTAAAGAGAGAAAAATATTTTTAAAAGGAAGCAAAATTACATAATTGCATAAGAGGTAAAGAAAAGGCAATTATAAGGGTAAATTTGAGATGCAAAGTTTTGTCCATACATAGGCCCACCACGTTGAGATTCTTTGCTTGTTTTTGATCTTCCAGATGCATGAGTCTATCAAGTGGTGGTCTATTCTTATCTTAGTTTGTATAGAGTGTATATGAATATTGGGTATGTTTGGGCTAAGGGATATTTGAGTTTCTAGTTTTGTTGAATTTTAAGGGTTTAAAACATGTGATTAACATTAGAGAGTGATGGGTGAAATCAATGAGAATGCAACAAAATTTAATAAGATAATGGGTTTCATAATGTTTTTATATTTGCAATCATTTCACTACAATATTTCGGGTCAAATTGTGACGGCGGTGTCATTTATGGTCATTTTCATTTTATTTTTTGCAATTGTCCCTAACGCCATTAGAATACTAATGTTGGTGTTGTAATTGCGATGCTCAAGAGTATAAACAAAAGAAAAAAAGAAAAACATGACATAAATCATTCGCCATTTGTTTTGATTGTGGAGAGCTACACGTGAAAGAGGGTGGAGAGCTTCGAACAAGGGTAGAGAGCTCTGAATGTTGTCATGCCCTTGTCATTGGTGCATTTTTTTGCTATGATCTCTGCATTTTTTTGTCATACCCTTACTCTACAATTTTGTTGCTATGTATCTCTACATTTCGTTGATGTGCCCTTGCTTTGCAATTTGGTTGTCATGCCCTTGTGATCTATGTATTTCATTTTTGTGCCTTTTCTCTGCAATTTTGTTGGCATGCCCTCGCTCTACAATTTCATTGTCACGCCCTTGCTATGTGATTCTGTTTCCATGTTGTGCCCTTGTGATCTCCATGTCGTTGCTCTACGATTTTGTTGTTGTGGCGTGCCCTTGCTTTGTGATTTTCTTCAAGGGAACTATGTAAATGTTCATTTCTTTTCCTTCTAAACAAGTATCTCTTTGTATTTCCTTCTAAACATGTATATTTAGAGATCTTTTTTAAGTGCTTATTACATCTTAGCACAATAGAAAAATTGATCCAACTACACATATATTCCAGAATCCAAATAATAAAATAATAAAACTCACTCAACCCATGCTAAGTGACTTACCTCAAGATCCTCCACAAAAATAATGTAGACCAAGAAAAATGGGCAAAGTTTGCAAAAAACTTTACAAAAACATATCATAGCAGATATTTTTAGAAAGAAACTAGCCATAACCCAGTTAAATGGGTCTAGTTGTTGATTAGCTAGGTTGATTACAAATTCCTGTAGAACTATGATTAGATTAGGTACAATAAAATGAACAATTAGTTGTTCCCAGCTAGTAGGATCAAATACAATTTTCCAAGGTGATAAAATTGCATATGCAAGGAATTGAAGAATAACTTCAGTGAAGAGTTGAGTATAAGTAGTTGAAGAAGCAAGTTTTTCTTTTATGTAAATGATATAATTATGAGGCTCATTCCCTTGTAGAAGCCTCTACTACAATGAAATTACCTTTAAATCATGCATAGGATGTTGAAGTTGTTCCCAACCTTGAAACACTCTTTTAAACATTTGATATTTGGACTGTAAATTCTCAAAGACACTTGCAAGTGATTCCAATGTCATAGTACCTACTGCAACACTTTCCTGGATTCTATCTAGTGGCTCACATAATATCCTCTCTATTGTCTAGTTGTTTTTTCTTTCATGCGGTCTCTTTCTAAAGTTGATTCTTCTCCTTCTTTTTCTAAAGTTTCTCCTTCTCCTTCATCCTTGTACCTTAAATTTTGATTATCAAAATTCTAAATATCTACCTCTACCTTATCTAAAATTAACTTTACATTGTGTTGTAACTCTAGTATAGGTGTTTGATCATCGATAGCTTGAATTTCAGCATTAAATTTTTTAAGATTGGTCAATGCCCTCATTTGCAAACCTCTCATGTCAAGCATTTTCTATACTATTTCAACACCATGTTCTTGTTTCTAAGCTAACAGTTCTTGACGTGCATTTTCTTGTAAAACATTAATTTTGTTGAACAATTGTAAACTCTTAGAAAGTACATTGTTGTTTTCATGTATGTATGTATATATAATAATGAATAATAATAATGTTTTCATGTATGTCAAAATAATAACTAACATTACCATTGGATCATATAATAATGAAGTAATCAACCCAACTAATCAACTAGACTAATTTCACTGGTGTTTCCAATGTCATAGTACCTACCGCAACACTTTCCTAGTGTAGGACCTAGAAAATGGGCTAATGTCTAACATACTATGAGAAAATCAAAAACCCAATAAACATATGTTAACACCCTCTAGTCTACCATGAAAGCCAAATGAAAAAACAAGAAAGCAAATCTAAAACTCCCTCTTTGATTTGTAGCTCCCATGTCCTTCTTTCTTCTCCATGTGATGTAGCTCTAAATTGCCTATAATGCACACAATGTTGAAGCAAAAGTCTATGATAATGATGGTGCTATGAGAATACTTGAAGTTGTGATTTTAGTGTGAGAGATTGAGTGAAAATACCAAAAAGCTAACGACCAAAAATGAGAGGAAGAATGCCCATTTTATAGTCAACATGGAGGATGAGAGCATTGGATTTGTCACCCTTAGATATGCGACTTGGCATGAGATTTCTTTGAGAATCTATGACACATATGACACAAGATGCCAAGTGTAGGATTATATGAATCTTAGAAGTCAAACAAGGCTAAATATGGCCGAGAATCTATGACGCATCATATGACACCTCAAGCCCACTTAAAGCCAAGAATCTATGACAAAGGAAGCCAAATATGGATGTGTGTAAGAGAATAAGAATATTGTATCATGACATATCTTAGCCAAGTGTCAAAGTAGAATCCATGAGGTGTCACATCCATGTGTCATGATGATGTCAATATTTTATGGAATATTTGAATTAAAAATGCTTTATTCCACAAAAAATAGAAATTAGTGAAATGGAATTAATGGTGGAAAATATGACTTAGGAAATTGAGAATTTCCATGGTTTGCAGATGATGAACCAATTAATTAATAAAATATCAATTAATTGAGAAGATTAGTTAAGAAGAATAATTAGTGAAATGACAAAGGATTAAATTATAGGTTATTTAATCCTATAGAGAAAATTAGTAAATGATTGGCCAATTTGATTAAATAAGTGCGACAATATCCTTTGATGAAGATGTGATGATGATATGGATTGAATAAGATGATTATAGGTAGACCAAATCCATGGTCAAATTGATTGATTGGTTGAAATTGATAACATGCCAAGGACACATTAAATGAATTAAAGATACATAACATTTAACCGGTGTTGTAAATGCTACAAGATCAAGATTGATTGATAAGGTTGATCATAATAACATCAACAAACACTATCAATGTTATTAAATGGTTTAAAATGCCATGATCTGGCATTGAAAGACTCAACGATGTCAAAGATCGAATGACGTGAATGATAGTTTGACCCAGCATTGAGAGCCATGACAGTACTAAGGTTAGATTGATAAGTTTTGATAGATTGATAGGTTTCCAAGGTATTGAAATCCACAAAAATACCTAGGAATGGAAAAATGATGATTGATTTTGGATGTTTGATATGTTCCAAGATGATTAAGATTGATTCCAAGTGATTCTAGGTTATTTGGGGTGATTTCGAGTTGATTTGATATGATTTTGAGTTGATATGATATGATTCCGAGTTGATTTGAAATGGTTTATGATGATGTTGAAATGGTTCCAAAATGATGTGAAATTGATGTTAAAGAGGATATGAATGATGAGAGACACTATTGAGATACAATCAGGTTGGCCAAAAGATTAGAATTAGCGGAATGAGAAAATGGGATGAATTAGTATGAAGAAGTGATGTCGATTCAGGGGCCCGAGAGTATTTTCAAGGGTTACCACTCAAGATAGTGACAAAATAATGAAATTTATATCTCAATTTTTTCACAAAAAAGATACAAATCCAACACAATTGAAGGTTCAAAAATTGGAGTTGAAATGCAAAAGTTATGGCATCTAGAGTGCAACATAGGGGCTTCGGGAGCAGTTCTGGCATCTTACAACCCCAAGTGCACCCAAAACGCACCCAAGTGTGTCTAGAATGCACTTGGTAAGCCCAAGTGCACTATGATAGTACCAAGTACGCCCATGGTGCACTTGGGAAGCCCAAGTGTGCTCAAAAAGTGCAGAATGTGCCCTAGAAGGCTCAAGGGGCCAAAAATAGCCCAACTGGACTCGGAATGGTTTGAAACTTTGTATGAGTTCCCAAAATAGTGGAAAGAGATCAGAACATGAGTGAAATCAGTCAAACATGGTCACATTTGGTCAAATTTGATCAAACAAAGGTTAGACTAAGCTTGGACTAGGTGGAAAGCCCTAGAAGGTTGATAGACAATGTATGATGATGTAGGAATGTAGGAATGCAAGATGAAGATAATTTTGCGTATCAGAACACATGATCATGGTGATGAATGAAGATATGAATAGAAGAATACCTAAGAGATGATATGAGGACCAGTTAGAATGAAGAGAATACTTTTTCTTTCAAAAAGTGTATTATATGTCAAATGGAGCTTTGTTTTGATGAAATCGTAGATGTGAACCATTTTTGAGCATCTACACTTTGCCCCTCTTTGATACAATGTGATTTAGAGTGTTGTGTCAAAGAACACTAATGAGAAGGCCATAACAACATTCCTTAGTAGGAATGATATATATGGGTGCCCCCTCAAGAAATTGACTGAGATATGCATATGATAGGTCAATCAGTCAATAATGAGTTGCAAGGTAGTGGATAAAGAAGAGGAATTGTTAGTATGATGGGAAGGATTTTTCTTTTGTAAAGTGCACTATATGTCAAATGGAGCTTTATTTTGATATGACAAATGGAATGCAACACATCATGGCATAAAGGGTCGGAGCGCAGAATGCAAACCTTTTTCAAAAACAAGCATAATGCAAACAAAAAATGACCTTGTCGTTCCTAAGGCATATATACATGCCCCAGACTCTCAAAGGTACATTGTAACAGACAAAAAATAAAAGATGACCATGAACCATCCCAACCACTCTCATAGATCAGTTTATATCATCGAGTGGCATACAAACATGATCAAAGAAAAACAAAGCAAAAATAAATCACTCACTAAACAATGTGAGCCCACAGCTATTCTTGTCCATTATTACTTGCTTTTTAGTGTTTGAGGTCTGTAGATAGCGTTTGATGGGTTGATCATGTGATGGTTGTGATTATTGATTTAGTTGATAGGTTCATAGTGACATGTTGGATTGTTTGTTGGTTCACATTGCTCAGATAGTGTAATTGTCATTGAAGTGTAGTGCCTTGAATTTTAGTTTGTGAAAGTGCAAGTGTTTATGCAAAAGGGGGGATTATGTACAAGGTTTATTACAAATTTTTTATGGATTTTGTGGTTTTTAGGATTTTTGGGGATATTTGCTGTTTTTGTGTGACTAGTTTCTTCAGGACATTTTACAAATTTTAGGGTTTATTTCAAGACATTTTGTGATTTTTAGTGATTTTTTCAGGACATTATATGATTTTTAATGCTTTTGTCAAGACATTTTTAAATTTTTAGGATTTTTTTTAGGATCATATTTGAATTTTTAGGATTTTTTAAAGATTGTAGAAGCATATACAAGTGTTAGCTCCAATCCATTATGCGATAAGTCCAATGGATAAAATGTTCTTGGGGATATGCCCCCAGTTCAAGTTCAAACTCATGCACTGTGTAGGTAATATGCCCCTAGACAAGACATAGACTATGTACAAAGGCCAATGAAAAAGTATGTATAGATTGGTGATGCTTTAGGTAAACTAACAATAGATATTAGCCAATTCATGAGCCATGGTCAAGGAGCCAAGGATGTCTTGCAATACAAAGGATGTGATCAAGGAATAGCAAAAGGGGAGAAAAAAACCCGATGGATTTAATTTGGGTGCAACTATAAATATTGGTTTGTTTATTTCACAAGCATCTATTCAACCATCTAACAAGGAAAAACAAAAATGTAAAATGTAAAATGTAATACACACACACACACACACACACACACACACACACACACACACACACACATATATAACAAATATTATGCATGTGCATGGATACACTAGGTGTCATTCAAACCATTGTGTTTATTTTAAGATGTTGGATGGTGACAACTACATTATTCTATGTTTATATGTTGATGATATAATTGTAGGTGGGTTTAGCATGGATCACATTAGGGGATTGAAATAAAAATTAACACATTCATTTTCTATGAAGGATTTGGGAGAAAAAAAAAAAAAACTTTGGTATGAAAATTTGTAGAGATAAGAAGAACATAACATTGACATTATCTTAGGTTGATTCTATTGAGAAGGTGTTGCAACATTTCTCTGTGGATAATGCCAAAGTTGTTAGCACACCTTTGCATGCTCATTTGAAATTGACTAAGGAGACGTGTCCAAACAACAAGAAGAGGAGTCTAAAATGTTCAATGTACCTTATGCTTCAGTCATAGGAAGTTTAATGTATGCTATGGTATGTACTAGGTCATATATTGCACATGCAGTGGAATTTGTTAGCAAGTATATGACCCATCCTGCAATTAAGCATTGGAATGCAATCAAATGTATTCTCAAATATCTGAGAAGAACATCTAGAAATGTTTACATTTTGGGGGCTCTACTATTGATTTACATAGGTATGTTGACTCTGATTTGGTAGGTAATCTAGATACTAGGTGGAGTACAACATGATATTTCTTTATTATTGGTGGGACAACAGTGAGTTGAACTTTTCGATTGTAGAAGGTGAATGCATTATCCACTACAAAGGCATCCAAGGAGATGATATGGCTTCAATTCTTCATGGAAGAGTTGAGGCACCCTTAGATGGACAATTATTTGTTTATAGATAGCTAGAGTGTCATTCATCTTGTAAAGAATCATGTTCTACATTCAAAGACCAAACACATATAGTTGCGGTACCATTTCATTTAATCAATTTTGGATGATGAATAGTTAAAGCTAGAAAAGATACACACATATGATAATCTAGCATATATGTTTACAAAGGGAGTGACAAGGAAGAAGTTGAACTCCTCTTCAGCTTTAGTTGGTCTTCTAGACTGAACAAAAAAAAGGAAGAATAGAGTCCAGGGTGGTTTTACATTTTAGTGGGAGATACAAGTTTAATTGTGTTACAATTAGTCTCCAAGAGGGATTAAAAAAAAAAAAATTTCGAGCCTCATCAAACTCAGATGTTGCTTTTATCCTACTTCATTCAATGCGGTTTCCCTCCAGATTATTCTACAAGGGTTTGGAGATAGTGCTCCCAATATGGGGTCAAGGGGCAACACCCCTTGTCCTAAGAAGCTACAAGCTCAACTGACTTTATTATTATAAAAGGTGTCTGCTATTATTTTTTCTATTAGATGACTTATTCTAGTTGTAATGTTGTAAGCAGAAATACAACTTGTATAAAATGGTTTAGGGTTAGGGATTTCATAGTGTAGATGAGATTCTAGCTTCTTGTAGCAGTATTGAGTTATAAGGGATTACAAAGTGTAATCAGGTTGTACTCACTGGATAATAAAAATATTGGACTCTATTGCTAGATAGAGCCAAGGGATTGGGTGAACCATGTTAAATATTTTTGTATTGTGTTCTCTTTTGTGTGATTTATTATTTTCTAATATTGGATATATTTGCATGTAATTGTTCTTTTGTCTCATTATTCCTAACATTAAATGTGTGTGTGTGTGTGAGTGTGTCTCATTATTCCTAACATTATATATATAATGTTAGTATAAGTATATATATATATATATATATATATAATGTTGGGAATAAGGAAAGAAAAAGAACATTATATATATAATTATATCACCAGCAAAAATAATAGCCAAGAATATGAGAAAATCATATTATTCATGAATACAATAATTTTAGGATAAGTATCATGCTTGTAGAGAAAAATCCAAAGCATGCAGAGTTTTAGAGAGTTGTCTAAGGTAAAATAAAATCCTAAATTGTAGGATACGCTCAAGATGGGGCAACATTGTTTGCAAGAATATTCCAAAAGAAATAAGTCATCAAATAGGATGCCTTGAAGGTTGGTATGCTCAGAAGCGATAAAAGAAAAACTTACACAAAACAATGGTCTCCTAAATCACAAAATTTTTCATCTATGCAAGTCAATCAATGATGCTTAAATCCTGCATGGTAGATTTTAAAGAGAAATGCTAAAGGTATGTTCATTGGATTTTTAGTGCATGTTATTAGGAAAAAATCATAGTTTAAGAGTTAAGGAATGCCACCTTTAAAGTGATGCCTGCATAAAATTAATTATCTGATGAAATAATGTTTTCCATTATGCTGAAAAAGAAATTGATTTGCTGATAAATCTTTTTTGTTTTTGCTTTTGTTTTTGATGATGCTTTGGTAGCTCAGTTGGTAGAATATGGAAATTTAAATTTTATTATTACTATGCCAAGGTTAAACAATATCTTAACCAGAATAAATAATAGCAATATCCTATTTGAAATAAAACTTATAAAACTCAAAAGCTAATTGAGATTTCAACAAGTACAAAAAGGAAAATAAACATCTTAAGTCATGAATCCCTATATCACATGAAGAATTTCCTTGTGAGTGTAAGTATCCTCCTTATTGTTATGGTTTCACAAAACACACCCCATTTCTCCTAGAAATGGGGACCCCCTAGTATAATTTTTTGTTTTCCAGACCCCTAGTTCAGGGTCTGAGTCTTTTTTAGGGTTCTACGTAGTGTTTAAGTCTAGTTTGGGCCCTCTGCCCAAAAAACTCGGTTGTTAGAAACTAGAGGTTTTGAGAGAAAAGTGACCTTTGGATGTCAAGGTGCATACTAGCACACCTATTGCACCTTTCAAGGTACACTAGTGCACTAAGGGCATTAGTGTGGGAGCACTTGCCTTTGGCAGTGCGCACCTGCGCATATGCACAGGTGTGCACCTCCAAAGTTGCACTCCATCCCGAGCCTATAAAAGCCTAGGACCTCACCCCTTCATTTTCTTCCTTTGTCTTCCAACAAGTGCACCTCCACACTTTGTGAGGTGTGCTTCATCTTTTGTAACTACACACGCACAAACACATTAAGCAAAACAACCAAGGAAAAAGGTGCGCACCTATCCAAAGTGTGCACCTTTTTCACAAAAGCTTAACAAAACTTAAAACAACGCAAATCACCTAAGTGAAAACTGCACATGTGTGCACCTATCCAAGGTGTGCACATGCACATATTTCAAAGACAAACATTCTCCTTAGCATTGTTAAAGTGCACACATAGCACACCTCACAAGGTGTGCTATGTGTGCAACCTTTTTTTAACACTTGGCATACTTTGCATTGTTAGGGTGCACACATAGCACACCCCACAAGGTGTTCTATGTACACACCCTTAGTTTTGAAGGTTTTCCAAAGGAGAAAGATGCACCTAGCACACCCTTAAGGTGCACAAGGTGCACCAAGTTTTGTCTAACATAGTAAAATAATTTATTTTTCATATTTTGTAGTGTTTTAGGGCTCTAGGTCATAATTTTTGATAATTAGGGTTTATTTAAATTTATTTTTTCCACCTTTTGGATTAATGTATGTCTATTTTTTGTAGATAAAATAGCTTCCTCCTCATCCTCCCTCACTGCAAATATTGCTCCAAAATCGGTGGTCTTCAAATTTCAAGGTGTTCCATCAAAATTACACTTCTAGGATGCACATTTAGAGATTCAACACACTGAGATGGGTCATATTGACTGGAATGCATTCTTGGTCCTATGCAACAAACTAAATGAGAGGCTTGAAATGGTATCTGCACTCATTAGATTAGGCTTGGTAAATGCAGCTTCACATCCTACTTCAATATAGTCTTCAAAGCTAGTTATGGCATTAGTAGAGAATCATGTTTTCAAGGAAAGAGTTGTGAAAAGCATAACAGGGGACATCATCCTAGATCTAAGGCCCAAGAACATCAAGAAAGTTTCCATCTTTTGAAGGAAGATCAATATATAAGACTGGCATACCATCAAGTAGAAAGATGGTATAGAGATCATGAACAAGAAGCCATGAAAATTATTCAATCTTCATATCTCATTGATAGAACGCCTTTGGGAAGAAAACCTAGGAAATTAGATATGACAAGAGGTAGCAAGATTACATTCCATAGTGCTCCTAAGCTAAATCATGGGATTACCAGTAGTGGGACACTTAAACATATGGATGGTTCACTTCATTGAAACCATCAATACGATAAAGATGCCAATTAAATGGGTCACAATTCCCAGTGAGAATTTGGATGAATAGTTGGTGGCAATCAAAAATGACCTAAGGTTCTATATGACATCTTATTTGTTATATCTATTAGCAACAAGAACTACAGATTACCTAGGGTTTTTTAAAAGGGGCAACTTGCAAGATGCCAATGCATAGCTTTATGTGGTATACCCCTTGCTATTGAAGAAAAATCTCTCGGATCACAGCAAGGAATACAAAATAGTGAATGATGCCTTCATTTTTACAATCATCTGGTTCATTGAGGGAGAATATGCTAAAAGGATGTTAGAAGAGGTAGCAAAAAAGATTATAGAAATAGGAACCTACTACATCCAATTCAAGACATTCACCTACTTAAGGGTAGTGGGTACAATTGTAAATCCTAAGAAGCTCTTGAGGTATCCATGTGATAGACTTATATTGCTAGAAACTAAATGACAACTCTCGTCTGCATATGATAGAGTAAGGAAGCAACATAAGAAGACCTAGGTATGGCTCATCACCATAGGTCTGTTTGGTGTCAAGCAGAAGTAGGATATCATGAATTTTGAGTTAGAATTGGATCCCTTGGAGTATTATAACTCCCCTCATCCATGTTTTGATAACATTGGAAGAGTTCATTACTTGGCAAGAAAATAGTTCAAACATGAAGATGCCATATAGAATCATTGGATGAATGTAGTATCTATGAATATGAAATCTGAATAAGGGGTTATTGTAGGATGCCTATTTATTTGGCAAACAATGCCTTGAAAATGAAGGTCCCATTAAAGATTGTGTAGCAAGACACTGAAGGGGTCTTAGATCCCTTATATAATCAAGATAAGATATATGATTGGCCTATCATGAATGCAAAGATTGATAGAGAAGAAAATGCAGATATCAATCATAGGGCGAGGCATATCATCTAGTTGACCAAGGAATGGATTAAGAGACCATTCAAGTTGGATCTAGTTCCAAAAATAGTAGTTTTCCAAGCTATAGCTTTCCCAGTGAAGGGTAGAGGAGCAAAGGTTATAGTACCAACATTCACATCCCAATCTCTAATTAGGCCAGAGATAGTGTATCAACATGATAGGGAAATTGGGTACTTCAAGGCACAAAAGGGAAAGACTAAAAGGAAAAGAGTTTCTCCATAGCGAGCTAAGCTCCAGGATGAAGGGACTCAAGCCCCAGAAGCAACTCAAACCCAAGAAGTCATTCAAACTTAGGATAATCTATTAGTGCCACTGCTAGAACAATGGAAAGAAGCTAAAGAACAAGCACATGAAGTGTCTCCACCTACTCAAGAGGAAGTAGCCTCTCCATCAGCTCCCAAGAAGAAAAAGATGAAAACTCCAAAAAAAAGGACAAGGAGACAAAAGGTGATAAGAAAGGTTATTCCTTTTCCATCAATCCCAGAAGTTATTACGGAAGAAGGAGAATAGGATGTTGAAGAAGAAGATGATAACCTTCCCTTAAGTCAAAGGGCTCATCTGGTGAAGGCTACTGAAGTAAAATGAAGAAGGAGTTCCACTATAACTTTTCCATCCATTCCTACACAACCTATTTAGGTGACTACTTTGAAGGATGAGTTGCAACAATGGATTGATGAGCAGGAGGGTCAAGACACTAATGTCTTTAATATGTCAAATTTTGACTTCATACCAGTGGGTACTAAACAGGTAGGTGATCAAATAAGGTACACATCAATAAATCAACCTCCACAAAAGAATTGGAGTCAATTTCTACCTCAACCACAAGGACCTCTAGGTGCCCCACCATCACTAGCTCAAGATGTATCTTTAATGGATAAAGGTTTAGCCACTCCTCTCCCTACAGTCAATGAAGAATAGGTGCAACTAGTGCAAGAAGAAGAACCACAACAAAAACATGCTAATGAAGTATCAAAGGAGGGGCAAATATATGAACCCCAACAAACTTCTCAAGATATAGAGATAAGGATAGAGGACTCAATAGATACAGGGATGCCTGATATAGATACCTTACAAAAAGAAAGGACTCTAGAGAGGAGTGATAGAGGAAAGGGTCTAGTTGAACAAACCCCCTCTTCACTAAGTATAAATCTTTGATGGAAACTACTCCAAGGTGGTTGAGAAAAGACATGATGGTTAGGCATAAAAGGAAACTGTATTGTACCAAGGAAGAGGGAATGAGAGAATTAGTTGAAGCTCTCAAGAAGCCTGAATTGCCTAAGGGTGATGCATATACATTGGCCTTCATTATGAAGGACAAAAATTAGGACTTGTTCACTCATATTGCTATCCCTCCTCTACATGCAGATATTGAAGATTTGACCACAAATGATTATCAGATCAAAGAAGTATTGGTTAGAAAGCCAATTGTGGACATGGCTAAATTGATGGTCACCATTGGAATTAAAGAAGTGTTAATCACTTAGATAAAGATGAGGCTGAATTGGTTAAGTTGAGAAAGCAGAATGAAATCATGAGGGGATTTCTACATGAGTTAGTCGGTCCTGTTGACCTAGATAATCTAGAGGCTACTCTTGAAGTAGCTTTAGAGAGGAAAGATAAAGAAAAGGTAGTTGTACAAGTGGATCCATTTTTGAAGGCTTGTCAGCAATGGCGAGAATTTTTTGAGGAAAAGGGGGTGTAGATAATACAAGGGAACCTTTAGATATTGCACCATATGCAAAATAATGTGAAGAAATTAGTTTCCATTTTAAACCAAAATTTTGGATTGATAGACAAGGTACATATCTGGGGAAATGACCTTCGAGTGTTGCAATAAATATAAGGTCAAAGGTACCAGATGCTTGTAGATTTATATACAAGGGATGAGTTAGATAAAATAGATGATTGGATAGAGAAGATTGTGGATGGTAATAAAGTAATAGAGACATTACATGTGGATATTCATAAGCTCAAGAATAAAGCCCAAGAGCAGATTTTGGAAGTAGAGAGACATTACAACAATGCTTGCCTTAATATTTTTGAAGATGATTCAAGGGATAGACTCATGAATGTACAAGTAGTTGTTGAACAATTTTGCAAGATTTTTGAAGAAGCTTCCATTAATGAGGATATTAGAAAAGCATTTAAGACCGAAGAGGCATTGCTAGAATTGGATGTGAAATTGGGAGATATTGCAGAGACTCATATAGAGGTGGGCAACTATCGACAAAAAGTAAATGATAAATATGATGCTTTGGATTTTTCTAATGCAACCCAAGTGACGGAGATCATAGAGAAATTCAAGAGCAAATACCTAGACATAGCTCTGGTATGAAGGGGAACAAAACCTAGAAGTTAGAATTTTAGTTTTGACACTTTGTAAAATTTTGCATTTTTTGAGCCCTGTCTTCTAAGGTGCGCTTCTCCCAAGGTGCACAAGGTGGGCTTCTTTAAAGGTGTGCCGGAAGTTTTTTTGAAGAAGTCAAAGGTGCCTTGATAGTTAATTGCGAGTTCCAAATTTAGAGTTTTCCATGCATCGAAAACACATTTTGATGGTAGTTTAACTCCTACAAACATCTAGAGAAGGTTGAGATTCTATTTTTGGCATCTTTAGAGACTCCTACATCATCTAATGTCTTTCTTCTTCTTATTTTCTCATGTTTTCTTTGTTTTAAGACATGTAAAGGCTCATGCACCCATTAAGAGATATAAACAAAGGTGGAGTTCTACTTAGCACTAGTTAGAGAGTTAGTTTGTATATATTTAGATTTGTTTTATTAGTTTTAAGCATATATTTGCATGAAGAGATCTCTCACTCTCAACAAAAATTGAGGAGAATATTTCCTATAAAGTGAAGAATTAAATATGTATTCTAGGCCATTATTGTGATGCAATAATATATGCTATTGGTGCTCTCATTCGATTATTCTTGCCTGAGTGTGTTATATTTGTGAATGTATGTTCATGGAGTGTAATGGATCCAATAGTTTTATTGTATTATTTTGATTGAATGATCTTTTAATTCTAGTGTTTGTCATGTGTTTACAAATTCAATTGACATACTTAGTTGGAGAAGAGATCACCCTATTGTTCTTGCATAGCTTTTTGTCTCACATGAGCACACTCTCTGTGGCCTTGTGATCTGATGAAAAGTGAAACATCTTATGGTTACTAAGTTCCCATCGATGATTGCATTAGTTGAATTAAGGAATCACTGCTCCTATTTTCATTGATTACCTACCAATCTTTTCAAAGGCTTAATTCATAGACGTGTTATTTTCATGGCTTATGTTTGTTAGGGATTTACTTCTCAAGTCATTTGCTTAAACTTCTTGTTACCTTATCTTTGTTATTTGTTTCTACAAACACTTGCTTAATTTAGGAATTCATATAGTTGCATAGTTACAATTACGTTCATTATAAACAAGAAAAATACAGATATGTTTATTTTTGTGTGGTTATTCTTTTGAGATAGTAAGTAGATTCAACATCTTATCCAAAATTGGTTAGAACTAGTAAAGGCCTCCTTGTGAACACTCACATTTATCTTCTACTACGTGGATTCTAGTAGGTCGCAAGATTGCTCGAAACCTTGGAGTTGATCCCAAATTAACTTTTCAAGAGAGGAGTTTGAAAGGATTCTTGATGTTAAGCATTGTGCAAAACAATAGCTCAACACTTACTAGCTTACTTGTTCTTCAATAAAATTTCTCCTCCCACATGGCACATTTATCTCCCACTTTTTAGCATGTAACTTGACTCTTATTGATTTCTAAATACTATAAAATTACCATCCTCCCTCACTATTACATAACTGACTAGAGTCATGAAAAATATTCACAATTAAATTACCTAATGTTATAATAATTGGACTCTCAGAAAGGTGACATCTTGTTAAGTGGGCAAGTTCTAGTTTGGAAAAATTGCCTTTTTTTATTTTAACAAATAAAAAACAAAACAAAACTTGATATCTTACCTTATCGTGCATGCATCAAAATCTATGAGTTTTATTATAGTAGTGTCCTCAATTCTATATAACTAAAATTTAAAATATCCCAATATAAATTTATATTATATAAAATAAATGAAATCATTGGGTTCCTATTGTAATTGATGCAAAAATATAGAATAAATCTATGTGGTGTGTGGTTGTAACCATATTTTATGAACCCATCCTTACCGAGGAGCTAACCTTCTTTACCACAACCAGCCTCTCATCTTCCATTCCCTGCTCAGCACACTCAATCTTAGTTTGACATCAATAGGTTAGTAACCAAAAATCCATAATTAAAACTTGAAAATGATTATTTCTTCAACATTGTATAAAGAAAAATTCATTCATAATAATAATACTAAAAATAACGACATACAATCGAATTGAAAAGGCATCAATTTTTATTTTAGATTCTTATCATTTTCTTGTCAATCAATCCAAATCTAAAATAATAAAACATAAATATTAACATCACATTTATTTTAAACATGGTATCCATAAAAAAAACATATATAAATGTAAATGCATCACATGTTGAAATAGCGATGATATCTAGTCAATACATCTGTATCAACTAATCACAATGACCAAGGTTAACAACCATCCAACCCATTAAAAGAGTCAAACAAAGTTGATAAATCATACTAAAATATAGGATTCTAAAAGTTGGTTGTGATAGAATTATTTATTTCTAAATCCATCTTTTTTTTTTGATGGTACCTCCTGTAATTTCTAGAACTTGATTTTTCTTCAGGTCTTCCTTTATTTCTACTTGCCCTTTTACTTTAATGACATTTGCCCCACCCTCTACTTGTATATATTCCTTAGTCTTCTCTTTCCACTCCTACTATATTTTCTTCTTGTTCAATTGGAGATTTGGGGAAGCCAAGTTGTTTCCTTTATTTGTGAGTGATCCTTGCACTTTTCTACTTGGGATTCTAGTAAATCTTCCTTTGCTTATTCATTGTAGATTCAAGTTATCACTTTGTCTGATTTTTCATTTAATTTTTCCAACAAGAATGATACCATTGTTCCCTTTGTGCTACTATTTCCTTATAATGATCCTTTAGTTTTCTTTTTGTCTTTTCAAACTTATGGTTTTCTTTGGTTTCCATATCATTGGGAGGGGTTGGGAGGATCTTGTTGTCCATGAATTCTATTGTTGCACCATAGGCAATAGCATTTTGGCTTTTGATATTCAATTTATCACGTCCATACATTAGCACTTGTTTTAAGATAGATTATGTTCGATATTAAATTTGGTGTGATCATTTTTATTTGGAAGAATAATGTTGAACATTCTCCCAAATTCCATTTCCCTTAATAGGGAGAGGACCATGTAATTGAGAAACTTAATATTGTGCTTCCCAAAATCTTGCATGGAAAATTCAAATCACTCCCAATGTTTTATAGTAGCCTATTTGGCAAGCCCCCTTATAAAATATAAGGTTTCAGGGCCAAACCATCAAATGTGATACCATATCAACATGCTTTTTGCCAAGGTGTCTAAAATACCCCCAAGAAAAGTTAGACCAATGATCATGCAAAAAGGACACCCATACAAGAGAAATAGATGTGGCATCATGTTATTTGTTATTTTAAAAGGCTAAATTTCATTTAATTATCAATAGTTATAATAGAAATAACAACGTTAAAGTCACAACTCTAGGTGTAATATTGTAAAAAAAAATGGACATTACATCAACAATTTTAGCTATTAATTCAAAAAATATGGATATTAAATTAACAACTCTTATTGCAACCATTAGAATGGATTTAAGTACTTTATCCTCCCCCAACCCTCAATTTTCTCCCAAATTGACAAATGCAATTCCCTGCCCAGTAGTTGAAGGGGACGTTGTCTAATTGAATCTAGTAGGCATAGTCAAATGGTATTTCGGTATATAGAATTTGCATTCCAATTTTGCACATAAACAAGCTTATCCTTATACTACCATAATATTTTGCACAATTTTGTCTCTTGCCAATTCTGAATCTAAGGTTATTGAGAAAACATTTTCTTGGCAAAAAGTGGATTCATGCATCAATTTTCCAAAGATTTGATACTCCTTGTCTCCTTTATGGTTGGTTTAGCTCTAATGATCTTGGATATGATCACATACTTTTTCAAGTATCAATCTTCATCTACATACATAGATTGTGATTAGATCTAAGCTTTCAATGTGATAGGCCTACTAGTCACTATATGATAATTAGGATTATTTTTAGATTGTATAGATTATTATGCTATATTTTTCTAAAACCATAAATATAAAACTTTAAAGCTTTAATAAACAATCCAAAAAAGTTATAGACAATGCAATGCTTTACTTTAAATATTTATAATAAACCTCAAATTTATTTTAGATATTTCAAAATTGTAAATATGAACATTTCTACATTTTAAAATATTTGCTTTTAATTACTAATTTAGAAAAAATTTAAATAGAACATATAGATTTTACAAATTCATTTAGTAAATTTAAGTTCATATATTATACATTTATAAAATTACAATCTAATATACATTTTTACATGAACTTAAAATTTTGAATTTTTATGCATTATTATTTATAATGGTTTCTATTTTTATTAGATGATAGGCTTTTCCTATGAGGTTCCTTGCAACTGGAAATTGTCTCACACCTAAAAACAATTGCTGGGAAATAATGCAGGTGCCCATAAACAATTTAGAGCTATAGGTAAATAGTTTTGTGATCATAGATTAGAATATATGTCAAATCTATATATGTATGTGTCAAAATTAAATCATATCACTCATTGAAATCGATGTGTACTGTCACTTCATTAAATGTTCACGCTATTAGTGAGTAGTATTTCCACCACAACCCCATAATGTGCACACTCTAACATCACAAGCCATTCACACCGTCTAGCCCACTCAACCAACCTCTACAAATCTATTTACTATACAACAAGTCCATTAAATATAGTGCATTGTCCAGGAATTTCTTCAACTATCTGACATAATATAATATTCATTGATCTATTGTATGTAATATCCTATAAATAGGATGTATTGGGAAAAGAATGATAGAGTTCATTTATGGGTCTCTTCTCTATGTCTAGTTTATCAACAAAGATTTCAATCCTTTTCCCATTTGCGTTCGTCTTGTGTTTCACCGAAGGAATTTGGATATGACCACCTCAAATCAAAAGCCAAAAGGTTTAGAAAATACCAATGTTGATTAAAAAAAAATTACAAATCCAAAATCCCTATCTCGCAATTCTCAAGATGGAAGGCAAAAAAATGTTGACAATTGTTGTGTAGATAGACATTGGAGAGGCCACACACCACTTTGGTATGATTGTTCTTGAAGCACTTTGAAGGTGCTGAAGGACTTCATGGGAGGTCACCCATCCTAGTGCTTCACCCCTGTGAGCATCACCTAGATCTAATGAGTGCTAAGTGTTCCATTTATTCTCATGAGAGATGGATTCATGTTGAATCACTAGTCATGAAACATTGGTCAATGAGTTAAAATCACATAGTTAAATCGTAATAGCAATATCACAATTTGACTTGCTGTGGAAATTATCTCCTACTTATCAATTGATGAGCTTAAGGGGCTTTCTAATGAATGGTTCATAAGACACGACACTTGGTGAAGGTTTTGCAAATGGGGTTGCAAGCTTTGGGCTTAACCATGGAGGAAACTTCGTAGTTAAGCGCACTTAGGCTAGAGTAGTATTGGGATAGGTGACCTCCTGGGAAGTCCCGATGCTTCACCTCTGTGAGCATCACCTAGATCCAATGAGTGCTAAGTGTTCCATTTATTCTCATGAGAGATGGATTCATGTGAATCACTACTCATGAAACATGGGTCAATGTGTTTGACTCAAAATCACACAGTTAAATCCTAATAGCAATATCACAAGAATCATTGTGCTTCTCAAAGTATTAGAATTCTTGGCAATCTTAGGCTTACTACCATGTGTGCTTATTGTGAAAAATTTAGTCTCTTTCCTAGCAATTCAATTTGTTTGTTTACTATTTGGTGTTCCATGTCTATGTTTTGTGATGTTTTTCCAATTTTTGTGATTTTATGTATTTGTGATCAATTGGCTGCATCCCTATAATCCCATTAAGCAGGTTGCAGACTCAAATAGCCACATAAAATACATAAGGAAATTTGACTTACTATGGCGAGTAAGAGGATTCAACATCAACTAGGGAAAATTCTTGCTATAATATAATGGGTTTATAAATAACTAAAAATATGCTTTATTGTACTTCACTTTAGGGAAGCTATAGCCCATATGAGCCATTTTTTTGCCCTTATTTTGCGTTCTCCGCCTCTTGCTAATAATGCATTCCTTGACAGAGAGCCATGTTTTCTGCTATTAATTAATTTATAATTTTCTATCATATATTTATTATTAGTGTAGCTCTATAGTTGATCCGGGACCTATTTTAATAGATTTGTCTGCTCAATAGTATTTGTTTTCCTATACTAGGAGTGTTGTTGGCATTGAATATCTATTCATTGTGATATTTATATTTTGTTCATATTGTTTGTTTGAGTAATTAACGCTAATGTGAATGTGACTTTTCGAATTTTGTGGTATCAATCACTTGACATTTGATTATTATTTTTGCAATTTCAAGAGTTCCTTTTACTAACCGGAAAAGTCATTGTGGAATAAGGGGCAACTACAATCACTTTGTTGGGAGGTAAACTAATATTGTCAGTGCAAAGATGTAGCCGAGAGCACCTATGACAAAACAAATAAAAAGTACCTCGGCAATGTAGACACGATGACAACAGACAAGTTTTTTCTAGTTGCAGTGAATTTAGCCGGTTCCCTATTTCTTCGGTCCTCTGTACAATTTGCAGGTCGGAAGCAGAGTTTCAGATAGAAAGGAATTTTGTTTTCATGGATGGAAACTATGTAGCAGAAGCAACTCCAACTAGACTGTACCCACAAATTGATATATTGAGACAAATGTTTAATCAAATGCGTAAAGACAAATTTCACATTTTTTCAGCGTCCTCCTACCTATGCAAAATTTGGAGTTATTATGGGAAGGCGTGATAAGTGTTTGACATAATGACTCAAAGGTGTAAACACTGAAATTCCTAATAAATTACCACATAAACAAATACCCATGTAAGGTAGAAAGAGTCGGTTTGAAAAATCAAAGCTACTTGCATAAAGGTATAACCATCCCATTCAAATCATTTGGATCATACATGTCGATCAGCGGTCAGAGCACAATAATATTTATAATGTCATTACAATATATATGTACATATGAAAATGTCGACTGATACATGCACAACTACATCACTATGTAGCATTGATATTTGTACACATGAAAATGTCGATCAAAAGTTGATACATGCACAAGTACATCATTATGGAGCATTGATCTAGATACATAAGGTAACCGGTCAAAATGTTGAGTTCAACTACAATCATTTATTAATCCAACCATATGTCGGATTCATAAAATAAGATAGAAGCATATTGAGAATACATGAAGAACTTCCATTGAATATGTCAATCTATACGTCGGACATAAAACCATGAATACCTCATATAAGATAAGAGACCATGTAACAACATCAAATACACGAAACAAACATGTCATCAAACATGTGTCCATCTGCATGTAGTCTTGTTTCTAAATTCATTGAATTGAAGGCTATCCTCTATCTTGAGATGGAAGTGTGGCCCAAGGGCTTTTATCGCCCAACCACAGAGCGGTTAGCTCCCACAGGGTCCTTCCTAACATGAACTCCTCCACCCTACCTGAGGAGACTAGCAACTTAGGACAGTTGGGTTTGATGGATCTAGTGCAACCAAGTGCTTAATTCTACATGCACATATGCCTAGTAGAAAATATACACATGGATGTGATAGGGAGAAGGTAATGTAACCATGCATTTCAAATGTATATGCATTTTTTTTATCAGCTTGGCTAAGCAGCAAACCAGAGTATAACTAGTAGGTAGTGAGAAAAAGAAATATTATATTTTCATTAGACTACCCTTCCCTGTAGGACCCACATTCAGCACCCTCCTAAAAAAATTTTTTATATATAAATATGGAAGAAAAATGAATGAATAATAGAAACAAATTGTGTATCTCTTAATGGAAAAGAAAATATGGTAAATCATCTTTGTATCCACAAAATGCCACTTTACAATGAAATCTACACTTCAAGGGATATGGAACCTTTTGTAATGACATAATCACTCTTCTCTATATTACAATTAAAATCAAAATATTTTTCCCTTATACCACATAGAATAATAATTTCACTCCCTCCAAGCATATTAAAAATACAAGTATCATTAATAAGGAAAACTTTTTCTTGGAATTATATATATATATATATATATATATATATATATATATATATATATGTATGTATATATATGTATGTATGTATACATATACATACATATATGTATACATATACATACATATATGTATACATATACATACATATATATACATATATATACATACATATATATACATATATATACATACATATATATACATATACACACATATATATATATATATATATATATATATATATATATATATATATATATATATATATATATATACATGGAAACAACTTGTGTTACCCAATGGTACCAAACTGAGCAAAATTCTTAAATTGAAGTTTTATTATAATGGTGCAAATTTTAAGGAAAATTTCGTCCAATTTTTATTCATTTTTTAAAACACCATAATATTAAGTTAATTATTTCTTCAATTGTATCATTTTCAAAACAACATAGTATTTAGTAGAACAACTTCCAGATAAGAGATTTTGCCGTAGCCAATTATACTAACTATTGCATAGAAAGAACTTGAATGACACATATCTACATATGTATAGAAATGAGCAATTCTACTAACATTACTGAAGTATGATTCAACCATTTTTCTACATCCAAGCATAACTCATAAAAATCTTTTTATTGTAGTCATTGTATCCTGGTTTATACATTGTTTGGCAATGAATATAACTTTCCAATCAATTGATGCATCAAATCTCACAATTTGACATAGTAATTAAGAATGTATCATTTATAATTTCAACTTTAGCATTTGGGAAAAATTGAAAAGTAAAACCATACAGGGAAAGTCTTTTAAGATTTCTCACTAATTGGCACAAAAACTTGTGGCAGTACGGTGCATAGAATCTAAAGAATTTTATCAAATTCTATAGTTTTATTATGATTGTTGTTATGAGTTTTGGTTGTTTATTAGCTAGCTATTCAATGTATTTCTTACCTATTTGTTCTACATATTGTTGTGGCTTCACAACACACACCCATTTTCATCCAGAAATAAGGACCCACCTTTCATATTATCTTCAAGTCATGGGGCCCACTGTTTAGAATAGGGTGCCTTCTGAGGTACCTCGAAGAGTGGGGACACTAGGTCCTAGGTCAAGGAGTCGAGAAGACTAGCATCAATCAATTTTTGCAAGCAAAAAACTAGCATTTTAAGAAGTTATGCAAAAGTGTGCACTTGCACACGTTGCGCACTTGCGTACCTACCCAATTTATGCAAGGTGTACAAGTCCTAGACTTGTGCAAAAGAAAATGTGTGTACCTAGGCACCCTACACACTTGCACACCTATCACAGGTCTATAAGGTGCATAGGTTCACCATCCCTATAAATAGGTTGGTCTCTCCCTCTGCTCACACCTTGTTTTCTAGCCTTCAAGTCCAATTGTGCACCATTGCACCTTTGACCTATGTAGTTTCTAGCTCTTGTGCACCCTTGCACGTCCGCACCTAGGTATACATTATACAACATTGCATTTGTGCATCATTGTACCCCAAATGCCCGCACACAACCCAATCGTGCAATCGTGCACCTTGTGCACATGTGAAAGTGTGTGCAAAAACTATCCTTGTGTATTTGCACACCTATGTAGGTCCAAAAGTGTGCACCTCACCCTTTTATGCATTACAGGCCCCCAAATCTCTATTTTAGTTATTTTTTTGGTCTTTTGGTCTTTTATTTCGCTTAATGTAATGTCTATATTGACCTTTATCTTTTTTGCAGGTAATCATGGCATCTTCATCATCCACACCATCCAAGGCATCACCAAAACTACTGGTGCTCAAACTCTAAGGTGTTTCAAAGAATTCTTGGTTCATCAACAAATATTCAAAAATCTAGGACACTAAACTTGGCCATATTGATTGGAATTGCTTCCTAGTCCTCTTCAATAAGCCCCACAAGTGATCAAATATGATTACCACAATGATTAGGAATGGATTAGTCATTGTTTCCTCTCACCTTACTTTAGTGAAATCATTAGAGCTAATCATGATCCTCACCCAACATTATATACCTAATGAAAGGCTGGTGAGGAGTGTCACAGGAGAGCTAGTTCTTGACCTCATGCCAAACAACATAAAGAAGGTCTTCCACTTACTATATTTTGATCACTTCTACAACATCTCATATGAGAGTGTTGACTGATGGTACCAAGAGAACAAACCCCAAGTAGAGGAGATTGTACAAAGAAGGTAACTGATAACCTAGACTCCCCATAATAGGAGGCCTAAAAAGGTGGACCTTACCCATGGATACATGATATTTGACATCAGATATTACATCATGCTTCCAAGCTAAGTGATATGCCTCTTCGCAACAAGCCACCTAGAGATGTGGATGGTCTACTTCATTGAAAAGATTAGGCTAGAGTGAAAATGATTGAAAGGGGAATGATCATCAATGAGTCTCTACATGATCAGATGGTATTAGTTCAAACTGATCCCAGATTTTACATGACTTCCTACATAGTATATCTGTACCCAACTACACTTATACCCAGGAATCACCAAAAGGGGCAATATCCAAGATGAAAATGTGTGGCAAATGTGTGGCCATACTTTGTGTGCCTACAAATGGTAAATAAAAACATCTGGGAGGGCAACCCAAGTGCCAAATTGTGAATGACGCGTTCATCTTTGTGGTAATGCATTTTATTGAGGGGGACTATGCAAAGAGGTTATCTGTAGAGGCTACCACATGAGTAACCCCAACGGGGGTTACTTCATCTAATTTAAAAAATTCACTTATACCCACGTGGTTGACTCCCTCCTATGCCCTAAAAAGCTCCCACACTATTATTTGCATAGGCTCATTCTTTTGGAGATTGCTACAAAATTAGACCCAGTCTACAATCAAGTAAGGAAGAAACATAGAAAGAATTGGGTGTGGCCAATAATCATCAGCCCATATGAAGTGAAGCAAAAGCAAGACATTTTTACATATGGGGTCAAGTGGAACCAATGTCCTTTGGAGGACTACCCCCTCACTAGACCATATTTTTAAAACATTGGCATGTTCCAACACGTGGCAAGAAAATAATTTGTGCCTACCTTGGCAGTTGAGGATCATTGGCTTAATAGAGTTGATGACTATGAAGTGAAAATAAAGGATTATTGTTAGATGGGGTTCGCACTAGTAGAAAAGGCCTTGAGCAGACAAATTCCCCTGAAGTTATCAGATAAGGACACCCCTAACATTCTTGATCCTATTTATAATATGGATAAGGTATATGAGAGGCTAGTGTTCAATGTTGAGGTTGACCAAGAAGAAAATGATGAAATCATCCATCAGACTCGACATGTTATTGATTTGACAAAGTGTTGGATAAGGAAGCCTTTTCAATTAGACCCACTTCCAAATGTTCCCACACTACATGCACCAGCTAGGCCAAATAAGGGGAAGGGAGTAAAGGTGACTATCCCGTCCTACCCAACTAAGTCCCAGTTCACTAGAGATAGTCTATGGGAATGCAAGGGACGTAGCATATTCTAAAAGAGAAGAAAAGAGTAAAGGTAAGATGAAAAGGCAAAGCCTTAGAAACTGAAGAAGAGGTACCTTCCACAGAGCCCCAAGTTCAAGCCACTCCCTCCATCCCAAAGAAGAGTAGAACAAAGAATATAGAAGTTGGGACAAAGATGAAGAGATTCAAGAAAATGTTGGCCTCCCTCTAAAGAAGAGAATGAGAGCAGCCTGGGAAGTGACTGAAGAAAGGAGAAAGAGCCAAACCCTAGTGCCCCCATCAACCCAAGACCAACCTATCCAAATAGAAAATATTACATATCTAGTGGGATGGACTGAGTCTACTCTAGCAAGTGGCTCTGACATTTTTGACCTTTTTAATTTTGATTAGATGCCTATTGGGATGGAGCTCAAGGAAGAACACATTCAAGATACTCCTTGTCCTGAGCTGAAAGATGATGAATATCAAAATATCCCACCTTTACTAAAGGACCTCTTGGCATACCTTCTCCTCCCCCAATAGAAGAAGAAGAAATTTTTGTGCCTCCTCCTACAAAAGAATAAAACCTAGCTATAGAGAAAGGAGAGGAGCCAATGGTTTAAATGAAGGAAGGAGAATGAGAGGAGAGACAAGTTGAAGTGCCAACCTCTTGACCTACCCAAGCTTCCTCTTTGCTCCCAATGACAATGATGGTCACCATTGCTCCCATTATAGAGTTCACAGTCACAAAAGAGGGAATTAATAGCTTTGGGATGAGGAGAGGCTTGGTGATGGTGACCCTTGCGTCACAAGGTCAAGATGCCTCTTTAGTGGGCACGACACCAACTTGGCTTTCTAGAAAAATGGAGACACGTTAAAGATTATATGTGCAGTTTGAGATAGAAGGAATGTTAGTGCTTAGATGGGTCATCACCACTATAACAACACCAATGGAGGATCCCCTTTAGATGGCCTTCGTGCGAATGGAATGACAAGAGGATATGGTGGCCCATATTTCCATTCCTCCTCCATATGTTGATCCAAAGACTATCACTACACAAGACTTTGAGATTCAAGAAGTGATTTTGGATAAACTGACGAAGGACACAACCAAAGCCTTGATGACATTAGGTCTAAAGCTAGTATTTAACTAGTTAGATGTTGGTGATAAGGAAATACAAATGTTGAGGATACATAATGAAGTTTTGAAAGGTTTTCTTAGAGAGGTAGTGGGTCCCATTGACCCTGGAAATATGGAAATAGCATTAGTGGCTATCCTCAAGAAATGAGCTCTGGCCTCGGGACCTAGTGATTCATTTTTGGATGCATGCAAGAGATGGTATCATAGTTTTGAGGATAGAGGGTGGAGATAATAAAGGAAAATATGCACATTTTTCATAGTATTAAGAAGAATGTGGATAACCTAGAAAAAGTATTAAATGAGGATTTTGGGTTTATAAATGAGATGTCCTCTTGGACAAATGATTTGGAGGCACTTAAGACCATAAAGGGTCAGAAATTCTAGATGTTGCTAGCTATTTATTGGGGAGAAGAGGTGGACAACATCGATGATTGGGTGGAAAGCACACAAGCTAGAAATAGAGTCATGAAAACATCCAGGATATGCAAGCTAGAGTTCATACTCGTATTTTGGAGGCAAATAATTACTATAATGTAGCAAGACTAGAGATTTTCAGCAATGAGTCCAGAGAATAACTGGGTTTCACAGAGGTAGTAGTCCAATAGTTCAAAGCCTCCTTTGAAGTAGTAGCCTCAGAAGATGGTGTCTAAAAAATCTTCAAGAGTAACCATGTGCTTAAGTAGATGGACTCAAAGTTGGACGATTTTGTAGCAGTGAGGAAAGAGGTGAGGGATTTTCACAGAGAAATGAGAAGCCAATATCAAACTCTTAGTCTCCTGGAACCTCAAGGAGTGGTCATGCTTATAAAAAAATTCAAGGAGGCTCATCAAACATCATTTTTTTCAAAAACCAACAAGTCCCAGATGTCAAAAAAAATAAAATTGTGGAGATAGAAAATCATGCCAGTTTTAGTCCTATCATGTTTCAACATTCCAAGGTGCACAGGTTCATATTTTGAGATTTTGGTGGAGAGGTTTTGTTTTGACACAAGGATTTGTAGTTGCACAACTTTTTAGATGTGCATGTGCGACGATTTTGGGAGACCTACAGTGGCACTGATAGTTAACTACTAGTTTTAGTTTTGAGTGGTTTTCATGCACCAAAAATGAATTTTGGCAAGATTTTAATTGGTAGTGACACTTAGAAGAGGATGAGTTTCATTTTTTAGAAGTTCAAGAGACTCCTAATCTTCTCTTCTCTCATCTTCTTCTTCTTAGTTATCTTTAAAGCCATGTAAAGTTTCATGCACCAATTAATGGATAATAAAGTGTGTGGACCCACTTAGCACCTAGTTAGGAGTTTGTTTATGCATAGTTTTCATAAAACTAGTAGTTTTAGCATGCTTTTTCCAAGGAAAAAATTACATCTAAAAATACATGAAATATTAGGTTTATTATAGATACATCATTGTAATATGTATTCAAGGCCAAAATTTTGATGCAATAAAGTATGTTAATGTTGCTCTCATTCTGCATGTAGCTTGTCTTGCTAGAATGTGCATTTATTTTATGAATTTTATCTTAATGAATTGTGATGGAGCCAATGGTTTTGTTTTTTTTGAATGACCATGCAATCTTTTAGCTCATGTATGTGTCATTTGCTAACAAATTCCTCTATTGTGACAAATTAGTCAAAGTATCACCCTTATGTTTTTTGTATAGCGATTTGTGTCATGTGTGCACACTCTGTGTGGCTACACAATTTGATGAATCATGAAACATATTTTGGTATTAGTTAGTTTCCTTCGAAGATTGCACTAGTGGATTTGAGGACACATCACTCCTACTTTCATTGGTTTCCTACCAATCCTGTTGAAGATTTAATTTGCAAACGCATTGTTGCTTTGACTTATGTCCATTAGGAATTTTATTTTCAGCAATTTTCTTTAATCTCTTGTTACCCTATCTCTATTATTTTCTTTTGAAATATGGTTAGAATAAAAATTCATATAGTTGAATTGTTAAAACTTGCATTCATCATAAAATCAAAATACAAAAAATATTGGATTGCAGTTATATTTGAATTGTGTAGAATTGTCAAAAGATACTAGCAAAGGCCTTCTTTTAAACATTGACTTTTATCTTCCATTGAGCTACCCTAGGGAGTCAAAAAAAAAATGTTGGAGTTGATTATCTTAATCATCTTTTCAAGAGAGAAATTCATATGAATTTTTGTCATTAGCATCATGCAAAATGACCACACAACAAAAATGGTGGTAGAAGGGGGTCCAATTGAGCATAGTTTTGTCCAAATCATAGTTCTATAGTTTAACAGGCTTGTTGTTTTCATAGTTCTATTTTCATAGTTTTTTTTTTGATAGTCTAACATGTTCGAAGGTGCATGACCTTACAGGTGTGCAACTTTGTAACTTTGCAGCTTCACAAGTTCAAAGGTGTGTATTTTTGCAAGTTGGACCATCCCAATCCACCATCTCCCTTGCAATGAGCTTTGAGGTCTTCGACCAATAAGAATGAGTTTCTACAACTCAATCATTTTGAAAAGCCTCATAGCAATAAGGGAATTCCAAGACTCCCCTCACTCCCACCACACATTTCATCATCATCTTCTACTTCACAACTCACTTTTCATCAATTATGTCCAATCAACAACAAAGCCAATCAATACCACCACCACTAATGGATTTCTTTGCAAACGCTTTCGATTCAACCACCAGTAAATTTTCCCTTTTTTTTCAACCAAAGGAAATTTTTTCTTATGATTTCTTTTCTTTTTTGTATATATCCCAAAAAGGTCAATATTTTGACCTTTTCAAAGTTTCACGTCAAAATTTTGATCAACACAAGATATAAAAAATAAAAAATAAAAAATTGATTCTCATTTCATTTTATTCTAGCTATGCATGGGAAGGAGAAAGGGTTAAGTGCAATAAAGGTATCTAATCAAATCTGACCTGGTGATTTCATGCATCTAGGTAAATTATGTTGGACATTGAACAATTCTTAACCCAACAAATGATTTGAAAGAGAAACTAATAGAAAACATTTGAGGTTAGTTTAAAGATTTTTCCAAGACCATACAAAATAGGAACAACTTCAAGAAATGTAGGCATGAGTCATAATAGTCTTCTGCCCTAAATCCAAATCATTAGGCACAATACATCCCTATAACTCATCGATGCATAAACAAAGATGGAGAGTTGAATATTGGCTAGAGAGTTGTGGAGAGTTTTGTATAGTTTCCTGATTAGTCAAACACATATGGGAATTGAGCACTATGTGAACACAAGATTCAAACATAGGATTTCAAGTTGGATCATGTCTGATCCAACATTGCACCTGCATCGTGTCTTATGTATAGAGATAATCAAACTTTTTTGAATGGTATCTTCTCTACAATGACATCCTCATTGGCTTTTATTAAAATAGGAATTTTTTAAAACCTAAAATGGATTCTGTATGAATTTATTAGAAAACAACGCTGACTTTTTATGAGATAGGTTTTAAAGCCTAAAATGGATTCCATATAGATGAGGTAGGTTTTAAATCCTAACCCATATTAAAAATTCCTCTAGTCTTAGTACTAGTTGTATCTTGTATATTCAAAATCATTTTAGTCCCTTTCCGCTCACCTTATGCATCCATTAATTGTGGCTTTTGGTAAGAAAGTCCAAGTAACCAAATTAGCAATGTCTTACTCTTGGGATCAAAATGCGACCATCTAACCAAATCACTATATTCAATCTCTAACCTAAAATTATCATTTGGTTGTCTTCTAAGATGGTCAATTATAAAAGAGGATTTCATGTCCTATCCTAATAGAAGTATCATAACACTTATTTTCACCAAATTCCTCGCTTTTTCTACACTTATATTGTGGCTCTTAGGATCAAATTGTACTAAAGATTTAACCAACTCCTCCTTCCTCTCATTAAATCCATTCTAAATATCCAAACCTTTATTCAATTCACTTTATTACAATTTAAATAATTTTGTTTTTGAAATCATCATCTTTAATAAAAATTCAAGACAACATAATTCTATCATCAGTGGCCTTAACAATTTCCATTGTGCTTTCACTTGATTCCTATGGTGGAGGTAATTGAGCTTCCCTCAGTATTCTTCTTATATATTTGAAATACTCACTAGACTCATGGATTTTTTCCTTGGTTGAGCCTCTAATGATTTGAGCCACTATCTTGATCTTTTTCTTCTTAAGTGTTGGTCTTTGTGATGATTCTACTTTACCACCCTCCTCAAAAAATTCAATATACCCACTTAGGGGGCTCAGGACTTTGGGAATACTTATCTTCATCAGGGTTAACCCTCTCTTCTAGCCTCGGGCTTCTAACTAGAGTGAATTCCATCAAATCAGCATAATTCTCAAACATTTTATCAATTCTTTGTAGGTAATTTAACTCAAGCTAAAATATCAAAAACTAAGATCATACTCCCTAAGATCACTCTCCACTCTCATAAGATCAAACCATTTCATTCTTCTTTCTTTCACCTTTTATTTTTTAAGGCACTTCCTAATAATATCTTCTTCATATAAATGCTCCTGATTTGGGAAAGCTACATTTTCCATTTACTTCAAAGTTTCTTGCAAGAATCCCACTACATTACACATCCTTCTATGCCAACATTTTGTACTACCTTAGGAACATGCACTATCATTTGATGCCCACTTTCCTATTATAAAATCTCCTACAACCCACAACCTAGGGAGAAAGGTATCTCTCTTCTTCCACAAACATAGATATTCTTTATCTTTGCTAATGTAAGTTTACAAATAAATTTAATTATACCTACCTTACATCATATTTGTTTTGGAAAAATATGGGGTGGCATTGGATAGGCATAAAACCTTATAATAGTGAAATGTTAAAACATAAAGATATCCACCCAATTATGTTTGTATGGAAAATTACTATCTATATGCAATGGCTTGATTATTCTCTTCAACATTGTAGGAATACTCTCTTCCCTAGTCCCTAACACAATTATGATAGGAATAACTATCCAATTATTAAAAATTAAGCAAAGAAGACACATGAGTACCACTCTCCCAAATACAGGTCCATTTTTCAACTAGCATAGGTATACCCATATTTGATATCATTAAAATCAACTCATCATATATGATATTAGAACTATAAAAAAAAGTAGATGCATAAGGAGAGAGTAATGCATGAAGTCTACCTTAGTGGAATCTTGTTGAATAGCCACCAAGTCATGTTGTATCCTCTTTACCAAGTATTCCACATATTCATACTCCTTGTTGACATGGGGATGTTGAATATACATTTCCATCATTAGAAAATCTTAAGTCACACTCTTATCACAATCCAATCCAAGGACTTTATCTAGTCCATATACAATGTATCTGATATGATTGTGGAAAGTTTCCAACTCAAATGGTGGTTTGACATCATTTGTAACTAGGGATATCCTTCTACCAAGTCTAGGCATGTACCTAGGAATAGAATTTCTCTTTAGCATAGCATTGTGGAGGTTATATTTCCTTATTTTGTCCTCCAAATTGACATCAATATAGGTTGCACCACTTATTCCAAAAGATTCAATGAAACTCACTATATCAATATTCACCAGGTTGGACTTTTTCATTTTCCTTATCACTTTGGCTAGAGGGTATTAATACTTTTCTAGGTCCTTAACTAGGTCCACATTTATGAATAAATTAATCATAATCGATTTCTCCAAGTTTATCTGCCAAGGGTTGCACATTGGTACTTCCCTCACTCCATTATCCATGAAATACATGAACAATGAAGTATTAGTAAAAAAATATCTAAATTAGTATCATGCATCCTTCCATGTGTGATCATTTCTAGAGATACTATTAGATGTCTTTGATAGAAGCTACACAAATTCTTCAAAAAAAATTTCAACCTTGGATCTAGTGATAACACTTGGATCCGTTATTATTAAATTCTCAAGAGCTTCTACAAAATGCATGACCACAAGAACTACTCTACAAATTAATAATTTTAACAACCCTTTACTATAGACACATAAATCTAACCTCAAGATTGGATATGAAAATCGACCAACTTTACAAATTTTCCCATTTCATGCAATAGCAAATATCTTATAGGTTCTTCAAAAAATCCTTTATAACTGAGATCAAGGTTATGGTGTGAATCCATGAGATGGAAATCTCAAACAACAAGGAATACCTTTAAACCTTCCCCAACTCAACATAGTCAGATCATATAGTCACTGGGGTACTTCACTCTAAAAATATACACGACTTATTGTCTAACCAGTGAGAAATAAGATCTTGACAATAAACCAATGATGTTAGGTACACCTTTAACATTAACATTAGTTCTAAACTTTATTCAACTATATAGAAAGCTTAAGAACCATCACATCTACTAGGTAAGGGAGTAAGTACCAAAGTTGCAACTAAATACAAGTACCCAATCTGATTTCACCATAACCAAAAACTAATTAACTTATTTAAAAACCACACCATACCCTTCTATCCCTCTTCATTACAATGGATTACATAATATATGACATAGAAAATGACTTTTCAACTTCCTAAAGACTGCTATCCAAGTGTACAAGCTTAATGACCCTTCACATTCCAAAATTGTCATTTTGCAAACAAATGTTGTCAACAACATTTTTAACAACTTTGCAATATTTTACAACTTTTTCCATTTTTGACATTTTATGCTACCATGGCCCTGCTTGGCACCTCAAATAGGTCCAAAGGATTAAAATGAGAATCTTAACATTATATTTTAATCCATCTATGACCTTGCATGGTATTTTGCACCTTTAGAGTGAAAGAAGAGCAACTAGGTGTGGGTTGAT
The DNA here is from genome assembly GCA_028749045.1 of Cupressus sempervirens. Classification (NCBI taxonomy): domain Eukaryota; kingdom Viridiplantae; phylum Streptophyta; class Pinopsida; order Cupressales; family Cupressaceae; genus Cupressus; species Cupressus sempervirens. The sequence goes on along the minus strand of CM053783.1, from coordinate 530,540,195 downwards.
AGAGTGAAAGCAGAGAAGCTAGGTGTCGGCCAAGATGGTAAGTGTTAAGAGTAAAGGACAATGTTAGCAAACTATTCCAAGTAGTCATTGATAGAGATAACTATATTTGTAAATCTTGCATTTTTAAATTATTTTTTATTATATACAAGATACTACTAATGCTTGTATAATTACATTTTGAATATTTATAGCCCGAATGTTTTCCTGTGAAGAAAGACCACACCTACCAATATGAACCCATAACAAAATAATGAGACAATTGTTAGATTGTGGTCTCGATTTTGAAGAAAAGTTGATAAATTTAATTCTCCTTACAAAAAGTGTAAGAGCTTAAAGAATTGAAGAATTCTAATTACAATAGCCCAGAGTCATTATAGGCAATATGGTCATGTTGAAGGGGGGCACATTTTTTGTCAATTGGTCAATGTGGATTTACAACTAGAGTAACATGGAGGTGTGAATATCCAAGCCGAGGATAACACTCCCATGGAAGAAGATGATCCTATGGCAGAGAACACAATTGTAGATGATGGTATTAGCATAGCTGATAATGTGCTAGAAAACATGATTGAAGAAAATGTTATTGGCACAACTAATCAAGATGATCATGATGATGAAGATGGTCTTGATATACCTATACTTGAGAATTCATATGAGCCCCTATACCAAGGCTCCCAAACAACTCTTCTCTCAGCTATAGTGTTGTTGATGAACTTGAAAGTTTTGAATAGTTTATCCAATGTAGCAATGTCATGTATGCTAAGTTATGCCATTTTTGTCATCTTAAATGTTAGCATACCATTACAATTAATTATATTAACAAATCATTTTTTTTTTGTAGGTTGATAGGTGAGTTTTTATTACCACCATCAAACATTTTGCCTAATTCGTACCAAGAATTATCTACTATCATGAATCAAATTAGAATGAAGTATCAGATAATACATGCATGTCCCAATGATTACATTCTATATCATAAACGATATGAATTTGTAAGAGAATGCATTGATTTTCATATTAGTAGATATCAGTAAGATCAAATAATAAAAAAGGTGGCTCACAAGGTTCTTTGGTATATTTTCGTTATTCCACGTCTTGAATGATTATTCAAGTGCACTAGCTTGGCACAATTTATGGATTACCATGCACACACTAGAAGTCAAGATGACATTATGTGAATAAATACAGATGGTTCTACATTTAAGGACATAGAATATAGGTGGCCAATATTTAAAGAAGAACCTCATAATCTAAAGCTTTTATTGGCAGTAGACAATGTGAATCCATTTGGAGATATGAGATCTTTTTACTCAGTGTGACCTACTTTTGTTATTAAAAATAACATTCCTCCTTGTATTTCTACAAAGAGGGAGCACATAATTTTGTCAATAATTGTACCAGGTATTTTTTTATATAATAGTTATCTAAATTAATTTGTAAACACTACATCAAAATGGTCATAATAATTATGTAATGTTTATGTTCATTCAAATAGGTAAGTACCAAGTTAAAGATATGAACATATATATTGAGCCCCTTATTGACGAGTTGTTGAAGTTAAGGAATGGAGTCACTATGTATGATATCTCTAGAGCAATAGGACAAAGACAATTTCAATTCCATGCAATGCTTATATGGACAATAAATGATGCCCATAGGTTAACTCATTTTTGCAATATGTTATATTGTTAAGGTCATTATTTTTGTATGTTATAGTTCTTACACATTATTGTTGTATGTTTAAGTGGCACATGATAATTGTACATGATCTTTTAGGTCTTCTAACCAAGCAAAAATGTGTATGTCTAGTTTGTGATGCGAAGATGAAATCTCATCATTCAAGAAGTTTATGAAAGCAGGTATTCGATGAGTTTAGTCACTTTCTCCATAATAATCATAAGTATTGAATAATTGAAAAATATATTTTTAATGGGAAAGAAAAGACAACATCAAGGCCACAAAGAATGACACCTCATCTATGAAAGTTGGAATACAATAGACTAAATTGTAGAGGTAATGTCATTCCATTTGATGATTTTTGTTTGAAATTTATATATTAATTTATTTTTTTAATTTAGTAATGATGTAATTGATGCTCATGAAGGTTGTCAAGGCATCAATGACCAACTTCCTAGAAGAATAAAAAGTTATCCTACTCAATTTAGTAGGTTTCCATACTACAAGGATCACCCAATCATGTATTTGTTTGATACTATGCATATTGGAAAGAATGTAATAGAGACACTATGGAAAGTATTGGATGGAAGTTGTGAGAAACAAAAAATTGCCAAGTTTTGTAATGATATTCATGAATCCAACCATGCATTGAAATTTTTTACTAAATCAAACAACAATGGTGACTACATAAATATGAGTGCCCTTCCTTGGTTATTAACGGAGCAAAAAAGTGATGTATTAAAAGAAGTCATAAAATAAAAATAATTCCCATAGCATTTGTTGCAAATATAAGCAGTCTTGTATCAAAGAAAGGTGATTTTGGGCCAATGTTGAAAATACATGATTGACATACCTTCGTCAAGGTGAATCATGTTGTTTATTTACAATATATTTTTAAAATTGAATGTACTTTTTATTGCATTATTTTATAATATATTGCAAAGATAACTTTTTAATTATTGTAGTGTGTCCTACCTCTATCCCTCCCACACTAGGTTGACAAGAGTGTTAAACAAGTTATACACGATCTTGGAAAATACATGAGGTTAGAAGTGTTATTTCTTAGATTTTTGTACATATATTATATTTATGAATTGCTTTAATTTTTATGTAATTTATTTTATATTTTTTTCTAAACTCTTGATTATATGTTATTGTGTGTTGAATCTCTTTTAGGTGGTTATCATCGAAAGAATTTGATAAAAAAGACATAAAATGTTGGAAGAGAAAAATTCCCCAACTTATGTGTGAAATGAAAATGTGTCTACATTCAACTTTTTTCAATGCTCAAGAACACTACCTCATACATCAAGTTGAAGATATTGAATTATGTGGGCCTATATAAACTAGGTCAATGTGAATGGTTGGGAGACACTTGAAACTTATGAAGGGATTGGTTTGAAAAAGAGCATGTCCTAAGGGTTCTATGTTGGAGAGATATATGGTCTACTAGACCATGTTGTACATCAGTGAATATCTTCCCATGTTTAGAGCAAACATGCATGTAGATTGTATTTTGAATCCCAACTCTATTAATAAATTTGAAGGGGATTACTTGATGGGGAAAAGTAGATTGAGGAAGGTGAGAGGTAATTATAAGATGTTATTGTAGTCTATTAATTCTTATAAATCTTTAATATAATTTTTTTCTAAGTGGTCGATTCATTTTCTTTATAGTTGGTCACGACTGGGATGCAATACATTTGTATATTGTAAAGAATCTTGATTGGATGATGGTATGGATTCAACAATCTCGAAAAAATGGTCACTCATTAACATGGGATGGTGTTGCATCATTGGTTTAAAAAGCTCATCGTAATGGAGATCTCAATGTTATGTCAATGGCACTTGATCTAGCATATGTTTTAAGAGGTAAAAAGGTATGTGGTGGTACAGTGCATACAAAAATAATTTTATCAAAATCCTACAAAAAAATTATGATAGTTGTTATGAGTTTTGGTTGTTTATTGGCAAGCTATTCAATTTATTTCTTACCTATTTGTTGTGCATATTGTTGTGGCTTCATGACACACACCCCATTTTTGTCCAAAAATGAGGACCCCCTTTCATCTTATCTTTGAGTCATGGGAACCACTCTTTACAATAGGGTGCCTTTCGAGGTACTTTAAGGAGTGGGGACACAAGGTCCTAGGTTAGGGAGTTGGGAAGACTAGCATCAATTGATTTTTGTAGGCAAAAAACTAGCATTTCAAAAAACTATGAAAAAGTGTGCACCCGCAAACATTGTGCACTTGTGTACCTACCCAATTTGTGCAAGGTGTGGAAGTCCAAAATTTGTGCAAAAGAAAATTTACACACCGAAGAACCCTACACACTTGTGCACCTATCACAGGCCTACAAGGTGTGTACATTTTCCATGCCTATAAATAGGCTAGTCTCTCCCTCTACCCACACCTTTTCTTCTAGCCTTCAAGTCCAATTGCACATCGTCGCACTTTTGGCCTCCATAGTTTCTAGCTCTTGAAAACCCTTGCACATCCACAACTAGGTATACATTATACAACATCACATTTGTACATCCCTATACCCCTAATTCTTGTGCACAACCCAGTTCCACAATCATGTACCTTGTGTTGATGTATAGGTGTGCAACCTTTGCGAGTGTGCATAAACTAGCCCTTCACATTTGCACACCTACATAGGTCCACAACTATGCAAGTGTGCACCTCCCCCTTTTGTGCATTATAGGCCCTCAAATCTCTATTATAGTTAATTTTTTTAGTCTTTTGGTATTTTTTCACTTACTATCATGTCGATACTAACCTCTATCTTTTTTGTAGGTAATCATGGAATCTTCATCATCTGCGCCATCCAAGGCATCACTAAAACTAGTGGTGTTCAAATTCCAAGGCATCCAGAAGAAGTCCCAATTCATTGACAGACATTTAGAAATCCAAGACACTAAACTTGGCCATATTAATTGGAACTGCTTCCTAGTCCTCTTTAATAAGCCCCACGAGCGGTCAAAGATGATCACTGCAATGATCAAGAATTGATTATTCATGATTTTCGCTCACCCTAATTCAATGCAATCATTAGAGCTAATCACGATCCTCTCTAGCCATTATATACATGATGAAAGGTTAGTGAGGAGTGTCATAGGAGAGCTAGTTCTTGACCACAAGCCAGACAACATAAAGCAGGCCTTCCACTTATTTTCTTTGATCATGTCTATAACATCTCATATGAGGATGTTGACCGATGGTACTTGGAGAATAGATTCCAAGTCAAAGATACCTAATAACCTAGACTCCCCATAATAGGAGGCCTAGAAAGGTGGACCTTATCTATGGATACATGATATATGACATTAGATACTACATCATGCTTCTAAACTAAGTGATAGGCCTCTCTACAACAAGCCACCTAGAAACATGGATGATCTATTTCATTGAAAAGATTAAGACTAGGGAAAACATGAATGAAAGTGGAACGATCTTCAGTGACCCTCTACATGATCAAATTGTATCAGATCAAACTAACCCCATATTTTACATGACCTCCTACATAGTATATCTATTAGCATCTTAGCTACCCTTGTACTTGGAACTCACCAAAATGAGCAGTATCTAGGATAAAAATGTGTGACCATACCTTGTGTACCCATAAATGGTAAAGAAAGATGTCTTGGAGGGAAGCCCCAAGTACTGAATTGTGAACGACGCATTCATCTTTGTGGTAATGCATTTTATCGAGGGGGACTATGCAAAGAGGTTGTTTGTAGAGGCTGTTGCATAGGTAATCCAAGTGGGGGGTTACTTTATATAATTCAAAAAATTCTCTTATACACATGTGGTTAACTCCCTCGTTTTCCCTAAGAAGCTCCCACACTATTCCTTGGATACACTAGTTTAGTTTGACTCATTTTTTGATGAAAATTAGTCAAATTTTTTACTCATGTTGGTCAAAATTTTGACCAAATACTTTATCTCTATTTTTGTTGTTGAATATTCAACCAAGTCTTGTAGGTGTCAGAATTATAGTGATACAGTTGGTTGAAAATGACCTCCCTTTTTAATATGACCATTTATCAAAATTTTGACCAAGTTTGGTTGAAATGTCAACCAAAGCATCGACCAAGATGTCAAACCCATGACAACATCCTAGGCAATGCACCAAAGATTGGTCAAAAGTTTGACCAATGTTGGCCCTTGATCAACCAGAATGTCAAACCCACGATGACATCTTGGTCAATGCATTGGTCTAAATTCCAATAAATTTTTAGTGGAAATTTTGACCAAGATTAGTTGAAAGTTCCACCAATGTTGGGAAATATTGGTGAAAATTTCAACCCATGTGTTTTGTTTTAAAAAAAAAATTAATGGAAGATAAATATCCAAAGTAAGCACTGATGACAACCTAGTCAGTGATTAGTTTGGATATTTATCTTTAGGTATTTGATGGGTCTACCACCACCTTGAAATGAGATTTCACATACCTATATTGATGGCACTACAAGTGGATAGAGATGGATGAGGTTCCCATCTATCAGGGTGTCTCATTCCCTACATCTAGACCATGGAGAGGGAGAGAATATATGTTGGGGTTGTAGCATACTGGCCCACCTATACCATGAGTAGGCATGTGATTTAATCTTATCCTATTGATTCTTATCTCCCTCACACCCACATATTCCAAAGGTAAACCAAAACAAACATGATTGAATCCACACACAAAACAAAGGGTACCCACCATGCTTAATATCATATTCATAAAATGATTGAATCTTCTAGCAACACAAGGCCTCCACTAAATGATTAATGATTAAGGCACGAAGATTAAGTTGGCCCATGCATTCATCTAATTATAGATGGTTTCAAAGAAAAGTTGTTTTGAGCATGTAGTACAATTGCTAATCAATTATTTTTTAACATAACAGTTATTCCATGGAAAACAAAAAAAATTATTGCTTAATTAAATGAATCTAACTACAAGATAATTGCATTGCCTCATGTAGTCATTGCTTGAGGAGATGTAACCTTAGACTCATGATTAACCTTAACACGTCATCAATTCATTCACTTTATTCCTCTAAAATAGTACATAGTAGAAAATTGTAGTAACAACTTAGGGAATCAAAAATCAAGGCAGAATTTAAGTATATCACATGTGCATTGGTTGATCCACCAACTATTGGCAAAACTAGACTTTATACATAGTCTGAGAAGTTAGCTTAGTTACATCTTAAATTCTACTAGGGAGATAGGTGACACCTCCCTAACATTGAGGGTGACTTATTCCTTAATGAAACTAAAAGACCTCAACTAACTAACAAGTGTCTCAGTCATGTTTTTTTTCTTAATTAGTAGACAAAAATATAGGAACATGCAAGAATCACTACATGAGTTAATGAAACATGATATTATCATCCTGAAAAATCCTCTAGATCCTTTGGCTGTTAATTCATCCCAAGACAAAGTTTTCAAAGTTTTCTAGCAATTGCATTTGGTATGTGTCCTCTAACTTCTTCCACACAGGTTGCAAGGGCTCTCTTAACAAAAAAGTATCCATTCACATTATACCATTAATAATAATATGATAGTATAATAACCATCAAAAATTACATACCATAAACATTCATTATATATAATATATCTCATAATTAAATGAAAAAATTTTCACACATTAAAGTTTGGTGGAAGTAATGAATAGGATAAAGAAGCTAAAATTGTACCAATTGTAGGACTCGTAACTTCCCCCATTACACTTTTAGTTGTCCTCACACAAACAAGGGCCTAAGATTAAAATACAACACATCACATCTATAACCTATGAATTTTTACTTAGTACCTTTTTTATTTATTTTAATTATTTTATTGTTTTGGTCTAAGTAGAAATATTTCAAGAGTTTCAATGTATGTCATCTCATCATCAACATCTTTTGCCTCCTCCCCTACATCATCATTCTCATGGTCCTCCCAATACACAACTTAACTAAGAACAATTGAAACTTCATATCAAGCACTACTATTATTTCAAGCTTACATGGAAAAAATAAAAATCAATCATTACCTTGTGTCGATGTCTAGAAAATAGGTAGTCATTTAGTATTTACTAATTTATCTAAAACAAAGCTTATAAAAGTTGAACTAGACTTACACTAAGCGACATATCATTGTCAAACAAGTCGTATTCTAAAGAAATATCCTGAAGTCCTCTTTTTGTCACCTGCATCCCCTGCCCAGTCAAAACCCACAATTCCCTATAGCATCAATTCATCATTCCCTAAATATCTCATACCAAAATGTATTGTGCCCTTTAATTGCAATAACTCATTGTATCTATCTTGATTATTTCAAAGACTATTTCTAACATGACTAATAGATGTGTATTGTATGCTAAAATATGAAATAATATGGCATGTTCTCTAGAAAAAAATATATTGTGATTTTTTTGGGGGAAGAAACCATTAATATGAGTGCTCTTCTTTGTAAAAACCACTCATTTGAAAGTTATCAATTTAGGAACTAGCTTGGTACTGGGTTCTAAAAGACCATCTAGCTATAATGGATTCCCTTTCTTTGGCAATAAAGATGTAAGTTAACTTGGATTGGCAACTCCAACCTTTAACTTAGAGATTTGACTACTTCTAATGTTAAACCAAACAATAGATATGGTGACATGATGGAGTTTGGTGCTAAGATAGACATGTTGGCTCCAATTTCCTATATAGTAATATAAAATGAGTTCACCCATTATTTAGCATAGTAATATAGGATATCATTTTTCGGAAAACTCTTACCATTATAAAATAATCAATAGGCAAAGAAAGGTCAAATCAGCTAATGAATTGAAAAATAATGATTGAAAAAAGCTGCAAAAATTAGATGTTGTAACATGCAGTAGGATACAATTAATATTGATAAACATCTTACTTGGGATCTTGAGTTATGCAGTGTAAGATAAACAATGACTCCACGGTCTCAAGTTGTAGAAGGTTATAGCAGTCTTCATATCTAATTATTATGTCATCTAGGAACTCAAAACTTTTATTTCCTCCCTATAATCCATCTTCATAAAATTCTTATTTAAAAAGTTTCAAATTCATAATTATACCCTCAAAACAAGCTATAAAAAACATGAGTAGTGAGAAAAATAACAAAATGTATTTGATGTAGGTTATTAATTCCTCCAAAGTAGCTCACCTGTGTATGAAAATGTGCAATTTCTAGTGCCAAGTCAGCTAGTAGTTTTTATAGAATACATCTCATAACAAGTCTTCATGAAGTTGTTGATGAAGACAAAGAGGAAGCAAAGCTTGATGAAAAAAGAATGATACTAGTTGTTACCATTTTATGTCCCTTGAAAATTTGGTAAATTTTTTTCATAAGCACAATCAAGGCTAAGAATAACAAGGTAGACACCAAGTGAATGGTGAAAGGCCAATAAATATGGCACAATGATGATGAGAAGTTGCTGATAGGGGTAGGGGTATCTAGGCTTGAGGAATCTAAAGATGTGGACATCATAAGAATGAAGATTCATGTGAAAACTATTCCAACCATGTTTATGGGGACAACCTATACTAGTATGAAGGTATTTCTTTGGTTTTTGATACCAAGCATGAATGTGTTACATGTGTATCCTCATGTGGTATAGATTTCTATCGTGGCGGACTTTACAAGGATATGTTAAAGTCACATAGTGGCAAGGTTGTGTTACTTATTTTTCTTTATAATGATTTGGTCATTAGATCCAAAGCACAAGAGGAAGAAATGAATGTTTAGAAGAAAGGTATAGGGTATACACTTCCAAAAGGCATCTAAGAACATGACTAATCAGTGTGGACAACAAGATGCAAGCATGGATAAGCATGGAAAAGAAAAAGGTACATTCAAAAGGCTTTCAAGTAGACAAGCAATCCTAGAGCATCACAAGGCAAAGTACAAATGTTCTTGATCACTTGGAAATGTTTGTATTGTTTAGTATGGTGAACCTCAACTCATGTTGGTTGCAATTGAAAAGTTCAACTAAATATGTTTTGAATCAAATATCTCATAATAGAGTAATATAAAATGCTTCTAAATTAGTATCTTACATCTAAAAAATAATAATAAAGTGCTTTTAAAATATTATTTTATATCTCAAAAGACCATAAGTGATACTGAAATATTCTCAATGATAATAATTTTAGTAGATATGTAAAATAGTTGAGTGTTGATAGTTTTATATTATATTATAAAGGCATTCTAGTACAAAAGAAGAGAGCAACTATTTGAGCCACATTTTAGATACTATTTTTCAAGTAGAATTTCCTTGTTATTGCATATAAGAGGATGATAGAGTTCAAAACATCAATAAACTTTGAGTAGAGAATTTGCAGGATTATAGGTACAAGATGCAATGGAAAGTTAAAGAATGAAATGATGGAATACTTTAGAATAACTGATGGGGGGGGGGGGGGGGGGGGGTTGGGGTGAATTAGTTATCCAGGGTCCAAATGTATAAATAAAACTTTTCACAACTTAGTGAACCCATAAAACATTGTTCATCATGCATGCATCCATAATATTATGCAATTATTTAAAACTTGTAGGTTACTTTTCAAATCAACTTGTAGAAACATGAAACATGACAGATTCATCAACACACTTGACACAATGATTTATGTGGAAACCCAATTTGGGAAAAAACACCAATAACATGCTACTCTTTTTCACTCTTATGAAGTGATGCCTTGTAAAAGGCCAACCCTGTTAAAGGTTACAATACACACTGTTAAATGTGACCCTATTAATGGATTTAAATCACCTTGTTAGGAGTGAGCCTTGTTAGAGGACTTTAGACCATTCACTTGGAATGTCACTCAGTTAAAGGATTTACAAATGATTGTTAGGTCAACCTTAATCCAAAGGATTTATCCTAGACTAATACAATTATTAGAGAGTAATAGTAAGGATTGATCTAATAACAACTTACAACTCCATTTGTAAATTATAGATCTTTTTTTTAGTCCTCCATTCTACCTGACCTTTACTCATTGTAGCTCTAATAGGTTGTTCACCCTTCAAACATTCATATCATTAAGCCTTCTTTCTTGACATTCCATTATAGACTCTTCCCTTCGATCACTTGATGAAGCAAGACCCTTGAATCCTTGGCTTCCTTAGGTTCTCACACATGACAACCTTTGCTTCTGACTAGTCATTCCCATAAATAAGGAATTAAGATATTTTTGCTACTCATTCTCCATCGTCCAATTTAGGGTTAGGATAGATTAGGTAGGATACAATGAATCTACCTCATATTTCGTATCTATTCTAGAAACATCTCCTTGAATCCTCTTTGAATTTTCCTAAACATGATCTACCTTGAATCTTGTGCCTCTAATCCATCAATCTTGTCTTCCACCTAGTTTACATAATCCAAGAAAAAAAACTTGTTAGCTTAGATCCATCAAATTCATGAGCTTTCAAATAATGTAGCAACTCAACATTATTTGGCTTCTGATGCTTGGCATATACTGCAATGTTCATCATCCTCTATGAAATTACTCGGCAAGAATTAAAGTTTGTTAGTTCTCAGCATCAACTAAACTTTACGCAACATCCACTCTTCTACTTGGCATACACTGGAATAAGTATTTACTTGTCTCCAACTAATTTTCTACTTGGCTTGCACTAACTTTTCGCAGCACCTACTATCCACTCGGTCAAGCTTGGCACACAAACTTTTTGTAACTTGTTCTTCTAAACTTTCAATGAGATAGTTGTTGTAGAAATCTATCGAGATGTTTAAAGAAAAAATATATTAAACATGCTTTGGGAGACATTAAGATAAATAAGTGCACAAGACTAGTGCATGACTTCTACCAAGGCATGTGTCTAATACCTATATTAACATGCATAATAGTTTCATTATATGTCTAAAGTAGTCATCTCTATAGTGATTAAAGAAAAACACTGATCTTTTGTATAACACTGATGTTTCGCCTGTATAAAAACTATCTAGATGCAATATATATTTGTTAAATTTTCAAGCTTCTAAAATCTAATTTCTTAAGAAATTTTATAAAAACAAACAACTGAATACTGAGAAAATGTAACAAATGCATAAGTCAAAAACCTCAATTGATATCAAGAAGTCATAGTCACATAATTAATAATAATAAGATTAGGTATTATAGTAATTACATATAGTTCATCTACAACAAATTCCAAAATGTGTATAAATTAACAGTTTGTAGGATATCTTCAGGGATTGAGTTTTTGCAAACACTTGATCTTGGCATCTTTTCTTGCAATGTTTTCCTTCAATTTGGAAATTTGTTCCTTGAGATCTCTAACATCCTTTCTTTCCTTGTTGCTACGTACAACACCGAGTTCCAAGCTAGACACTCTCTTTGCAAATTTTAAAGTGTTGATTGTCTCCAAGTAAGAGTCAATGTTTGAATTGAGATGTACATACATGAGTGTCTTTGCTTGGCCACCCAAGGAATCCTAAAGAATTTGGGTCATTTTGATGTTATGATATGGGACATGTGTAGTCTTATTAGTTAAATAAAATATAACATCCCCAAGAGCAGAGAGAGATTTGTTTATATGTGTTTCTTCTTTAAGTCTTTCCCCAATGGTCTCTGACTTGTCAATCCTCTCACTCCCTACAAGATCAAACAAATGAAGGCATCCTCTTACACTTGCTCCACAAGATAAGTTTGTCCCTTCTAGTGCAACTCAATATTTTGCAAATATTTTTCACATTTTACCTACTTTCATTTCTTATCTCTATATGTCCTAGGTAGATTTTTTTGATCAAAATAAGGAATCATTTATCGCATCTCTTTGTGTTTTTTTAGAAAATAGCTATTTGTCACTCAAGTCAAAGAATCCTGTTGTAGAATTGCACTCCTAGGGCTTACTCATCACATGGCAATATCCATTGATCAATCTAGGCCTTGGTATTTTTTGAATTCCTGAATATATTATCATATTTAGATTATTGCTATAGCTATAGTGATGAGGCATTAGATATTAGGGTATCTTTTAGTGATTGCAATTTGGGCAGCTTGAAGTAGGGTATGATATCGCTATAGCATATAGAAATTGGACTCATTATTGTGTGGAGAAGACTCATTATTGATATGGTGATAAGCAATGGAATTGAATTATCACTATAACTTATAGTGATATATCTCATTGGTGAGCCAAGCATTTGGAATTTTAGTATACCAATGAGCAATAAGTCTTCATATATCATTCTATGCTATAGCAATCATGATCTTTTGTTGAGTGGTGAGAGCACAAAAATGATATAGTGATTAGTGATGAAACTTTGAGCTCATTGTAACTTATAGTGATGGATGGTTGTATTATTAAAAGTGCATTACTATGAGTTGCGGCAATCAATTGAAACTAATCGTTGATCGCATTTTGTGTTATGGAGATATAGTGATCAATGATGAGCTGTAGGATATTTCTATATGTTATAGTGACATTTCAAGTGCCAATATCAAAGGCTGAAGTTTTGATATCACCATACCTAATAGCGAGAAGGTGTATCAAAGATCACAGATGAAGGGTTTCTAGTATAGCAATAAGCGATGGTGATATTGACAATGTTATGGTGATAGACATGAAGTTAAAAGTAGTTTTCTATTTGTGAGAATAGGCTATAGTGATCAAAATTTTGTATATTTATATCGCTGAAAGTTGTAGCAATCAAATGTTTGAATATGTTTCATCAAGCATGGAAATAAGTGTATGAAAGGACTTATGACAACCAGTTTATTTGGTACAATGATAAAAAAATGGCTTTATGTTTAAATTCATGTGGAAAGTAAATGCATGAATGTAGTCTATTTAGTAATAAAATAAAATCATTACTAGTTTGAGCTCACAAATTCTTAAAGGAAAATTGTGAGATTATTGTTTGTATTTAGTTTTTATGAAGAGTTGTACTCAAAAAAAGTTTCGAAAGGTATCATGGAGAGTTATAGTTCTACACAGAAGAGGAAAGAAAAGAAAGTCAAAAGGGGTAAAGATAATAAGAACTAGAAAGTAGATGATGAAGTGTCACCAAGGAAATTGAATGAAGACCTCATTGAAAAGATGGATTTTATAGGTCCTAAGTCAAGAAGAAGAAAATTCACATTCCTAGACAAAATTGAGGACAAGTACAGTGACACTTGAGATGTATGGACTATGACTGGGGGTTATGAGCTCTTTTTATATCATTATGTGAGGTGAAATCACAAGGCACCTATCTATCATCCTTGGGAGATGAATTTTGGAAAATTGGCAGTGGTAAATGTGTTTGTGAATGTGGAGTTACTCAAGGTCATTATAAGAAAATATAATGCTAAAGACAAATGCATATACAACAAGGATAGGGAAAAATTCATGGAGATATCTATTAAATCTCTAAATGAATCTTTTAGACTCATTGACAATCTAACTAAAAGGTTGTCATTCACAAAATTGGAAAATGAGTATGAGAGGTAAGATATTTCATATCTACAATGGAAATTGATGTTGCACAAAATAGAAAAGTATCCTCTAACTACAGTAGATGGACCTCCATTCAACATCAAATTGTTTAAGACATACTTCGACATTACATACCAATCATGTGGACAAGTAGGAGGGATGGAAGCTCTTGATATGATGGAAATTGGTCCCATGGTGTTAACATTAGAAATGTAAATGTTGGAGTCCAAACCCTATGATTATGTAGAGTATGTTTTTGATAACATTCATACTTCTTTTTTTAATTTTGAAGATGTTAAGTACCCTACTTTTAAATAGTATTCCTTTCTTATGCATATGTTGGAATTCTTTAGAATAACTAAGGGTGGGGGTGAATCAGTTATCCAAGGTCCAAACTTACAAATAAAAATTTTCACAACTTAGTGAACCCATATGCATAAAACATAGTCATCATGTATGCATCCATTAGATCATACAATCACTTAAACTTGTATGTTATTGTCAAATCAACTTTATAGAAATCTAAGCACAAAATCTAATAGATTTAATAACACATTTGACACGATGATTTTACATGGAAACCCAATTTGGAAAAAACCACTAGTAACATGCTACTCATTCTCACTCTTTTGAAGTGATTCCCTATGAAAGGCCAACCCTATTAAAGGTTATAATGCACACTATTAAATGTGACCTAGTTAGAGGATTTCAATCACCCTATTAGGAGTGAGCCTTATTAGAGGACATTAGATCATTCACTTGGAATCTCACCTAGTTAAATGATTTACAAATGACTATTAGGTCAACCTTAATCCAAAGGATTTATCCTAGACTATTACAATGACTAGAAAGTAACTATAAGGATTGATCTAGCAAAAAAATTATAACTCACTTTTTAAATTATATATCTTTGTTTTACTCCTCCATTCTACTTGCCTTTCATACACTTTGGCTCTGATAGCTTGTTCACCCTTAAGCCTTCTTTCTTTGCTTGCCAATAACAGTCTCTTCTCTTTGGTCACTAGATGAAGCAATACCTTAGACTCATTTTCTTCCTTAGGTTCTCACACATGACAACCTTTTCTTTTGACCATCCATCTTTATAAATAGAAAATTAAGATCTTTTGTCATTCAACCTCTATTTTCCATTTTAGAGTTAAGTAGAATTAGGTCGGATTCAATGAATCTACCCATCTTTTCATTTTATTCTCTTCTAGAAACTTCACCTTCAATCCTCTTTGAATTCACCTCAAAATGGTTCATCTTGAATTCTATGTTACTGGCTCATCAAGCTTATCTTCCACATGGTTCACACAACCCAAGAAATCAAACTTTCTAGCTTAGATTCATTGAATTCACGATCTTTCTCATAATGTTAACACTCGACATTAACTTTCTTCTAATGCTTGGCACAAACTGCATTGCTCAACATCCACTATCCAATCACTTGGCATGAACTAAAGTTTACTAGTGCCCAAGATCAAAAAAAAATTACTTGGCTTACATAGTATCACTTGGCATATAGTGAAATTTGATTTTACTTGGCTCCAACTAATTTTCTACTCAGCTTACACTAACTTTTCTCAGCACCTACTATGCAAATTGCTAAACTTGGTAGACTCAATTTATTTTAATTATTCTTCTAAACTTAATTAGTGTATCCATCATTTGCAACCTTAAGTAGATAATCAATGCACTATAACATCACTATCTTAAAGTGATCCTTGTACTCCTTTTCCATATCATAACTCAACCTTTCCTCTAGGTGTTATTGTTACCCCATTTGATCAAATCATCTTCATCAATCAAACAAATACTAGTGCTCAAATAATCTAAGCAGTTGTCTCACCAGCAAGTAGTAGGTTTGACATCAGTGAAAAAATAATAATTGAAACACATTCTCATACTTGTATCAATTTTTCTTCAACAACATATGGTTTTATATTTTGGGCACATGAGAGGATTGTGGGGTGAGGGTTTGAAATTGAATTTGAGGGAGTCTAATGGGGAAATGAAGCCTGTTAAAATGTGGACACCAGTATGGGATTATAGGTTTAGTGTTTCTTGTTACCTTACATTTGAAGATCATTTTGTTCAACCTTTTGTACACTTTGTTTGGACAACAGTATTTTCCCTCAATTAGCCATGATATTAAAATATTTTTAAGACCTAGGGACAATCATTTGGGAGAGAAAATCAAACACAATTGGGGAGATTGGTATACATATGATTAATTCACTTCTATTAGAGTATTTTGGTTTAAAGGAAGGCTATATAGATTACCAGCATCAGTGCTTGATAGAATTGCATATCTAGAAATTGTAAGGTAGATTTATGAATCTAGCAAACAACATTTCAAAGGTAAACAAACAAAGAAAACTTTCCTTCCATCAACTTAATCTTTTGGAGACTTTATTATTTTTGCAACTAAGTCATATGAAAATATTGGAGAGAAATTGAATAATGAATATCACATCTACACCATGGATTCCTAGAGTCATTATGATCTAGAAGGATACATTCATGCCTGTAGGAAATCATAGAAATTGGGTGATTATATTCACCAAGGAATTGAAGATGAGGAAGGTTTCAAGAATTTGGAGTGGGAAGAAGTACTACAAAAGATTTAGGAATAAAATAGGAAACTATTAGAACAAAGGGAAAAATCCAAAGAACAATTTAAAGAAGACACTTAAACAATTCCATATTCCCCTCTTCTAATTTCAAGAACTATAGACAAGCTAGTAGTTTAGCCCTTGGAGCATGATGTGCAGATCCTTGATAGGATAAATGCCAAGAAGGATGAAAGAATTTTGGATTCAAGAAAATTTATAAATGATAATGCTTTTACTAAATCCAAGGACTTTATGGTTGATTTTTATAAACACAAGCAAATTATTGAGATAGAATATCCAAAATATCTCTCCTAAGAATGAACAAGAAATATTGAAAAAATTGAAGGAAGATATCAAAAGGGAAGTTAAGCATATGAGTCTAGAAAGAAGAAAGAAACTATTTAATGAAGTAAGGGTGATGGTTTTTCTTGGCTAGGATTTGTGTGCATCATATATTTTTTATAGTTTAATTAAATCTGGTAAACAAGATATGAAACTTGATGTACAGGGAGTCAAAGATGTCATAATTGGTTCAAGATTTGTGGAAGACAAAAAATAAATTTCATTGTAGGCCTTATACCCACCATAAGAAAGGCCAAACATTATTAATGTTGATCAAGATTTTGGTCATTTGATGACACTAAAATTAGGGGTGACAGACCCTAACAAGGTTGCAGGTATCAAGTTGATATGGAATTGTTTAAACAAGTGTGAAGCAAGTGACATTTGAGAGGGATAACAAGAAGAGATTATAAGAAAAATATGTTAAAGCCAAGGTAGTGTCAAGTGCAACCAATGATACAATCATCTACTAATTTTCTGAGAATTGAATTAAAGAAATTACAAGAAGAGAATACAAAATTGAAAGATGTTTCGATGATTAGAAGAGAAGTCTTTGGCACTCTAATAAGAAATTATTTTAATAAGTTTCTTGAGAAATTAGGTCAGGTTTGGGATATTTATAGTAATTATAAACCCCTAGCTTTGAGACATAATGAGATATATAAGAGCTTGGTCAAAGAAAAGAATACCCTTGAAGAAGATGAAGATATTTAGGAAGTAGAAAGGTTAATTGAGGACCATACTACATATTCACATGAATTTGAGTTTTCTTTCAAGTTAATGGAGGAATTGGTTATAGAACATGGAGTTATATCTTGGCATGATGAAAATGGGGACACCGTTGATGAAGAGAGATGGATGGATATGTGTTATGTGATGTAGGAACGATCCCTAGAAGCTACACAGAATGATGACCTAGAGATGTAAAAGGGCAACATGTAGATGGAGCAAATGTTCAAAATAAAGATCAAGGCAAGAGAAGTAATCAACGATGCAGATTTACTAGCAGATGTCAAATATGCAAAACACATCAGGCAATGTAATGATTTTATTGAATCATCATCATCAGAATCGGTAGCATAAGCCTTTGTTCTATAAACTTGTTTTATGTGCATGCAATTAATTGTTAATGAGTTAGTTAGTTGTAAATTTTGCAAACAAAGGGACATACCCTTTCACTATGTAACCAATATAATGCCTATAATTATAAGAGCCAAATTTAGAATAGGATATCATATCATATAGAATTATTGTCAAGACATTATTCTTATAGTTATATAGAGAGAAGTTGATTATATTGTCTACTCTAGATTTTGTCAAATGTATGCACCAACAGCACATGAAAAATTGTGGTGAAAGTATCTTCAAGTTCAATACAAAGACTTATGTGCTTAATTGATCTTTTAGTGATATCATTCATATCCCTTTCATTTTGTTTCCTCTGATTAAATTTTCAAAGTTTTCTTTAATTGATAGTCCAATTGGGTGAATGCAGTTTGGGATTTCATTATTTAAAAATAGTAGTACTGTATTAAGTGATTAATCTATAGTGTTGTCTTGTTCAGCTCTTGAGGGGAGTTAAAATCAATAAGATTAACTATTAAAGTTTTCCTGGGCATTTCAAACAGTTCATACTTCATTAAAGTGACAAAAAATTTATATTAAAGGGATTTATTGCTTGTCTCTGAGGTTTACATAAGCATCATGAATGATTAATAGTAATTTGGTGAAGAATCAATTGGTTAAGGCACTGGTCTGATAATATTGATTTAAGTCTTCATGTATATTGTAGAAAGAACATACATCCAAGTAATAGAGATAGAAAAAGCATACACATACTTATAGAACTTTATTTACCTTCAAACCTTTATTTATCTTTTATCAACACCTGTAATACCATGAGTTATCTGCTAAAAGCCTCTAGGGTGTGTAGTATAGGCCTATTAGCCTTGGTCTTATAGAGCCATAATTGCAGAGGTTTACATTCATTTTGATTGGAACTTGTCATATGAGGCTTGTGGAGTTGGGAATGGGATCTCCATGGTCAAGGAAATTTTTTGGATTTTATAGATATAAATTTAAATGGGGAGAAATGGGGAGTTTGAGAAGGCTGAAATGGAACAATTGGTAGGGATAGGGTTGTGGTGCTCCCATCCAAATCCAATTGCAAGACCCAAAATAAGGCAAGTGGTAAAGTTGTTGAAGTTGGAAGATAAAGTACATAATCTTCCTCTAGATATTCATACCTATACGATAGAGTATCATCCCATCATTCTATACCTACAATGAATGAAATCTAATGTCAAATTATGATGCCTCCTCTTGTTTTGAGGAGCACAAAGCTGTTGCACTAAAGGGGACTCTATTGCAATAACAAGTAAATGGGTTAAATTGGTATACTCTTTTTCTCTTTTTTACTATTACAAGTATTTCATTAATAGAACATAACATGCATTTTTCTTACTTGACAATCCACATCATGTAAAATAACATTTTGATTCGTTACCACCTCAACATGTTGAACACTTAGAACATGCTCCACTCCTTCACCATGATGTTCAACATGCTCTAAAATATTCAAAAAAAGGTTACACATCAAATTGCAATTGAAGATGTCAAATTGTATTCATAATTTTGTAATTAATTTCCAATATCAAATTCATACCTCCACCACTATGATACACATCATGGCCTTCATCATGTGCAGGTTCTATTATAGGATTTGAAGCCTATAATGAAATGTTATGCAAATTGTTATGCAGCCAATTTCTATTGGAAACTAACACCAAAAAAGAAATTTCTCAACTATTCAATTTGATTTACTTTTCATTTGACCAATTTACCTGTGTCTCATTTGGTGCACCAGATTCTATGGTATGGCTTTCAGATTCTTGGCATAGGCATGCATTCCATTAAAGTAATTTTTTTATCTTCATTAGTAGGCTCTACATTGAATTATGTGCCCTATATTCTTTGCTTAATATCATCAATTTTGCATGTAGGATTTGATTGAACAAAATTGTTTGCAACATTATATTAAAAAAATTAATATGAAATTCCAATGTTGCTACTTACAAGTCAAGAGTGAAGATTCATATAGCCACCAGAGCCAAGTTTGTGTTGGTCAACCTTTTGTAGTCTCAATTTTGTAGCTTTTGATGTGTCCTAGAGTCTATGAAAAGTTTGAAAGATGTTAGATTATATATTTACAAAGATATCTAATTAGTGCATGATTACATTCTACTTAATACTATCATGACATACCTTCTTTTTCCCTTTTTTGGTTCATTTCCTTTACCACGTAGCCTTTTCTCTTTTGCATCTTCTATTATTTCATTTCACTCCATTGATGGAGTCATAGGAGGATGCTCATACTTTGGGTTATCCTTTAGAAACCTTCTATATTGGTCCCTTATAGTCTTTATATGTTTGGATGCTCATTTGAGAAGTAGGGCACTGTCAAAAATGTTTTTTTCCATAAAGTTTCTCAAAATATGTAATGAGCTAAAAAAAAATTAGGACCCTATTCATTCCACCTTTTTTTATAAAATAAAATTGTTAGATGAATAACTTTAATATAGTACAATAAATGGAAGAAAAGGAAAATATTGTAGCAATGATATGAAACTATGTACCTTTTACATATGGTTGGTCCAAATAGCTTCAATGTTATTTTTTAAAGATGATCATAGAAAACATCATTTCCCTACAAAAACATCATTAGATTATCAGTCCAAAATGAGTTATGTGTAAGTAAACTAAAATTACAGTGTAAATAATAAAAATTTTAAAGCACCTAGAAGATTTGGTAATTTTAACAGAAACATAGTTTTCTTGTCTAGCAACAATGTTCGCAAATGAACCAGTACTAGTCACATGAGTTGCTCCAAGAAATGGTTCAACTTCACTAGTACTAGTCTTTGTTGTGCACAAAATAGGTCCATGAGTATAAAATCCACCCAACAAAAAAAAATTATGATTAGCACATTACAAAATATAGAAAAATAAGGTTTTATGAATCATACTTGGCATAGTCAAAGATGTATGCAAGCTCCTTGTTGGTAACAAGATAGTCACCAATATTAGAGTGATGACCAAAGGAGAGGTCTACACTTCATCATGAGTTGAAGAATACATTCTTAGAAAAAAAAATTTCAATGGATAAAGATCAAATGGGATATTAGCTAGAAGCATCAAAAAATCAAAGTTAAGTATTATAATGTTGATAAAAACCAAGAATGTTGCACTAGTAGGGCCACAATCTTCTGTTATTGCTCATATTGTTTCACATGTAGCCAGTGAACTTCATGTATCAATTCTTTCATTTGGAGCAACAGATCCAACTCTCTCATCATATTGGTATGGAATGATTGGTTTCTATGGGAGAAATGAATAGCTTCTTATTGTGGTTGCATAGACAAATGATATGTATGGAATGATGGCAGTTGCAACTGTGATTGGTTTCTATGGCTAGAAAGATATAATTCTCACATTGCATTTTTTTTATGCACTAGAGTTAATTTGCATCCGAATACTAGGGTTATCTTTGTATAACTATAGTAGTGTAGAAATTTGATGCTGTGGTGTACAATTGATGCATTCTTTCTTCTCATAGGAGTTGTTTTATGGACTTTACAACATAAATCAAACTGTGATTTTCAAGGATATCCAAAGGAGCAAGCCACATTGTTAGCAAAGACATTTGCAACATTGTTTTTGTTCATTTGCAATGGACAAAGATCAAAGTTAAGTGTTATAATGTTGTAAAGAGAAAGTGTTACTCACATAAAGGTTGTGCGCTACAACCCTTACCATATTGACCACACAATCTCATAGGTGTCACAAAATCCTATAAGAAGAACACATAATATTTTAGATCATGATCCATAAGATACTAGAAAATATAAACATCTATTGAACTTTTATTATTGCTTAAGATTAATTACTGCTTACCTCCAAAGAATTGACTTTAAGTATCAATTTTTCTTTTAGTGCCTCTGTCTCCTCAATTATGTTTCTCTCAAGGACAAGGTTAGGAATTTCATCACTATATTTTTTTATGAGTGTATGGGCCATGAATACGAGGTTGGTGCTAAACACAATGTCATCTAAAAATGACACTTATGTTTCAGATCGCATTTGATCTACTTTCATTTTTTCTTTTCCCTATCAATAAGTATCAAGTTGTGACATCAATATCAGTAAAATTTCATCAAAATAACTCCAAAGCCATAAAGAAAAGAACATAATAATATGACATTTGTTTCTATATTATTTGTAGAATTATGCTAATTAAGTTTTACCTTCGTTGTAGAAGGTGTGTGAGTTGGTACATCCCTATCTGTGCCTTGTGGTGTATCCATGTTGCTCTGTGAAAAAGATTAGTAATTCTTAGCAATCAACAGTGAAATGAAAGTAATAGACTTACCAAAAAAAATTATTAATAAAACAGTAGATTATATATTGGAGTCAATATTAATTAGAGGCAATTGATTTAAATTTTATACTTACTAGTCTCAAGAGAGGAAATTTTTTTATATCTACATGATTCAAATTGTAATCTATTAGGAGTTGTTCCCCTCCACTTATTGATTTTATCACACATACAAAAACATGATTTTCCTCGTGCGCCTCGAATATACAATTTGGCCACTTATTAGTTGACACAGGTCAAGAACTATTTATAAATCTTGCAATATTCCTTGTTTCTTTTGGCCTTCCATCAATTTACATAACGATCCTTTTCCTTTGATCATTTTCTTTGCAGTGTATATAATTTAGTGACAATGCATACCCACACATACATTTTTTATATTGCACAATCTGCATCCAATTGTTGTAATTGTAACAAGGTCCTACATACTCCATCAATTAACAACTCTATTGTAAATGGCCTTTATTTCATCCATGGAAAATATGCCCAAACCATGTAATGAATATGGAGCTATGTGATATATCCTTTCATTAACAGAAAAATTAGTGTTAACTTGAGGTAGTTTTTTGGGTACCCATTCTTTCTAAAGATGTGTGCACCTTAAGGGAACCTTCCTATCACCTTTGCTCTTATTATCATAAGAACATGACCTCCCCTTAGCAAGAAAAAAATTATATTCATTTATTAAATCTTCTTCTAATCTTTTGACCTCTAGTTAATCTCCCTATTTTAGACCTACTAGATGTCTGTCTCACTTTTGTCTTCTATTCTCACATTTTCCTCACTCAAGAAAGATAGATCTGACAAATGACTATTTGGTGGTACCTATAATCCATAAAATGAAAGACATACTAGGACTAAAGTTGATGTTGATGGTAAAGAGAAGATATCAAAATAAAAAATTATATCTATAGGGTATATCGACTTATACCTGTTGATCCATGTGATTGTGCAAGATCCTAGTCAAAGGCATTAAATAGCCTACATATGTAAATCAATTATCTTAAGTTAGCTAAAAATTACATGGTATATATGCTACAAATTACATGGTATATATGGAATAATGGGAATGTACTAAAGAACCTTCTAAGGCACCTTTTTTGTTATTTAATCTTACCAATATCTACTAATATGAAAATCAGGGCATTCTGTTGCAAATTCATGTTGTTTATGATATAGAATGTGATCATTGGGACATGCATGTATTTTTTGATACTTAATTTCAATTTGATTCATAATGGTAGATAATTCTCGATATGAATGAGGCAGAATATTTGATAGTGGTAACAAAAACTCACCTATCAATTTACAACAATAAATATGAATTGTTAATATAATGAATAGTAATGATATGCTAACATTGAAGATGAGAAAAATGACATACCTTAGCATACATGACATTTCTATATTGGATAAACCATTCATAACCTTCAAGTTCACCAGCAACACTATAGTAGAGAGAAGAGTTGTTTGGTAGCCTTGGTATAGGGGCTTGTATGCCTTCTCAAGTATAGATATATCAAGACCATCTTCATCATCACTATCAGATGCGCTAGTACCATCATTGTGATCATCTTCATCAGTTGTGATCTTCTTCAATCATATCCTCTGGCACATTATCATCTTCTTCCATGGGAGCATTATCCTCAATTTGGATATTCACACTTCCATTTTCCTCTAGTTGGAAATCCACATTCACCAATCAACGAAAATCATGGCCCCCTTCAACATGACCATGTTTCCTACAATGACTCTAGGCTGTTGTGATTAGAATTCTCTAATTTTTTAATCCCTTACACTTTTTGCAAGGACAATTACATTTATCAACTTTTCTTCAGAACTGAGACCACAATCTAACAATTGTCTCATCTTTTGTTATGGGTTCATATTGCCAAGTGTGGTCTTTCTTCACAGGAAAATATATCTACAAAATTATTGGACATGTTGTAATTAATGTTTATATCTACACATATGGTTTTGAAAGAAAAATTTGGTGTAATTAATGTGTATATCTACAAAAATATTGGACTTTTTTAATTAATGATTCTATCTACACATATGGTTTTGAAAGAAAAATTTGTTCTAATTTCTATGTGTATCTACAAAAATATTGGACATATTTTAATTAATGTTTATATATGCACATATGTCTTAGAAAGGAAAATTTGGTCATCTCTCTCAAATACACCTATATTATAATCAATAAAAAGTTGTTCACTTACAATGCTCTTTGTTAATTGTACAATATACAATGCTCATCATACAATATTTAATCACTAAGCTCATTACCTTGGTATTTAATTGTTCATCTATAGTAAGTTTACAATCAACATGGTACACAAGAGATGTTGTTACAACATAGTGGTCTTCTATGAATCATTGTGCCCACAAGGAGTACTTGAGCTCACTCAAGGAGAACATGTTAGTCCAACTTTATAATCAAATTATTTTATCTCTTAGCTCCTCAAGTACTACTACATAATCTGAACTTTTTGATTCTTACTCTCATTCATATCTATGATAAATTCTCATGGATAGTTATTGAAACTATACCTCTTCATGTTGAAATCAAATTTCAAAGATTTGTCAATGTTGTTTCTCACTAAATCCTACATTCATATCACTCTAAGCTTTCCTTTTTGGTAAAAATTAAGAAAAAACAAAAATATAGTAATAAATACAACCCTATACCTTGAACTAATTAAGAATTTTAGATGAATTGATTATACAATTTTAAGATATAACTAAAGCTAACCCTAGAGTGCCCCTAGATTTTATGAGAAAGTTGGCTTTGCAATATTTTTTAGTTATATTTACGTTTAGGATGACATAGTGATGAAAGCTAACCAATTATTAGTAATTTTGAAACATAAAATTTTATTATATTTGACTGTGATAATCTTTAAAAAAAAATTAAGGCCAAGTTATTTGTGATTGACTTATTGGGACCAAAGGTTGTGACATTTCTTGAGGTTTACTTGATTCAAATGCAATAGGATTGGATTGATCATATTTAAGGTTTTTATTTAGATGTATTTGGTTGAATTTTTTCTTTGCCTCTGCAAGTTGTGCAATAAGTTTTGGTATTTTTTAGTGGACAGCTATAAAGTTTAGCCATGTCACAACCTCGTTTTATAATGGATTCCATTTTCTCTTGAACCTTTTTGGCTTCTTTATCTAATTTATTTTGGAACCTTTCAATAAGGAGTATGTGAGATTCATGTGATTGATCATAAGTTATTGAGAGTGTCATTCTGTTTGATCAATAGAGGTAATATCATTTTAAGTGTTTGTCATGTTTGGGTCAAATCCTTGTGTTGAATCAAAAGATGTTTGTGAAGTTGCCATGATGCTTGGGTAAAAATATTTTTGTTTCACATGTATGTCTTGTATTGGGTCAAATAATTTTTGTGGGTTCTTGTCACTTGAAATGTACATGGTTTGGTATGGACCTTGTTGCCTTGTGGAAGTTTGTGATTTTGTGAAAATTGGCATGATGTCTAAGGATGTATACCAATGCACCTAAGGATGAGGGATGTATGCAAAATGCACCTTGTTTTTGTTTTTTTAGATTTTATGACATATAAGAATGAAAAAATGCACACTAAGGGTATGTATAAAAAATATTTTTTGGAAATTTTGAAAGTTTGGATTATGAAATTTTGACATCAGTAACATAGTCCAGGAAGAATTTGACTATTTTGATCAACTCAACCCTCCAACCCTAAAACAAACAACTAAGAAACAAAGAGTTATCCTAGGACTAGTAGCTATGTACTCTCTAGTACAAAATATTCATGATTAATTAACAACATATTGTAATCTAAATCTATGGATGATTATTGGAGGGAGGTCAAAATATTAGGGAAACTGAAATATGATTGAATATAAATAATTTCATTTCATTTTTTTATGGGAAGGATGAATAGAGTTAAATCTATAACTTGTTTGAACTAAAAGACTTGTTTACTCCCATATTTTAATGTCTCAAGACTTGTAAGAAATGAAGGAAACCAACCTACACTTGGAGGAAATCTATGTTTAATCTATTCTTGTTTGATATGTAGTCCATTTCAAGATTTACAAGAGGAATGATCATTGCTTTGAAATTTGAATCAATCCATGATCCAAGGCCTATTTTGATACTAATGCAATGTAGTCTTATGAAAACATCCAAATTTTATCATTCAATAAACTCAATTATTTTCCCTCCATATTTTGCAAGGTCAAATATGTAGGGCCTAGGAGGTGGAAGATGGAGATGATGTTACAAGCTCAAGTCTGGGACTTCGAACAAGATCAAGCTACACGAAGAGTGCTTCAAGTTTCAAGACCTCCAAAAGAGAGAAAGATACATGATCAAAGTGCAATTTAGGTTCAAGATCAAGCCAGGTACAATCACATGAGTACATCTTCAAATACAATTAAGTTCAAGTTAGACCGAGGTACAAGTTCAAGATGAAAATTCAAGTTAAGGCATGAGAAAGATCTCAACAAATAGAGAAGAGCCGCAATATGGGGCATTTGAGAACATGGTCCAACACATTCATCCTCAAAAAGTTGATAGTTTTGGAAGAGCTAATCAAAGTTACAAATTTTGAGAGTTACTTTCTAATAATTGACAAAGAAATATTTGCAGTTTTAATAGCCACATTGAACAAACCAACATTCAAAACATGTCTTCTCTAATGGAGCTATAGGATAAGGATGATGGGGTGGCACCAAGTTGTCTTCTCCAATCAGAAAATTCTAGTTCAAGAAGAGTTAATCATATTATAGCAAGTGTCATTTTCTCATTAGCTGAAAATCATTGTATTTTTTTATTGGCCCATGATGTAGTGTGCTCATGTAATTTGTTGTAAAAGATATGCATTGATAGAATTGAATATGATATGAGTGTTGTCAGTTAGTTGACAGCAACTACTAGATTCTAATGTGAGAGAAATTACCAACATGGATATCTCTAATATATTTATTTAAACAATTAAGATTGCTTTGCAATCATTTTAGCTATTTAGGGGTTATTTTAGCATATGCTAGTGTTATTCTTCTAGTCATTGAAGTTTGATTTTTTTCATGTTATCATTATTTTATGCATTTATCTACAAAGGAAAGAGTTATTGTTTAATCATATTTATATCATTAATTATTATTTTATATACTTATTCATTTAGTTAAATCATACTTTCTTAATTATTCAAATGTTGTTAATTATTTTTTTTTAGTAAATAGAATTTTATTTTTCATTTCATTATCTAATTTTTTTAAAGAATATTTCATATATGATTATGATATTGATTGAATCTATGGTAGATGATTATAGTATAATTCACACATGAATGAAGTTCCCATCCTTGTTCATGACACTCAAGTGGCTTCATTTTTGCCAAGATCTTATCATTAATAAGTAAACTCAAAATTATCTTAATGCCCACTCTCTAGCAATCTATAATCACAAATGCAGACAGTAAAATCACTTTCTATTTCTTTCAATTTTGAGTTTCATACCTATTACAAAGTTTTAGGTGTTTTGGGTGCCTCTTCAAACAATCATTGAGACTTAATAGCTTCCTTGTACATAGGTGTATCTGTGAAGTTTGTTGCACCAAAATTGTATGTCCTAACTACTACTCCACAAGCGAGAATCTATAGAAAGAAGAGATCAATCTCATTAATTATTGAACACAAATCATAAACCCACGATATTTAAAAAGCATAAGAAAATTATATTTCTTTAAATCCTTCTTCCATTCAACATAGATGAAATCCTTCTAAACTGTGAGCTTCTCATACATTGCAAGATAAATTTCTTTGAGTGCCTCCTTTTCAAACAAAAATGCCATCATCAAAGGGACACTACACTATTGAAGAAGAGTAGCGAGGGTTCCCTAAAATTATATGGGGTGTTATTGGTGCATCTTTTGGTAGAAAATTTATGCATTGAAAACCCAACTCTCACTATCCCAATGTTGCTCAGCTCGCCTCTAATCCCAGCTTAAAACTTCATACACATAGTCTCACAATCTCAAATCCTTATCACCAAAAGATTTGATGATCTTGCTAGGCACAATCATTCAGAGTGTCAGTGCACATAATAACTTATAAAAATAACCCCTACAAATTATGAAAGCTTATAAGGTGATCAAATTGGGACAAGCCAGAACTAGGGCATCAAAGTATACACATATCCACAGTTGGAAGCCAACATACCTCTTATGAGATATGTACAAAATCCTCAACTTTGGCAAGAGCTCCTACAATCCAAAAATACTTAGCTCCCACAATCCTAGATCAGCTCTCACAATCCTCAACTCCCACTAGATATGATTATTTAGCTCACGCAATCCTCAACTCCAATACCTCCAATAGTGTGCAAAGACAAAATAACAAATTAAAAAATTCAAACTTTTGGCTACTTTTTTAATACAATCCCAGTTGGTATAAATTTCAAACAAAATTGGAAACACTAAGTTGGTCAAAATTTTGACCAGCTCAAACATAAAAACAAAAACAAAAAGTATTGAACAAGTCTCTTCATATGTTGGTAAAAAATGTAGGTTAAAATTTGACCTATAATGTACTAGTGATAGGCTCATTCTTTTGGAGATTGCTAGATAATTAGACTTAGTCTATGATTGAGTAAGGAAGAAGCATAGAAAGACTTGGGTGTGGCCAATTACCATCGGCCTATATGAAGTGAAGCCAATTGGGACCATACGGTGTCAAGTGGGACCAATAGCCTTCGGAGGACTACCCCCTCACCAGACTATATTTTTATAAAATTGACATGTTTCAACACATGACAAGAAACAAATGTGTGCCTGACTCAAAATTTGAGGATCATTTCCTTAATAGCATTGATGACTATGACATGAGAATAAAAGATTATTGCTGGATGGGGCTCACGTTGGCAGAAAAGGCACTAAACATACAAATTCCCTTGAAGTAATGGGATAAGGACACATCTAACATTCTTGCTCCTATTTATAATAGGGATAAGGTATATGAGAGGCTAGTGGTCAATGTTGAGGTTGACTAGGAAGAAAATGATGACATTGTGAATCAGGCCCGACATGTTATTGATGTCACAAAGTTTTGTATAAGGAGGCATTTTTAGTTAGACTCACTTCCCAATGTTCCCACATGACATGAACTAGCAGTAAAGGTGACTATCCTATCCTACCCAACTAAGTCCCAATTTTCCCAGAGATAGTCTATGGGCACACAATGAATGTAGCATAGTTCAAAAGAGAAAAAAAGAGGAAAGGTAAGAAGAAAAGGCAGAGCCTTAGAAACTAAAGAAGAGGCACCTTCTATAGAGTCCCAAGTGTAAGCCATTCCCTCTGTTCCAAAGGAGAGTAGAGCAAAGAATTAGAAGTTGGGACAAATATTAAGAGATTGAAGAAAAAGGTGGCCTCCCTCTAAAGATGAGAACTAGAGGAGCTCAGGCATTAAAGGAAGAAAGGAGAAAGAGCCAGACCCTAGCACCCCCAATGCCCCAAGACCAGCCTATCTAGATAGAAAATATTAAAGATCTAGTGGGATGGACTGAGTCTACTATAGGGAGTGGTTCAGACATTTCTGACATTTTTAATTTTGATTGGTTTCCTATTTGGATGGAACTCAAGGAAGGACACATTCAAGATACTCCTCGTCCTAAGTTGAAAGATGATAAATAGAAAAATATCCTACCTTTTACTGGAAGGACCTCTCTTCATGGATCCTCCTCCCCTAATAGAATAAGAAGAAATATTCATGCCTCCTCTTATAGAAGAATAAAACCTAGCTAAGAGCAAGGAGAGGAGCATGTGGTTTAAAACTAATAAGGATAATAGGAGGAGAAATAGGTTGAAGCACCAACCTATGGACATACCCAAGCCTCCTCTTTTCCCCCAATGACAACTATGGTCACCACTACTCCCATTATAGAGTCAAAAAGCATGGAAGGGGGAATCACCATCTTTGAGATGAGGAGAGGCTTGGTGATGGTGGCCCTTGCATCACCAAGTTAGGAATGCTCTTCAGCAGGCAGGACACCAACTTGGCTTTCTACAGAAATGGAGGCTCGTCAAAGATTATATGTGTAGTCTAAGATAGAAGGAATGTTGATGCTTACACAGGTCATCACCACTACAACAACACCCATGGAGGATCCCCATCAAATGGCCTTCATGCAGATGAATATAAAAGAGGACAAGGTGGCCCATATTTTTATTCTTCCTCCATACTTTGAGATGGGAGTAGTCATTTTGGATAAACTGATGAGGGAAAGAGACAAAGCCTTGATGAAAATGGGCCTAAAGTAAGTATTTAAATAGTTAGGCATCGGTGATAAGGAGATACAGATGTTGAGGATACATAATCAAGTTTTGAAAGGTTTTTTTAGAGAGGTAGTGAGTCCCATTGACCCTATGAACCTTGCAATAGCATTGGCAGTTGCCCTCGAGAAATGAGCTCTAGCCTTAGGAACCAATAATTCATTTTTGGACACATGCAAGAGATGGCATCACAATTTTGAGGATAGAGGGGTGGAGATAATAGAGGAAAAAATGGACATTTTTCATATTATTAAGAAGAATGTGCATAACTTGGAAAAAGTATTATGAGCAGAATCTTAGACTACTCATCAGGGAAAGTGGAACAAAAATGGACCAAGTTACCTCTAGCATTTGTGTAGCTGCAGTGACTTTGGGTAAAAGAGTTAATGAAGGAACCATATCTTTGGAGGGCCCTAGCAAGAGGACAAGACAGCGTTTGAGGAAAAAAGCTTTGATTGTTGCTACTTCTTCAGCTGTTAATTCCATCCAGGATCATGTAAGATTGGTAAGGAGGCTGTGAAGATGATTACGAAATTGCAATAGCTTCTTGGGTCTTCTTCTCTGGTCGGTTTCCTGTGCAGGTTTTGTTTGCTAGGTGGTTGTTCTGGTTCCTATTTTATAGTTTTTAGTTTTTAACTTGTACTGTAGGTTCCAGGTCCTTGTAAAACCTGGGTTTTTAATCTGGACTTTTGTAGTGGTTTCAGGTCCTTGTAAAACCTGATTTTGATGCTACTTTTCAATAGGTTTTTGGGCTCTTTCCTATTGGATGGCTCATTTTTTTCCTTTTTTGAGGATGTGAAAGGGTTTTAGGGTCCCTTCAAAACCTATTTTTACCGTAATCTAAAACTTGGAAAAAGTATTAAATCAGGATATTGGGCTTATAGATGAGGTGTCCTCTTGGAAAAATGATTTCGAGGCACTTAAGACCATAAAGGGTAAACAATGTCATATGTTGTTAGCTATTTATTTGGGAGAAGAGTTGGACAAGATCAATGATTTTGTGGAAAACATACAAGCCAAAAACAAAGTCATAAAGATATCTAGGATATGCAAGCCAGAGTTTGTACTCATATGTTGGAAGCAAATAATTACTATAATGTGGCAAGACTAGAGATTTTCAACGATGACCCCAAAGAAAAATTGAGCACCACAAAGGTAGTAGTCCACCATTTCAAATGATACTTTGAAGCAATAGCCTCAGAATATGATGTCAAAAGAATATTCAAGATTGAGGAGTTGCTAGAGGAGTTGGACTTAAAGTTGTACAATTTTGTAGTAGTAAGGAAGGAGGTGAGGGATTTTCATAGAGAAGTGAGAAGCCAATATCAAGCTCTTAGTCTCCCTGAACCTCAAGCAGTGGTCATGCTTATAAATAAATTCAAGAAGGCTCATCTAGACATCCATTTGGCTAAAAACCAACAAGACCCAGATCCTAGAAGTTAAATTTTGTGGAGTTAGAAAATCAATCCAGTTTTAGTCCTATCACGTTTCAAGGTTCGTAAGTGTGGCGAGTCCACATTTTGAGATTTTGATGGAGTTTTTTTTTATTGACACAAGGATCTATAGGTGAAAAAATTTTCAAGTGTGCATATGCAATGATTTTTGGAGACCTATGGTGGTGCCAACAGTTAGCTACCAGTTTCAGTTTTTAGCGGTTTTCATTTACCAAAAATACATTTTGACATGAGTTTAACTAGTAGTAACTCTCAGAAGAGGCTAAGTTTATTTTTTTAGAAGTTCCAAAGACTCCTAATTTTCTCTTCTCTCATCTTCTTCTTATTAGTTATCTTTAAATCAATGTAAAGGTCCATGCACCAATTAATGAATAAAATGAAGTGTGCAGGCCTACTTAGCACCTAGTTAGGAGTTTGTTTATGCATAGTTTTTATAAAGTTAGTAGTTTTAAAATGATTTTTGCGAGGAAAAACCCCTACATCTTAAAATACATGAAATATTGGGTTTATTATAAATATATCATTGTAATTTGTATCCAGGGCCAAAATTTTGATGCAATAAAGTATGTTATTGTTGTTCTCATTCTATATGTAGCTTGTCTTGGTGGAATGTGCATTTATTTTATGAATTTTATGTTCATGAATTCAAATGGAGCCAATGGTTTTTTTGTGTTTGAATGACCGTTCAATCTTTTAGTCTGGGTATTTTTCATTTTCTAACAAATCTCTCTATTGTGATGAATTATCGAAAGGATCACCCTTATGTTTTATGTATAGTTATTTGTCTCATGTGTGTGCACTCTCTTTGGCCACACAATTTGATGAATTTTGAAACATTTTTTGGTATTATTTAGTTTCCTTCAATGATTACACTAGTGGATTTGAGGATGCATCACTCCTACTTCCACTAGTTTTCTACCAATCCTTTTGAAGATTTAATTTGCAAACACATTGTTGCTTTGACTTATGTCCATTAGGAATTTTATTTTCAGCAATTTTCTTTAATCTCTTGTTACTCTATCTCTTTTATTTTCTTTTGAAATGTGGTTAGAATAGGAATTCATATATCTACATTGTTAAAACTTGCATTCATCATTAAATCAAAAAACAAAAAATATTGGATTGCAATTACATTTGAATTGTGCAGAATTGTCAAAAGATACCAGCAAAGGCCTCCTTGTGAACATTGACATTTATCTTCCATTGAGCTACCCCAAGGAGTTGAAAAACAACCATTGAATTTGATTATCTAAATCACATTTTCAAGAGATAAATTCATAACAATTTATGCCATTGGCATCATGCAAAGTGACCGCACAACAAAAGTGGTGCTAGAAGGAGGTCTAATTGAACATAGTTCTATCCAAATAATAGTTCTCTAGTTTAATAGGCCTGTCATTTTCATAGTTCTATCTTTACAATTTGGTTTGTGATAGTCTAACTAGTTCAAAGGTGTGCAACCTCACAGCTATGCAACTTCATAGCGTCATAGGTTCAGAGATGTGTAGTTTTGCAAGTTGGACCATCCTAATCCATCATCTCCCTTGCAGTGATCTATGAGGTCTTCCCCTAGTAAGCATGAGTTTCTAGAACTCGATCATTTTCACAAGCCCCGTAGCTAGAAGTGAATTCCAAGACTCCCCTCACTCCCACCATGCATTCCATTATCATCCTCTACTTCACAACTCACTTTTGCTTCAACTATGTCCAATCAGCAAGAAAGCCAATCACTACCACCACTACCAAAGGGTTTCTTCGCAAATGCTTAGGATTTTCCAATTAGGCTACAAGGTCCACTCTATGACCTACCTAAAAATCCTTAGAACTTTTTTCCAAAGTACACTTATGGAAAAATTTGAACATCGAAAGATCTCATTAAAGTCTTTAAAAAATATGCAGTAGGAAACAAATTCAACATGAGGATGTGGTACTTTTCTTGTTCCCTTACACTTTGGGATAAGCGGCATTCAGCTAGTACATGAACCTATTGCCATCTACTATTATAGATTGGGTGATCTTTGAGAAACTATTTCTAGATTAGTTCCAAACATTTATCAACCTAGCTATCTTACACCACCAGTTTCTATCTATCAAGAGGAATCCTACAGAGACCGTCTCCTATTTAGTCATTGCTTTCATATGACATGTCTGAGATTGGAAGCTCCCTACATGGTTCCCCTAGGGGTTGCAATACAAATATACCTCAACTCCATGGATCAACTTACATCCATCTTTTTATGAAGGCTTCTAGAAGCTAAGATCAAGGCTTTGGAGAAGGTCTTTCAAGAAGTGGTCACTTTTACAAAACAAGGAAATCCCAATAGAGGTGGGAACATGTTGATTACAATCAACCTTGCTACCATAATTTCCCCATATCTAGCAGAAGCACATGTTGTACCTAGTCAGTTTCCTCCATTGAACCATGTACCAATATAGTAGGTGGTTTCTACTGCAACCCCTACCATTACATATCAAGGATATGAACCACCAAAGGTAGACTTCTTTAAGAAAAAGGCTACTCCACCCCCCATAAGCAAAAGGCAGTATGACTACTGAACTAGAACAATTGAAGAAAATTGTCTCAAATTACAAAATGAGCTCACATGCCTTAAATTATCATAGGGACAAAACAAAAATCTCCAACGCCATTGTGGGGCTTAGAATAATAATGGTTACAACTAGAAGTATACAAGGAATTCCAACAACATAGGAAATAATTTAAACCTCATAGATTGTAACAATGGGTTTCCTTGACAAAATTAGTAGTGGAACACTTGCCCAAAAAATGGAAGTATCCCAACCGACAACAACAACAATGCTTAGTTCATTGAGATCAATCAAACTAACATAAGCCAAAATGCCCCTGACAACATTCATAGTTCCTTCTTTGGGGGAGACCAAGAAACAAACTAGAATCTCCAAGGCATAGGAGATGTACCTCCCATGCAATTCAACACCATGTTGTGAAAATCATATGAGGATACATTGAATATTAAAGAAGGAGATCCAAAAAATAAGGAGTTTAAATTTCCATTTAATGAAGAATTTGAAATGAGACCAGTAGAAATATTTTCTTTCCATAAGGATAATATGAACACGTATAATTTGAGAATCCAAAAGGTACCTCCCACTAACAAAATCCCTCTTGGATTATAACCTACTCCTCCAGATGCTCAAGCCAGCAACAACCCTATACTAATGCATGCACCCATTCAAACCCAACATATAGGAAACACCCCTATTATGCTAAGGAATCTAACATGGTCCATAGAAAAGTATAGTGTGATGGAAGAACTCAAGAAGACCAAGGAAACTATATCAATGTATGACATGATACAAAGTTGTCCTAGCTAGAGAGAGGCTTTGTTGAAGAATCTCGATCATAGTAAGTCGGCCACTGACACAAACACTCATAAAGCACCTAATCATCAAGTCAATGTTCTTGAAGCCATGCCTACTATGATCAAGAATGAGGTAGAATTCTCACCTTTTCTATTATCCATTAGGATTTTTGAGAAGAATATTCACAATTTTCTCATTGACTCTAGTGCCTTGTGTAATGTTATGATGTTATCCATATGCCAAAGGTTGGGAGTCATACCTCAACCCACAAATAAGGTGGTTATAAAACTAGATAAGATAGAGGTCAAAGTTATTGGTGTGTTGAAGGATACACATATACAGCTAACTATAGAT
This sequence comes from Cupressus sempervirens, assembly GCA_028749045.1. NCBI lineage: Eukaryota > Viridiplantae > Streptophyta > Pinopsida > Cupressales > Cupressaceae > Cupressus > Cupressus sempervirens. The sequence goes on along the minus strand of CM053783.1, from coordinate 530,504,213 downwards.
CCGTAAATTCATGACATCATAGACATTCATGTAGTAGATATTCTCGAGACATATGACACACTTTTAAATAGAGACTAGACTAATGTTTTAGAGGTTGGTTTTCCACTGACTTCACTCAACTGTGCTTATTGTAGAAAAGGCTCAAAAATTAAATCAAGATTGGCATTGAGCCTAAGCTCAAGAAAATTATAACTAAATATAACACTCCCAATAAATTATTTTTTGTTTAGAAAAACTTAGGATCCTATTAGATCCTTGCCTTGGACACGCATCTGGTGAGAAAATCTAATGGGAATACAAGAATCGCATAAGGAAAACATGGCATTGATATGATTCATAGATAACATGGTCTAGAATTTGTGATGCCTTAGGGACAAGGAAGATCCAAATTTTCTATTACTACCAAGATTCTACAGAGTACATGTCACTATCCATTCAGAGTCTAAATTCCCAAGTTGCCAACAGGTGATTGCTCAAGCCATGACCAAGTTATCTAAACTAACAGTGTATAATTATTCATCCAAATGTGCCTCCAAAGAGACCCTGAGTGAAGGAAATACCTCTCTACTTGAAGAAATATTGAGTCAAGCCAGTGAGGCCTTTATAGAGGAGAAATTTCAAGAAAACATGGATGTTTCCTATAGCAACACATCTTCAAATGGAGGGGGTCCTCCCCCTCTTCCAAATGGGTTACTCCCTATATATAGATGGAAAAATTTTGTGGAAGGACAAGGTTGTGTATCTATCATGGTGCATCCTGAACTCTAGGCTTCTTTGATCATAGAACTAATTGACAAGATCCAAGATAAAAAATACAAGCAGGATGTCCTTGTATTTGATATTGTTAAGAAGGATACATCAAGACCCATAAAGAGGAAAGATGGAATGGGTCCCTAACAAAAGTTCCCTCAACAAAAATCCAACATAAAGGGTAAGGACAAATAATCATAAGATGAGGAAACCCAAACTAGATGAAGTATATACACTAAGGTTCAATGACTCTAAGTGAAAACATGGTGTTGGAGCTAGGATCAAGATGATCAACCCAAAAGGAAAATATTTTTATGCAGCATAGTGCCTCCAGTTTCTATGTACTCATTAATAGCTGAATATGAGGCCTTGGTAAGAGGACTCCTTTTCACCCTTGAGAAAAAAATTAAGGAACTCGTAATAGAAGGGGGCTTGCAATTGGTGATATGACAAGTCAATGAAATCTATTCATGTAATAACTAGAGACTAATGGCTTATCAAAAAAGAGTCTAGGACTTAATGGAAGATTTTGAGACATTTAATGTAAGATCCATCCCTAGAAGAAAGAATACAGTCATAGACGCCCTTGCTACCTATGGTAGCAAATTGGAACTAGTGAAAAGAATGCAATTAAAAAGATTATCTTCCTCATCTATCCCAATAAACATCACCAACTTCCAAGTCTTTCAAGATGGAAAAACATATCTTGGAATTTATCATGTGCAGTGGTCTTTTTGAGGGGTAAGTAATTGATGAAAATTTTGAAGAAGAAACAAAAGAAGAAGTCAAAGATCAAGATTGCATCATAAACCTAAAGACTAACACCATACCTTAAGGAATGGTGGAGTTGGAACACATCTTCAACAAAGAAAAATTAACTCATGTTAAAAGAATTTTAGAAGAGAAGTTAAGTGATGAATATGACTCTTACAACTTAGGAACCGAAGAAGACCCCAAGATGGTCAAAATTGAGGAGGCATGTAATGAAAAGGAAAGAGATGAGATGTTATACCTACTCAAAAAATATAGGGATTTAATTGCATGGAGTTATGAGGAACTCAAGACCTATGATCCTAGAATTATCACACACAAGATTCCCCTCAAGCCTGATGCTAAACCCTTTTGACAAAGGTGAAGAATTGTGAAGCCAATCATTGAGCCTATGAAAATAAAGGAAGTCCAAATGTTATTAGATGATAAGATCATTTTCCCCCTTAGGCACTCAACATGGGTGGCCAATTTAGTACGTGTGAGAAAGAAGAGCATGGAAATTAGACTTTGTGTTGATTTTAGGAATTTTAACCAAGCTTCCCAAAAAGATAATTACACATTGTCATCACTCAATGAAGTCTTGGAAATCATGAATGGGTCCAAGATTATTTAATTTTTTTATGGATGTTCAAGATACAAACAAGTGATGGTAGATAAGGAAGACCAACTGAAAACTATGTTCACCACAAAGTGGGGAACATTTGCATACATAAGAATGCCCTTTGGATTAATCAATGCTAGCACAATATTTCAGTGAGCTATGGATGAAGAATTCAAGGGACTAGTTAAAAAATGCATTTTTATCTATATGGATGACCTTACCATCTTCTCAAAAAATAGAGCTGACCACATAGCCGATTTGAGAAAAGTGCTTAGTCAATGTAGAAGATATGATATTACCCTCAACCCCAAGAAATATCCATTTGGGGTCACAAAGGGGAAACTACTAGGGTACATAATCTCTAAAGTGGATATTTCAATTGGCCTTGAAAGTGTGGAAGAAATCTTAAAAATTTTGCCACCTAGTAGCGATAAGGAACTTAAGTCCTTCTTCGAGAAGATCAATTTTGTGCAGAAATTCATTAGTGGGTTTTCCAAAATAGTGTGACCTCTTAATGACTTACTTAAGAAAGGGGCTAAAACTAAATGGACTCTAGAAATAAGATATCAAGATAGCTAGTTCAACTACCCCAATGTTGGTCAGCCCTAATTACCAATTACCATTCAAGGCTTATTATTCTGCTCATGTGTAGGTACTCTCACGCAAAAGAAAGAAGGAAAAGACAAAAGACCTATTGCAATCATGAGTTTTCCACTAAAAAACACTAAACTCAACTATCCCAACTTGGATAAAAAATCCCTTTCCCTAGTAAAATTGGTCAGTAAATTTTGATATTACATACTCCAGAGAAAGGTGTATGCCATCATGCTTGACCCTCTAGTCAAGTCTTTGTGATGTGAAATGAGTTAGGAGAAAGAAGAGGAAAACGGATGGCTTTGTTACAAGAATTTGATCTAGAGATCCAACCCATGAAACTAGTGCAAGGACAAGGATTAGCCAAACCAATGGAAGATCACAAAGAGAAGAGTATGGTATCATACATAATGATGAATCAAGGAGTGATCCTGGATATATGGTATCAAGATATTGTCTATTTTCTTTTACAAAACCAATGTCCTCAAGAGACGAATAGCTCACAATGTAGATCCCCAAAAATGAAATGTGAATCTTATATGTTCTAGGATGGGGAACTCTATTAAATAAACTATGAAGGAATATAACTTAAGTGCATAAATCGTGAGGAAGCCAAACTGGTATTGGAAGAGTTCTATGAAAAATAAGATACTAGGCATGGGTCTACAAAGTCTACAGTCAATCAAATCTTAAGATTAGGCTATTACTAGCCTACCCTCTTCAAGGATGTCTACACCCATGTATGTACTTTCCATATTTGTTAGACCACCGCTAACCAAGAAAGGAACCCATCTATACCCTTGTAACTAGTTTTTGAGGTTTACCCTTTTGCCAAATGGGGGCTTGATTTTATCAAAACAATGAATCCTCTATCATATAAAAGTCATACTTTTATCTTGACAGCCACCAACTACTACACAAGATGGGAAGAAGCTGAAACATTTTGAGGTTATAATGTACAATAGGTCTCCAATTTTCTCAAAAAACATATTGTAACAAGGTTTGGAATGCCCTTCTCTCTAGTCTGTGACATCATATCTTTCTTTATATTAATTTTCCTTACATAATGGGCTCTGGAGAATCAAGTAATAATCAAGTTTGCATCTAACTAATACTTGTAAGGCAATGGAATGATAAAGTCTACCAAGAAGAACTTGATCACTAGTATAAAGCATCTGCTCACAAACAACCCTAGGGATTGGCACACTCAATTCAAGTATTCCCTATGGATTGACCAGGTTTACATCAAAAATGCTTTAGGTACCTCCCCTTACTTGCTAGTTATGGTCAGGACCATATTTTCCCTCTCAACCTTAAGATCCCAGTATTAAAATTCATGAGAGGGTATGTGGAAAATGTTGACAAGGTCCAGATCAAACTTATTAACCTCCTCAAACTTTAGGAGAAGAGAAATGTAGCATTGGACCACATGTTTGAACATCAAGTTATTGTTAAGTGACAATTTGACAAGAGAGCCATAATAAAAGATTTTAGGATTTCATATATTGTCCTTTTGTGGGAAAAAGTTAAAGAGAAACCTAGAAGCCACACTAAATTCCAACATTAATGGATAGATCCCTCTCAAATTGCTAAAATTCTAGGGGAAAACACTTTTAGGTTGTGCACACTTGATGGGGAATGGGTCTCATTGCCCATTAATGGCCAGTTCCTCAAACATTACTTTGAAGCCTGAGTTTATTCCTATTAGAAATATTAAAAAATAAAAAACCCTTACTCACAATCTTAGTTTGGGGGAAAATACAGTATTTCATAAGCCAATGCATATTACCTTGAGATTGGGAGGGGTATTTCTCCGTCAAAGTTTTTTTGAAGACTTTGTTTCTTGAAAAGACTAATTTTTGTTATTGTTCATAGGAAATCTAGGAGTTCCAATTACTAACCCAAACTTGAGATTGATAACTCTTTACACTCAAATCACTAAGGAACGGGCCAATTAAGTAGTGTTGTACCTAATTAAGCAATATTTAAGGATTTTCCTCTAGTTCCCAGTTCGAATAAAGGATTTACTAACAATCAAACTAAGATTTCTTATTGGTGTATGAGTTTCCCAAAGTTCAGTAAAAGAGGAACACAAGAGACATCAAAATATCAAGGAAAACAAAGAAGAAAATGACACTTTTTGGATAAATAGTCTAAGTGTAGAAAAGGGACAAAAAAATAAAATAACAAAAGGAGAAATGGTGTTGTAAAAAAAATGGAATTGAGTAGCAATGACTAGCAATATGGGAGTTACTAAGAAAAAATTCATAAACTCTCCATAACCCATAACAAAATTTTGAAGGAAATATAAAAAACTACAAGCTAAGAATGATGTCTCGTATGGAGCCCTTTGAACAAATTCTCACATATGGTCTATAGTAGTTAAAAGTTTGTTCATAGGGGAATCTTAGAATTCAAACTAATGGATGAAAGGGCATATCTAAGGTTACCAAATAGAAATTATGGTTCCTACTTGAGGAATTCCAAAGGAATTAACTCACTAAACACACACAATGAGCCTCACAATCTAGGGTCTAGGAAGTGAATTGGACATTTCGCTAGACTTTCAATAACATCAAGAGCCAAGTCCAAAGTTGAAATTTTTTTGAAGAATAGTTATTGATAGAGAAACTCTTTTGGCATTTCTTCCTTTTTTAGGTCTATTTGTTGTGGCTTCATGACACAACCCATTTCTATCTAAAAATGAGGAACCCCTTTTCATCTTATCTTCAAGTCATATGACCCACTCTTTAGAATAGGGTGACTTTTGAGGTACCTTGAGGAATGGGGACACTAGGTCCTAGGTTGGGGAGTTGTGAAGACTAGCATCAATTGATTTCTATAGGAAAAAAATTGGCATTACAAGCAATTCTACAAAAGTATGCACCTATGCGTGCAAGGTGTGCAAGTCCCAAAACTGTGCAAAAGAAAATGTGTGCATATGCACACCTAGGCACCTTGTGCACCTATCACAAGTCCACCATACCTATAAATCGGTTGGTCTCCCCCTCTACCCACACCTTGTTTTCTAGCCTTTGAGTCCAATTGTGCACCATCATGCCTTCGGCCTCCACAATTTCAAAATCTTGTGCACTCTTGCATGTCCACAACCAGGTAGACATTATGCAACATTGCATTTGCACATCCCTATTCCCATAATTTCCATGCACAACCCAAATGTACAATCACATACCTTGCACACCTATGCAGTTCTACAAGTGCACAACCTTTGTGGGTGCATAGAAAATAGCCCTATGCATTTGTACAAGTCCACAAGTGCATAAAAGTGCACCTCCCCCTTTTGTGCATTACAGGCCCCTGAATCTCTATTTTAGTTAGTTTTTTTCCATCTTTTGGTCTTTCTTTTTTTTCTTCCTATCATGTTGATATTGGCCTTGGTATTTTTTGCAGGTAACCATGGCATCTTCATCATCTACACCATCCAAGGCATCACCAAAACTAGAGGCATTCAAATTCCAAGGCGTGTTAAAGAAATTTCATTTCATTGATAGACATTTAGAATTTTGTAACACTGAACTTGGCCATATTGATTGGAACTCCTTCTTGGTCTTATACAACAAGCCCTACTAGTAGTTAGAGATGATCATCATAATGATCAAGAATGGATTAGTCAGTACTTCATGTTGTCCCACTTCAGTATAATCATGATCCTTGCCTAATATTATATGTCTAATGAAAGGCTAGTGAGGAGTGTCATAGGAGAGTTGGTTCTGGACCTCAGGCCAGAAAACATAGAGAAGGTCTTCCCCATACTACCTTCTTATCACTTCTATAGAATCTCATATGATAGTGTCAATTGATTGTACTAGGAGAACATAGCTCAAGCAGAGATGATTGTATAAAGAATGCACTTGATAACCCAGACTCCCTGTGATAGGAGGCCTACAAAGGTGGACATTACCTGTGGATACATGATATCCAACATCAGATACTATAGCATGATTTTAAGTTGAGTTATGGGCCTCTCCATAGAAAGCCACATGGAGATGTGGATGGTCCACTTCATTGAAAAGATCAAGACTGGGTCAAACATGATTGGCTAGGGAACGATCATTAGTGACACTCTACATGATAAGATGGTATCGGTTCAAACTAACCCCAGATTTCACATGACTTCCTACATAGTATATTTGTTGGGAACCCAACTAACCCATTACCCAAGACTCACCAAAGGGGGTAGTATCTAGGATGCATATATGTGGCCATACATTGTGCACCCATAATTGGTAAAGAAAGACCTCTGGGAGGGAAGCCCAAGTGCTAAATTATGAATGATGCATTCATCTTCATAGTAATATATTTTATTGAGGTGGACTATGCAAAGAGGATGTTTATAGAAGATATTGCATGGGTAACCCAAGTGGGGATTTACTTCATCCAATTCAAAACATTCACTTATATCTGTGTGGTTGACTCCCTCCTTCGCCCTAAGAAGATCCCATGCTATCCTTGGGATAAGCTCATTCTTTTGGAGAATGCCAAAAAATTGTACTCAACCTATGATTGAGTTAGGAAGAAACATAGAAAGACTTGGGTCTAGCTAATAACCATCAGCCCATATGAAGTGAAGCAAAATCAAGGTTTTTGTACATATGGGGTCGAGTGGGACCAATATCCTTTGAAGGACTACATCCTCACTAGACCATCTTTTGATAATATAGGCATGTTCTAACATATGACAAGAAAATAGTGTGTGCCCAACTTGATAGTTAAGGATCATTGGCTTAATAGCATTGATGACTATGAGGTGGGAATAAAGAATTATTGTCAAATAGGGCTTGCACTGGCAGAAAAGGTGTTGAACATACAAATTCCCCTAAAGGTTTGGGATAAGGACACCCTTAATATTCTTGATCCTATTTATAATGAGGTTAAGGTATATGAGAGGCTAGTAGTCAATGTTGAGTTCGACCAAAAAGAAAATGATGACATCATGCATCACACCCATCATGTTATTGATCTAACAAAGTGCTGGAAAAGGAATCATTTCTGATTAGACCCACTTCCCAATGTTGCCACACTATAGGAATCATCTAGACCAAAGAAGGGGAAGGGAGTGAAGGTTACTATCCCATCCTATCTTGCTAAGTCCCCAATTTTCTTGGAGACAATCTATGGGTACACAAGGGATGTAGCATATTTTGAAAGAGAAGAAAAGGGGAAAGGTATGAAGAAAAAGAAAAGCCTCACAAAGTGAAGAAGAGGCACCTTCCACAGAGCTCTAGGTTTAGGCCACTCCCTTTTCCCAAAAGAAGATAAGAATAGAGAATGTAGAACTTGGGACAAAAAGGAAGAGATTGAAAAAAAAGGTGGCCTCCCTCTAAAGGAGAGAACACGAGTAGCTTGGGTCACAAAGGAGGAAAGGAGAAAGAGCCAGACCTTAGTGCTCCCATCAACTAAAGACCAGCCTACCCAAATAGAATATATGATAGATATAGAGGGATGGATTGTACCTACTATAGGGAGTGGCTTAGACTTTTTTGACCTTTCTAATTTTTATTAGATGCTTGTTGGGATGAAGTTTAAGGAAGGACACATTTTAGATACATCTCAGCCTAAGTCTAAAGATGATGAAGATCAAAATATCCCACCTTTACCAGAAGAACCTCTTGGCATACCTCCTCCTCCCCTAGTAGAAGAATAAGAAATACACATACCTCCTTCTCTTACAAAATAATAAAACCTTGCTAGAGAGAAAGGAGAGGAGCATGTGATTCAAATAGAAGAAGGATATTGTGAGGAGAAATAGGCTGAAGTTCCAACCTTTTAACCTACACAAGCCTCCTCTTCACCCCCAATGACAATGATAGTCACACTACTCCCATTGTAGAGTTAAAAATCATGGAAGAGGGAATTACCAAATCTGAGATGAGGAGAGGCTTGGTGATGATGACCTTTGCATCACCAATTTTGGATGTCTCTTAGGTAGGAATGACACCAATATGTCTTTCTAGAGAAATGGAGCCCCGTCAGAGAAGATATGTGTAGTCTAAAATAGAAGGAATGGAAATTCTTACATAGGTCGTCACCACTATAGAAGCACTCATGGAGGATCCCCATCAGATGGTCTTCATGCAGATGAATAGACATGAGGACATAGTGGCTCACATTTTCATTCCTCCTCGAAATGCTAATCCAAAGACTATCACTGCACAAGACTTTGAGATGCAAGAAGTCATTTTGTGTAAGTTGGCAAAGCACATAGCCAAAGCCTTGATGACTTTGGGCTTGAAGAAAGTATTTAAATAGTTAGACATTGGCTAGGAGGAAATACATATGTTGAGGAAACATAACAAATATTTGAAAGGTTTTTTTAGAGAGGTAGCTAGTCCCATTGACCCTAGGAATCTAGAAATAGCATTGGTGAATGCCCTCAAGAAATGAGCTCTAGCATTGGGATCCAGTGATTCATTTTTGGATGCATTTAAGAGATTGCACCATAGTTTTGAGGATAGAGAAGAAGAGATAATAGAGGAAAATATGTACATTTTACATAGTATTAGGAAGAATACAGATAATCTGGCAAAAGTGTTAAATCAAGATTTTGATTTTGGGCTTATAGATGAAGTGTCCTCTTGGACAACTAGTTTGGAGGCACTTAAGACCATTAAGAACCAAAAATATCAGATGCTTCAAGTTATTTATTTAGGAGAAGTGTTTGACAAGATTGATGATTGGGTGGAAAGAATACAAGCCATAAATAGGGTCATGCTAGCTTTGTATGAAGACATTTAGGATATGCAAGCCAGAATTCAAACTCAAATTTTGGAAGTAGATAATTACTATAATGTAGCAAGCCTAGAGATTTTTAGCAATGACTCCAAAGAACAACTAAGTGTCATAGAGATAGTAGTCCAATTTTTCAAAGCCTCCTTTGAATTAGTAGCCTCAAAAGATGATTTCAAAATAATCTTCAAGAATAAGGAGGTGCTTAATGGAATGGACTCAAAATTGGATGATTTTTTAGCAATAAGGCAAGAGGTGAGGGATTTTCACAAAGAAGTGAGAAGTTAATATCAAGCACTCAATCTCCTTGAAACTCAAGGAGTGGCCATTCTTATAAATAAATTTAAAGAAGCTCATCGAAACATCCTTTTGGTCAAAAACCAACAAGACCCATATGTTGGAAATTAAATTTTTTAGAGATGGAAAATCCTACCAGCTTTGGTCCTATCACGTTTCAAGGTTCGCAAGTGAGCAAGTCCACATTTTGAGATTTTGGTGGAGCGATTCTATATTTACATAAGGTTTTGCATGTGTACAACTTCACAGGTGTACATATGCAAAAAATTTGGGAGACCTACAGTGGCACCAACAATTAACTACCGATTTCAATTTTAAGTGTCATTTTTCATGCACCGAAAATGCATTTTGATGAGAGTTTAGCTAGTAATGATGCTCAGAAGAGGTTGAGTTTTTTTTTTAGAAGTTTTAGAGACTCCAAATCTTGTCTTCTCATATTCTTCTTCTTAGTTATTTTTAGAGCCATGTAAAGGTCCATGCACCAATTAATGAATAAAACAAATTATGCACACCTCCTCAGCACCTAGTGAGGAGTTTATTTATGCATAGTTTTCATAACAATTATTAGTTTTAGCATTATTTTTGCAATGAAATAACCCTACATCCAAAAATTCATGCAATATGGGGTTTATCATAAATACATCATTGTAATATGCATTCAGGGCTAACATTTTGATGATCTAAAGTATGTTATTGGTGCTCTCATTTTGTGTGTAGCTTGTCTTTTTGGAATGTGTCTTTATTTTATGAATTTAATGTTCATGAATTGTGATGGAGAAAGGTTCACCCTTTTTTTTTTTGTATAGTGATTTATCTCATGTGTGCACACTCTCTATGGCTGCATGATTTGATGAATCATGAAATATCTTTTGGTATTAGTTAGTTTCCTTCGACGGTTGCACTAGTGGATTTGAGAATGTGTCACTCCTACTTTCACTAGTTTCCTACAATCTAGGTGATAGTAATAAATTATTTTCCATTTCCCAAATGTAGTATTTAATAGATGAATTCAAACATCAGAACACATGTAACTTCTTTCTTTTACTTATAAAGCATTATCTGGCTTGTTGGTTCTTTTTAAAGAACAAACATTATTTATCATTCCAAACATATGATTTCCTTTTTATATTAACAATGGTGAGGAGTAGCAGATAGATCCTAATATTTTCCAAAGAAAAAAATGAGGAAAGAAATATGATAAAGGTCAACAGAGTTTTTTGTATGTCTTGGTTCTCAAATAAACCTATTGTCATAATTTGTAGCTCTAAATAAAATACTAAAATCTTATCCTATCACCTACAACTCTTTCTATATACCATAAACTCCTACATTGGGACAAGGAAAATAATCTTAAGGTATGTATACTATTGGGTTTTATCCTAGTTGGAAAAACATCTATCACATCTTAGGATAATACAAACAAATTTTCCCTCCCTTTTAATTCAATCAAAAATTTCCTGACCATGGAATCAAAAAAAGAGAACAATATACATTCCTACTTAAATAAAAAATCTTTGGTCAAGTCCTAAAGTTTATTACTTCAACCACGAACAAACTAGGAATGCACAATTGCTTTCATTTATAGATATTGGTTTATATAGACTAGTAAAACAATAAGATATACAAAGATCAAGTTGACTCTTTCTAGCTACTATACAGATGCAAATTATAAAATCTACATAATAGTAACAACATTTTCTTTAATATTCTAATTGATCATTCCTAATAAAAACTATCTGACAAGTATTATATATCAAGAAAGTTCATAGTATTGGAACCTAGATGAGTTGCCTAATTAAAATGGTGTTCTTGTAGCTGAGCACTATTCCACTTGAGGCTTCACTCATCTTACTAAAGTCCCAACACATAATAAAATCCCCTACTCTTGGTATTACCCATTCATATCTCTCATTGCTCATGTTTTCCCCTTATAATAAAAGAAAGAAAAAAATACAACCATCTTACATGCTGAGTGTTATGGTGAAAAGAACCCAGTTTTATTTATGAAAACATTTATTCTTCTAGCCATAAAAGTGAACTATCACTAATCTTGTGTCATTGTGTTCCCTCCCACTAATGAGGTCTTTAATAGCCTTTAACCATTCCCTCTAATGGGAATTTCAAATGAAAAATAATAGAAAACATAATGATACTTCTCTAAATAATTAAAACAAATGTCACCTTCCTAACTTATCATCTCTTTGCACATTAATATATCAAAGGAATTTTATTTTTTTAAATTACAGTCTATAAAATTACTTGCTCTTTATTAAATTTTATTTTTGTACACATTTCTTTTCCAATATCTTATATGCACATACTAACTTTATTTAAATTCTTGTATTGAATTTAAATACATGGCTATTTGAAAGTAAAGTTAGAGACATATTATGTAACAAAAATAATGCTCTCTCTCTCTCTCTCTCTCTCTCTCTCTCTCTCTCTCTCTCTCTCTCTCTCTCTCTCTCTCTCTCTCTCTCTCTCTCTCTGTGTGTGTGTGTGTGTGTGTGTGTGTATGTGTGTGTGTGTGTGTGTGAAGTCAAAATTCTAAGTCAACTATAGTCAACATTGAAATATCCTAAAGCATAGGTGTTCATAGGCTTATTCATGACATCTCTCCCCTCTAGAAAGAGACATTGACCTGATGTCACATGAACACATCAAAATGATCACCATAACATAACAATAAATAGCATGAAGTAGTCTATAAAAAAGATGTGGGAAGGATCGATGCATGTCATCAACATCCTCCCATGTAGCATTATCGATAAAGAGCTGGTTCTATTGGACCTTATACTAGAAGTCTTCTTGGTCATGTACACTAATAGTGCACTCATCCACGAGGTGGATATGATGCACTAGCACTACCCCTAGATCCTGAACCTAAAAAGCACATCAATCAAGAATCTAATTTGTGTTAGGATGATATGGCTTCAGCAAAGAAACATGAAAGAAATTATGGATATGAGCTAGAGCTAGTGGTAAAGCTAGTCGATAAGCCATAGGGTTGATGAGTTCCAAAACATCAAAAGGTATCACATATCCTAGTGCAAGCTTAGAAGACTTGCTAAAAGATATAGAACTCTTATGTGGACACACAAGAAAAAATACATTATCCCCCACCTAAAACTATCTAAAATTATGGTTCATGAATGCATGACTCTTTTTTCTATCAATTGCTTCCATCAGGTGGTCATGAATAAAAACCATATGTTCTTGCATTTCTCTGAGCATCTCAGGACCAATCACAATTTGATCCTCTATTTTTCCCAACTAACAGGTGTGTGACACTTGTTCCTATAAAGTATCTCAAAAGTTTCCATTCCAAGAGATGTGTGGTATGAGTTGTTATAAGAAAACTCAACCAAAGGTATATATTCTTCCTATTTTTATTGTTAATCCATGCAATACATATGGAGTAGATCCTCTACAACTTGATTCACCCTCTCTATTTGTCCTTCTATTAGAGGATGGTAAGAAATACTAAAATTCAATTATGTCCCTAGTGAAGCATTCAAGGTTGTCCAAAACCTTGATGTCATCATTGTATTGACCCTAAAGAAAATCTTAGTATTATTTATTAGTGCAAAACACTTAGTCATTCTCAATGTAGAGTTGGTTGGTCAACATTGTGACTAATCCACTATTAAGGTTGAGCTACATAGTGTAGAAGTTGTATTATCTTAAAATGAAAGCACTTCCATGTTAAGAGAGTTTATCCCTTTGAGTAAGTGGTCTAGGGTCATGTCAGGTTCCTTGAATAGGTATTTTCATGGATCTACTTGTTTCCCCTTGTTATGTTTCTCTCCCCCTATTTCCAGCCTCTTTCTAACAACTTTCTCTAAGAAACTAAAGACTTTGACTTTTTGGGTCAATGATGACCGGAAGGGTTAAAGGTTGACCTCAATCTTGACCTAGGTCATGGATGACCTCAACCTTGACCTAGGGAAGATTCAACCTCAACCTTGACCCTAGGTCCAAATTTTACATTTTAAAGGATTCGAGATATTGAGCTTTGGAAATTTTTATTTTCCCACTTCTAGGTCAGCTATTTTGGATTTTAGAATTGTAAACTCTTAAATTTAATTTAATCTAGTTCCATTTCTAGGGGTTAAGGATAATTGGGATTTAATTCTCCAATGTCAGCCTCTCTACAAGTTTGTGCCCTAGATCACTATATAAGGAAGCCTCCTCTTATTTTCTCTAACAATGATCAAGAAGATATCAGATGATCCATTATTTCCAATAAAACATTCCATCAAGAATTTTCAAGGAAGTATCTAAGCTATTGTCTCCATTCAAGTTCTCTATTGAAGATAATTGATTAAAGCATTCAAGCCTTTGAATGGATTTGGTTCAAGCATTCAAGATTCATCATTCAAACCCTAGATTTAACCATCATGGTTGTGTGATCTTCCTTCAAGATCCTTTATTCATCTTCTAGATCTATTCATTCTTCTCTCAAGGTGGACATACATAAAATCATGGAGGTTTTGATTTACATTTGCTAATGTTATGTTTAAGATTTCATATCAACATTCTTGTTTACATTTCAAATACAATTGCATATTTATTGAATATCATAGCTTCATTGTTAGATCTACTTCTACTACTTGCTAGCATTCTTTATTTCAATTCCATTTTTAAGGTTGATTCCAAATTGGGATTTGACAAAGGAAAATCCCTCATCAAAACAACAAAACCATTTTTATTGTAGGTACAAGTACAAGACAACAAATTAAAGTTCAGATTTGGATACCATTTTTTATGAACTTTTGAGATCTGCAAACATAATTTTTATCAAAGTAATACAAGTCAAGGTCAACATTTTGGGGTAAGATTGTGCCCTGCTATCTGGGTCAAGGTCGACCTACACTCAAAAGAACAAAAAAAATTTGGGCTTTTTCTGTCTCAACATTTCCAGTCTAAAGTAGGTTGTAGAATTTCTTGAAACTATGCACATTCATCAAAAATCATCATTTTCCAAATTTTACCTACTTTGAGGTTAGTATTTTTATTTTATTCATTCAATATTTCAATTACATACTTTCTATAGTAGATTATAGGATTTCTTCCTTTGTTCATATTCTCCATAGTTTGATTCATTTGTGCATTGATCACTTCTTTGTGATTAGTCAATTTGTATCTTTCCTTTTGGGAATTTGGATTGAGGATAGGTCATATATTCCCCCTCTTACATTATATCACATCCTCGCATATTGATCTATCCATGCCATATTTTATTATATTCATTTTGGTGAACCTGCAATAGACAACTCTTTCTTTTTGGTGTTAGATCTTTTGTTCCTTTTATGCTCTTGCAATTTACATTTAAAAATACAAAACAATCTATATATTGAATAAAATGCAAAACCATTTCATGCATTTCACTTACTATGAATAGTATTAAGATGCTTTGGTGTATGGTCATGTTCTTTATTAACCTTCTTTTAGCATCTCTTTACCATACCTATGATGTTTATGAGACTATCATTCACTTTTTTATGTTAATGATCCTTCATCTTATTCTTTCTTACACTTTTGTGAATTTGATCGATACTAGTCTTCCTATATTCAAAACTTTCATTAAAGATTCATGTGGTAGATTTATTATTCTCTTGAATTATGTGAAGAATTTGGTAGATGGTACACCATCTCCTAGTCTTCCTAATATTAATCCTATCATTCCTAATCCAATGCCTAATTCTCCATCTATTAATCCTTGTTCTTCCCATATTTATGATGGAATTCAAGCTATAGTTTAGGATGTAGATGTGCAAGATTTATTTGATTTACCTTCTCTAATTCATGATGATATTAAAGGAAAGGGTAAAGAAACTTCTTCAAAACCTATTATTCCACCTTATAGAACCTTTACTCATGAACATGTTAAACAATCATCTCTTGTAGAAGCTTTACATGATATGTACCCTATAGGATATAATATGATAACTAAACAAGGTTATAGAGGTTTAGGGCTTGGAGTTAATGAGCATGTTATCAAGTATCCATTTCATATACCCCCTAAACAGGATATGAATGGTGTTGAATGTTTACAATCTCAATCCCAGGTCATTGATGTTAATCATCATCCCCCTCTTCATGATCTTCTCCCTACACATACCTTAGATAACCTTGATATTTTTCAAGAGGTGGCTTAAAAGGTGTATGTTGAGTTAATGAATTCCAAGAAAGAAATCTTTAGACCTATGTTGATTAACGCTCTATACAAATATAAATTTCCTTTCCATTATCATAATGCACACTTACTTGTTGATTGTAAACATTTCAAATTATATGTTCAAGAAAGAGTTTCTTTGGGAATTGTATCTTACTCTCATGTAGTTTTACAATTCCTTCATAATTTTTTATATTGGGGATTCCCCTCATTCTGATATAATATAGATCTCTTCTCCTCCTATCTCTAGACTAGGGGCAAGAGGTGTATTTCCATCCAGTCTCCTAAGATCCATTAGGGCTTTTATTGGGCTTAACTGGTATTCTTTCTTCCTTTTTTTTTCTCTATGATTTCTTGTTATGTTTATAATCATTCATAGAATCTATTCAAGATATCTTTTCTAAGATATTTTTTTTGAAAAAGTTTCCCTTGTCTTCATCCCTAGGGGGGAAGGTTCTTCCATCTTTCTCTTTATCTAGGGAACTACTTTCCTTATCTTAGTGGTACCTATTTATATTTAAATATTATTTCATCATACTAACAAATGTTTTGATTATGGATAACCTTTTTATACAAGAGATTTTTTTCCTAGCTCATTACCTCTTCTCTATGTTGCAAATTATTTTCTTTATAAAATCTTACCCTTTCTTTGGTGTTAGAGTTGCTTTCCTCATTTCAATAAATCCTTTTCCTCTTCTTCATAGGGAGGTTGATGATTGAATCTTTGTTCCTGCTTGGTTTATTTTTGAAAGATGATATTTTATCTAACAATACTCCTATATGATGGTGGTCTTGTTGATCAAATCTCTTTCTTTGAGGATATTTTTTCCATGAATGGCATATCCTTTTCACAATTATCTATACTCTTGGATTTAAGGGTCCATATCCCTCATTAAGATTATGATATACATTGTTGTTAATCAAGATATCTCCTTGCATTATGAAATAGGTATCCTCTTTCTCTTCCTTATCCTGTCTAGTAGACACCCACGATAAGGAGGGGGCATATATAGGGTCTCCCTTGCACTATAGTTTTTTATTTTCATGCTAAATCTCATAAGGTAACACACATAAGTTGCTAAATCCTAAAGAGATACAAATTTTTTTTAATTTTTCAATATGCTAAATCCTCTTAAGGTAACGCACATAAGTTGCTAAATCCTAAAGAGATGCACATTTTTCAATTTTCAATATGCTAAATCATCTGAAGGTAATGCACATAAGTTGTTAAATCTTGAGGAGACACACATTTCATATTCATAAGTGATACAAGAGGGTGGATCTATGGGTATTCTAGAAGCCGTAAGAATATGCATTACAATTGTGAGCATAGTTTATGGGTGAATTATAAGGTTTGACTACCTATTTGGCTCTCCCTCTCCCTTGGTGATTTAGAATAAGGTGTGCATCTTACTAGGTGAGGTAACCACTTCCTCTTTTCTTTCTTTTTGATTTCATGCTAGTAGGATTGGATCATGAAGCTATGTTATTTATAGTGTTACTCTTTTCTTTCTTATGTAATCATTTATGCTTTTGTGATAGTTTTCCAAATATGACATTAGTACAAGAAATATTTCTTAGAAAGGTTTCTTATGCTAGTTGATTTGGGTTCATTTAGTACTAACTCCTCTTTTTGTGTCTTTTAGCTTTCTTTTTCTTTTTCTTTTTTTTCGTACCCTTGTACACGTATGTTGAGTTAGAATCTTTAGCTTGGGGACTTGTGTCCTTAGCTAAGTGTTATTTTATCTCATTGCAAATCCACTTGAATCTCTTCTTTCTTCTCCTTTACCAAGAGTTTTCATTGAATCCATACTCTTGTTAAAGTGGGGGCTTAATGTATCATCTAAAAATGGAAGCATTTCCATGTTAAGAGCATTTAGCCCTTTGAGTAAGTGGTCTAGGGTCATGTCAAGCACTTGGAATAGGTCTTTGCATGAATCTGGCTATTTCCCCCCTTGTTCTTCTTCTCTCCCCCTATTTCTAGCTTCTTTCTAACAATTTTCTCTGAGAATTTGAAGACATCAAATTCTTGGGTCAATGATGACTTGAAGGGTCAAGGTTGACCTTGACCCTAACCTAGGTCAAGAATGAACTCAACCCTAACCTAGGGAAAATATAGCCTTAACCTTGAACCCAAGTCCAAATTTTAAGTTCCAGAGGTTTCGAGATATCAGGCTTCGAAAAGTTTCATTTTCCTACTTTTGAGTTGATTTTTTTAGGTTTTGAAATGGTAAAACCTTAAATTGAATTTAATCTAGGTCCATTTCTAGGGGTTAAGTTTAATTGGGATTTAATTCTCCAATTCTAAACTCTCTAGAAGTTTGTTCCCTAGATCACTATATGAGGAAGCCTCCTCCTCTCATTTTCTCTAACAAGGAATAGGAAGATATTGAACGATCCATTATTTCCAAGAAAACATTCCATCAAGAATTTTCAAGGAAGTATTGAAGATATTGTCTCCATTCAAGTTCTCATTTAAGATCAAGGATTTAAGCATTCAAGCCTTTGAAGGGATTTGGTTCAAGCATTCAAGATTGATCATCAAACCCTAGATTTAACCATCATGGTGATGTGATCTTCTTTCAAGATCCTTTTTTAATCTTCTAGATATATTCATTCTTCTCTTGGGATGGATTCCAAACATACAATCATGGAGGTTTTGACTTACATTTGCTAATGTTATGTTTATGCTTTCATATCAATATTCTTGTTTACATTTTAAATACAATTGTATATCTATTCAATATCATAGCTTCATTGTTAGATCTACTTCTACTACCTGGTAGCATTCTTTATTTTAATTCTATTTTTAAGTTTGATTCCAAACCAAGATTTGACATAGGCAAACCCCTTATCCAAACAACAAAACCATTTTTCTTGTACGTATAGGTACAAGACAGAAAATTGAAGTTTAGATTTGGATACCCTTTTCAGCGAACTTCCAAGATCTGTGAGCAATTTTTTTCTCAAAGCTGTGCAAATCAAGGTTGAATTTTTGCGGTAAGATTGAGCCCCACTATCTAGGTCAAGGATGACCTACCCTCAGAAGGACAAAAAAATTTTGGGTTTCCTCTATCTCAACATTTCTAGTCTAGAGCAAGTTGTAGAATTTCTCGAAACTATGCATAGACATTAGAAATTGTCATTTTCTAGATTTTCCCTACTTTGAGGTTAGTATTTGTCTTTTTATTCATTCAATATTTCAAGTACATACTTTCTAAAGTAGATTATAGGATTCCTTCCTTTCTTGATATTCTCCATAGTTTGATTCATTTGTGCATTGATCACTTGTTTGTGATTAATCAATTTGTATCTTAACTTTTGGGAATTTGGGTTAAGGATAGGTCCTATATTCTCCCTCCTACATCATATCATATCCTAACATATTCATCTATCGTAACCATATTTTATTCTATTCAGAAGTGTACAAGTTTAGTTTGTGTCAAAGCATACATAGTTGTTGAGCACATCAACACTCACCAAGAAGTTAGTTGTAGTTGAGCTATCTATAGGAAAAAATATCATATAGGTCGATTTATATATGAGTCAAATAGTTTATAAGTTAAAGTAGTTTAAGTCAAGCGTAATTTATGTCAAGGGACAATACAAAGAAACAAGCATGATTGAGCATCAAAAAGGTATATGTGTTGAGTTACACACTTTTTATATACAAGTTTAGAATGGCACAAATTATTATGTAAATCATTTTCTCGAGCATGAAGCATGTTTCTTAGTTCGAGGACCTAATCAAGGGGGTAATTATGTATGTGATTGTGCATCATTAATCCCTATGCAAGATGATGGCCCAATCAAAAATTTGAAAGTTCAACCAGAAAAAGGATGAATCCTAATCATTGATTGTGATTTGGAAGCTTTGTGAGATGGTAATAAAAGAAGGGTTTCAAGATAGAAATTCTAGTTCTAAGTTGAAGGTATGTTTGTATGCGAAGCTGGAGGAGAATTATCAAGTTATGAAATAACACGATCGAGCAGTGTAGTGAGGGGATATTGCAGATCAATCATAGAGGCTATTATAATTTGGATAGAGAGGATCGATTATCAAAAATTTTGTGCAAATCGAAGGATCAAGGTATTGTTACAATTTAACAAGTGTATCAAGTAAATCTCTTAACAGAGTGGTCCTAATAGGCCTATTGTAAATCTCTTAATAGTGTTCTTAGGTAATTATAAAGTTTAAATCCTTTAATCAAGGTAGACTTAATGATCTTGTAATATTTTTATAGAGGAGACCCCTCACCTAGTAGATCATTAGAAGTGATCAAAATTTTAGCCCTAGGAGGCAATTTGTTACTACAGTAGTGAAGATTTTGTTGGTTCCATCCCCACTGTAGTTTTACCAAATCTTGTGTCAAGTATTGATTACTTGTTTTTGTGTTTCATTCATGGAAGTAGATGGTAGATATGATTTTACATGATGATGCATGATAAGTATAATGTGGTGAGAAATTTTTATTTTAGTTTAAGCTTGAAGTGGTAAAAGTTTTGAACATTTGGTATTAGAGCAAAGTTCTCTAAGAAATAAGTTTAACCACTTGGGAGTCAAAGATCTTGTAGATGGAAGCCTACAAACTTAGAACTATTATTGAAATGAAGAAGGTTGATTTGTAGATTGCAGGAACAAGTTAAGGCTGCATAGGAGGAATTGAAGAAATCCTTGAAGAGAATGAAGGAGATGGAAATTTAGAAAAATGACACACAATACCAAGAAAAATGCATTTAGGACTTATGTGATGAAGGTAGATCTAGTGAAATTGATGTAACAATAGAAGATATATTAGATAATAACAACATCCTAAATGAAGAAGTAAGAGAAATAAAGAGAGAAGATAAAATACACTTAGTAAGATTATGTGAAATCACTAAACAAAAGAAAAAGGTTGAAGAAGATAAGGAAATGGTTGATTAAGACAAGAGGAAATGCTACAAGACTTGATCAAAGGATCAATGAAGTGGAAAGTTTAACACAATCAATTTGACATGGTCAATCAGTTATTAAGTGCCAATCATGAAATTTCTAAGAAGGTGGAAGAGATTGCAAACCTGATATCAAAGAATAATCAATTGAAAAATGAATTGAGAGTTGAAAAGGAAATCATTCAAATAATGAAGAGATCTAGACTAGAGATCATGAGAGAAATTGATGATTAGTTAAGAGCACAAAGAACACCTTGTGATACTACTGGATTAGGTTGTACCAATTTCATGTCATCTCCTAAGAAAGGAGAGTCATCAAAGCATGAAGAACAAATAAATGCAAAACCAAAGAACAAGAAGCCTACATGCTATCACTGTAGAAAACTAGGTTATCCAGAAAATGTCTACAGGAGCAAAATTGGTAAGTCCAATCCTAAGCCTAAGTGTAATGGTTATTTCTTTAATTGTAACAAGTATGGACACCAAGCATATGATTTTTGTAAGCACACAAAAATGGTCACCTTGACTATGTGCCCTGATTTCATAATTCATGTCAAGCTTGAATCAATATTTGCATCATCATTTCCTTTGATCAAATTAAATTATTTGAATTATTTGAATTATTTAATTAATAATTATTATATTTCATCAATTTCCTTGATTAAATTGGAATTCATTTATTTAATTGTTTTAAATAAATGGTTTGATCAAATGTAAGCACACAAAAATGGTCACCTTAACCATGTGCCCCGGTTTCATAATTTATGTCAAGCTTGAATCAATATTTGTATCATTATTTTCTTTGATCAAATTAAATTATTTGAATTATTTAATTAATCATTATTATTTTACATTAATTTCCTTGATTAAATTGGAATTCATTTATTTAATTATTTTAAATAAATGGTTTGATCATCTTGATTCTGTATTATTTAACTAAAGGAGTTTGTTGTCTTTTAACTAAATAAAACCCCTCCTCACTTAATTTTATGTGCAACAATTATTATTTTAAAAGAAATAAATAAGAAACTATCACACACTTTATTTTATAAGAAAAGAGATTATTTTACATTTAAATTAAATAAAAATATCCCTCATCTTATAATTTGTATGGAGTGTTACACTCCACATCTCTTAATTAAATGCTAATTGCACATTCTCTTATGTGGGTCATACCTTTCCATTTAATTTTCATTTTCCCTCCAATTTGGAATGCCTCTTTGGATTGATATATAAAGGAGACCTCCTCCTTCATTTTTACATCAAGATGATTTCTTTTGCTATGATCACCATGATTTCTTATGCTACGGTTATTATAGACAATTTTGAAGCTTTCTTGGAGATTTGGAGATATCTTGCATGTTCATAATCATTTTGAATCTTTCATTTGTTGGATGTACTTGTGAAGACCAAGACCGATGTTCATATGAGATTCACCACTTCAAACCTTTTAAGGTCTTTGCACATTGATGATAGGAAGCTATGAGTTGATTCTTGATATCTTGCTTTTTCATGGTGTTATTTTAAAGGATTTCAAGTGTAAGGATTCATACAAGTGTGTTTTCTATTTCTCCACATTTTTCACACACATCTTTAGCACTCGTCATGGGGCAACCCACCTTTACATGTTGGTTTTGGATTTTTTGGAGCTAACCCCCTTGTATAGATGTACTTGGAGAAGAAAACCCTAGATTTTCAAAGATTTGATCATATCTCCCAAATAGCTTGGTGTTTTGGTCTGAAATATTTTTTTTAGGTTGGCAACATATCAGAGAAGTTTTAGTTAAAATTTTAGATTTTCTGATGTAATTCATATTTTTTATATTTTTTTCTTTGTTTTTCATGAGAAATCATTTTTTGATGCAAATTAGAGAAATTTTTGGTGAAGTATACATTTTTGGAAAGGTCTTTGAATTCTAAATAGGGTTGTTTCTTTGTGTTTTGAGTTTAGGGATAATATGAGGCTCAAACACTCGATTTACAAAAGCTGGTCTATTTGACAAAATGGGTCCCTAGGGCACAAATAAAAATATTTTTCTATAATTCTAAATTTTTTGGAAAGCTATCTATTTTTTAACAAGGTTCTCTTTTCTTCATTTAGGGTTTAGGATCCAAATTCATGTCATACAGGTCCAATCTTGTTGACTAGGTCAAAAATTGAAATTAAAAAACTAGGCATGTAATGATTAGCGTGCACTTATTTTTCACATAGTTCAATGCATGATATGAGTTGTCATTTGGTTTATTTTATGGTTATTATTGCTCCTAACAATTTATTTTTAGATGTAACCCTAGGGTTTGCATAAGTTGAATATACATTACATATCTTGTTTGCTTGTCTTGCTTGTTGGAGAGTTTGTGGCTTGCTTGCACGAAAAGCTCAACAAAAATAAAAATAAGGTAAAATATACTAAGCGCATTGGGTGGATTACCAAGTTTTTTTTTTAAAGCTCTATAACATTTGGTTTCCTTTCATTAAAATGAACCTCTCCCATGTCTTACTTGAGTGATTTCTTGCTTTCATAGATCACTTTTCAATTTCTGCTCTAAAGGAAAGAAAGAACATAGACATTTACTTGGAATCCCTGATTATTGTTCTATGTGCCTGATTATTATTTATAAATCTGAAATTTATCTTAGTTCATTAAAAAGAACAATCAAAACTAAGTTCTCATAATCCAACTTTCCAATTTACTATCTAGTTGTCACCTTGCTTATTGTGAACCTATTGCATAGTCAACATTCATCATTTAGAGAGTTCAATTCATTAATAGGACTCTAGGGTAACCTTTTTTTTGTCATTTTTAAGTTGATTTGACCATTGTGGACCTAATCTTGAGTGTCTAAACTTGTTGTCACTTTGGATCATTGCATCATAGCTATCTTTTGGTTAGTAAATCTTTTCTTACCTTGTTGTCAATATCAAAACTTGCTAAGTTAGAGATTTCCCTAGTGGAGAAGGTTTTCTTTGGGATTCTTTGATCCATGGATTGTGGGTATTCACTTGTCTAAACATATCAATTTATCTCATATTATTACATTTTATTATAGAACATTACAACACTTAGATAATTCCACATTTGTAAGACCAACAGTGGCATATTCTATTAACCAATTGTGAGACCTCTATTGGCCAATTGAGTTAGTGAGAGTGACATACAACTACATTATTACACCTTATTAATTTGACAAGTGATTACTTTACTACTTGAAAGTGATACCAATGCTTCTTGGAGTATTCCTATTTACTAGTGTTTCCCCTCTCATGTCAGTTATGACTAGGTTTCAAGTGAGTCACATTAAACAACCTCAAGTTAACTTTGATAAATTACCCTTAGTTCCAACTCATAAAAAATGTAAAGGAAAAGAAACTATCTTTGATCATTCACTTAAGGGAGAAATAGAAATTGAGTTTACTCCTCCTATTCATCTTAGTGAATTGAACATACCTAGGGCCTCTTCACTTTTTGAGCAAGACATTACATTCATTGAAAACAAAGATAAAAGCATGGATGGCATGATTATTGATAGATTATTGAGGCAAAATGGTGTTTAACCTTTGGAATCTCATAGAACTCGTGAAGATATCTATGGAACTACCTCAGCAAATGATTTTGTTGGAGATTTACATGGAGGAAAAAAACACTACTCTACATTTCTTACTCCTCCTAGATTGTCACCTAAATAATTTTACCCAATGGATGATAAAATAAAACAAGATTAATTGGAAAAGATGGCATACTTGTAGAAACAAGAGAAACAAGTAGCACAACAAATCAATGAAATTTTGGCTAAATCTCAAGAATTTCTCAAAAAAACTCCAAGAATCCCTAATGTTCAGTTTAGTAAAGTGAGTAAGATGTATATGGAAGCACCAAATAGAGAAATTGCTAAAAATATGGCTAAAGACATGGGTCAACAAATGTTTAATGATATTATTTCTCAGAGGGGTAATGTTTCTCCACCTCCTAGATCTCCTAGAGGTGATGAAGAGAGACGTCTTCTCCAAGAAAAACAAGCTTACATGGATGCATTCATACAGCATGAGGCAAAAAAGAAAGCTCATGAAATAGCCCATCAAAAACTTAATGATATACTTTTTCTTGGTGGTGGTAGTGGTTCTCCACCTCCTCCTCCTCCAAGAGTTACTAGACATATACCACTTTCACAATCTCTTAAGGGAAATAGGAGACAACCATCTCCTCCTCCTAGATATCAGCAAAGGAAAATGTCTCCTCCAAGGAATTCACAGCAACATCCTCAATTTACTACACATGGTTTTGGTGTAGATTATGATTTATTAGAGCAAAACCCAGAATTTCACAAGTATACGGGTCAATATATTTAGATTAATAAGGATAAATACTTCATGGATTTAATCAACAAATGTGTTCAAGTAACTTATAATTTTGATGTGGATAAGAATATCAAGAGACAATATCCTTCATTTCAAGAACAAATTGAGAAAAATATGAAGATGTTAATGGATAAACTTACACCTAATAATCCATTTTCTCTACAGAGTGTGTGTCCTCTACCTTTTGAGAGGATTATTCTAGAGGTTGAATTTCCTAAGAAAAAAAAATCCACATTATGATAATTATGATGGGAATGGAGACCCTAGTGACCATGTGAGATAGTTAATGTTTTAAGCTTGGAATTTGCACATAAAGATTCTTATCTTATGAGATCGTTCCCGAGGAGTTTAAAGGGAAAATATATGCAATGGTTCACTAAGATTACTTCCCCAATTAAGAATTTTGAGGAACTTGTTCAAAAATTTATCCAACACTTCTCTAACAATGTTCAAAAACCAATTTCTATGTTGGATTTATGCAACCTCAAACAAGATCAAGGAGAACCTTTTGTTACCTTTTTACAAAGATGGAGAAAGTTATGTTCTTGTTACTCTAGAGAAATTTAGAAAAAGAGAAAATTGATATACTTGTGATTAATTTTGTTCCTAAATTGAGAAATGAAATTGGAAAATGGGTGTTTTAGACCTTTCATAATATGGTAGAAACAACTATCTGTATTGAGGATGTTTTGAAGAATCAAGGAATTATCAAGCATAATAGCAACAAGAGTAACCACAACAATGGAAATAAGAATAGGAGTAATTCTTATACAGGAAATAAACATGTGGTTAATGATGGTGTAGTTGACACCTCCAAGTCTAGTGGTAAATTTATTTTAAGATTATTAGATGGCATCCATGCTATGAAAATTCAAGCACCTTCTCAATAGAATAATAGAGGCAATTCTAGCTCCAATAATAGAAACCCTCAAGAGAGAAGAACTTTTAAAAATATCAATAGACCTTATGAGGATGTTTTGAAATAGTTGGTTGATAGAAACATATTAACTTTGGTTGAGAATTGGCAACCACCTCCTATAAAGGGTCCACATTGGGATAATAATACCTATTGTAAATATCATTAGAGAAAAATTGGTCATACTATAGAAAATTATCAAAGGTTAAAAAATGATATTAAGAGTTTGATTGATAACAGAAAGTTAACAATTCATGGTGTTAGTCATGCTACTACTAACGATCATCAAGCTTATAAAAATCCATTGACTAAGTATGAAAAGGGTGAATCATCTAAGAATGGGAAAGCTCAAGTGAATTATACTTATTCCAATCAAAATTATGGATATTCTAATGCAAACAATGTTATCAACATGGTTGCAATTCTCAGCCCATTCCCCTCTCCCCTATACATCCTCAGCCTCCTTTGGAGGAAAATGACAACTCTGGACAGATTGAGGGGGAAGTGCAAGTTAATAATAGAAGGAAGGCTTGGAAGAACTTCAATGTGAGAATGGCCACTATGGGAATCTACAGAGAGGCGATGAACCCCCAACTCCTGGTGGACGACCTCGAGAAGCCTAGACTCAATGAGCTAATTGACCCGGCTATGGTGGCTATTTCTGATAATGCAAGAGAAATGGGCATGAATATGTTGAACAATGCCCGCAATAGCATGATCGACAACTTCAGATCAATTAAATGGCTTTTCCATGAGCTTGAGGATGTC
Organism: Cupressus sempervirens; assembly: GCA_028749045.1. Classification (NCBI taxonomy): domain Eukaryota; kingdom Viridiplantae; phylum Streptophyta; class Pinopsida; order Cupressales; family Cupressaceae; genus Cupressus; species Cupressus sempervirens. The sequence goes on along the minus strand of CM053783.1, from coordinate 530,477,299 downwards.
AGAGATAGGGTTTCCCAAATGGAAAAAATCAAGAGCAAGACAGGTGCAGAAAGCCAAGGCGACCGGAACAGCTGGGAGACTCTGATGGAGAGGAGAGTAAAAAATATTGAGAACTACAATCACAACCTGGCAAGTCAAATGATCTCCCTCCTCGCTTCGATCAACGACAACATCCTCTCTCTCTTGGAAAATCTCAAAGACAGGAACCAGATGGAGGAAGATGATAAACAGAACAGAGACAAAGATAGGCTGGATGTGGATAAAGCCAAGGACAGCACTATGGAGCAGGATTTGATGAACGCCTAGGATCATAAGGCAGAAGAGCAACAAGAGTGCGCCAAAGCTGCCCAGACCATGCTCGAGATGGAGAAGTAGTCTGCTAGGTTGGGTCTCTGTCCTTTGGTTTTTGTTTCTCCTGGCTTTGGCTTTTTGTCTGGTCTCTATTTTTCTGGTTGGTTCTCTGGCATTTTTAGTGGGTAGTTGTTTCGGGCTAGGCCTTTGGGCTTATTTTCAGCCGTAAGGCTAATGTTTTGGCTGGGCATTTTTTCGCTTATTTTCAGCCTTTCTTGTTGTTAAACTTATGGGTTTCAGGACCCCTTAAAACCTGTTTACCTTATCAAAAACATGGTTGCAATTAAGGAAAATGATAAGGATTTGAATCATCCACATAATCTTGCCTTACTTATTGAAGTCATGATTCATAGAACTCTTGTTAGATGTGTGTTGATAGATGGGGGTTTTGGGTTGAATATTTGTTCGTTCAACATACTTGAAAAGTTAGGATATTCATAACAAAATATTGATACTAGACAAAAGGTTATTGCCATAGCTTATGATGGTAGTGAGAGATAGTCTGAAGAATTGGTTGTTTTACCTATTTGGATTGATTCAATTGAGAGAGATATTCTATTTCATGTGTTTGATACTAGTCCCCTTGCTTATAACATTTTATTGGGTAGACCATAAATACATGAAATGAAATTTTTTCCTTCCACATATCATGAATGTGTTGAATTTCCATATAATGGGATTGAGATGTGTATTTTAGGAGTTAATACTTTGGCTATCAATAATATTTCAACAGAATCACATATACCTTTGGATAGAGTTTTAATGAGACAGTTGACAAATCCATAGAATGTGTGATAGAATCCAAGACACTTAACAGTGAAATGGAGGGATGTGAGGTTGTTTCTTCAAAAATTTCAGATGAGATATATACCAATTTCAAACTTTGTGAAGATGAAATCAAATATCTTGACACAAGAAAGGGAGAATATAGGATGGATTCTATCGATACTCTTCTATTTTCACCTCGTTCCTATGAGTTACCTTCACATGAGATGAAACCTTCTTCTTATACTAAGATTGAGTGTGATACTTTGGTTGAACCTTTACTTCCTATGGAAGAAAAGGAAGAAGAAATTGTTGTTAGAAATTGGTTTTACAAAGAAGAAAATGATGATGGACTCATATTTGATGTTTATGATGATGATGATGAGGAAGTGTATATACTTGATCAACATGATATATGTGATGATTTGATCCCTTTTACTAATCTTCTTTGGGGAGACAGACATGGTTCAGTTAATGAAGCTTCTACTTCAAAAATTCAAAATGATTCAGGTATAGAAAACAATGATGAAAGAACATATTCAAATAAGTATGAATTGGATTTATCTTTAGAGCCTTCTCCAATTGATTTGGGTATTGATGTGATTAATGCTTATGATGCTCAACCTAGTATAGTTAATAAGATTTCAAACTCACATATTCCTCATGATCTAGATTCTATAGTTGTTAGACAACCTTATGATTCAAGAGAAATTGAGAGGAACTTGATAGACTATGATTCTTCAGTTGCCAACGAGGATGTTATTCATATTTACAATCTTGAGTCTTTAGAGGTTGAGATTCCATCTTTGAGGGTTACTCTTAATGGATTAGTGACAACTGAAGACTACAAACTTATGAGATTACAAGAACTTGAGTTACTTGATGAGAAGAGAAAAGTTGCTTCTAATCACATGAGAATTTATCAGAAAAGATTGTCTAAGACTTATAACAAGAAAGTTTTCCCTAGAGAATTTTTAGTGGGAGATCTTGTTTTGTGTAAGAGTCCTAAGAATCACAAAAATAGAGCTCAAAAAGGAAAATTTGAACCTAATTGATTGGGTCCTTTTATTATTATAGCTTTTTTTGGTTCAGGTGCCTATTTGTTGTCTACACGTAAGGTAGATCAGATCCCTGATCTTATCAATGTGCTTCATTTGAAAAAGTTCTATCCTTGATGTCCATTCTTGTTGGGGGCATCTATATATATTTATGGGTCTTTAAAAATGTTTTAAAAAAGTGACATATTCCAAAATTTTAAAAAAAAAATATAAACAAAAAAAGAAAAGAAAATAATATTTTTCAATATCAACAATGGTGTTACTTAAATATTTTAAACACCAAAATAGTGTTTCTCAATGCTCCTGCTCCTGCCCACATGATGATTCAAACTCCTGCTCTCACCCATTGCTCTTTGGCCCGTTCCGGTGTAAAGGTTGTTTGTCCTTCAGTTGTGGCCCAATTCCCCACTACATCTTCTTACATGGAACCCACCCTGTGAATCCTACGATAGCTCTCACTCAAGTGCTTGCTTCTGATTGGGTTCCTATGCATGGCTTTGGTTAGACTCCTACACTTAGTATTGAACTTGCTACTCATGTTGGGGTTGATCTGGTTGCCTCTCCTGCCCTTTGTCCTCTAGTTGTTGTCGGGGATTCTTCCTGTGTTGTGTCAAAGATTGTTGTGGGGAGATTATTTATTTCCTATGCAGATGGGGTTACATTTGAAGTAGGTATTAGTGCTCCTATTCTGAAGTTGGGGTCCTGTTCAACTGTGCCCTCTGTCAATCATTCAGTGGTGCCTATTCCTGTAAGTGAACCGATTGAGATTCAACTTGATTTAGATATTATTGATGAGGTTTCTACATATGTAGAAGATTACTCTTCCAATGCTGCTATTTTTAGGTTTAGGGATTTTTGGCCTTCTCTTTCAGCTTTGCATGCTTGGATCTCCAAATTCTAGGAACCAATCATTTCAGATTCAGCTCAAATTTATCCTATGGCAAGGGGTTTTTTTATTGTGAAATTTTCTAATGTTGATGACAGAAATTCCATCCTGGGATGTGGCTTCTCTTGGGAGGAAAGATTCCCCCTAATGGCTAAGCCTTGGTATCAAACTTTTAATCTGAATATTGAAACCTTCAATAAGATTCCTCCTTGGGTTCGGTTGTTGAGCCTCCCCCTTCACTTTTGGCTAGATTCAGTCTTGGAGATTGTAGGAGAGGCCCTTGGGGATTTCTTGATGGTTGATGTGGCATCCACTAAAATTTCTAGGACAATGTATGCCTGCATCCTTGTGGAGATTGATGTCTCCAAGGGGCTTCTAGAAAAGTTAAAGTTGGCTTCTTCTCATGGGTCTTGGATTCAACTTCTTGATTATGAGGGTATCCCCTTTAGATGCAGGAAATGTCATATGACTGACCATCTAGCAGTGCATTTTTCTTCTGAAAAATTTTGTTCAAAGAAATCACCTTCTTGGTGGTTGGGAGTTTTAGATGATCACTATAAGGTTCAAAAAGTGTCCATAATGGTAAATGAGTTGAACTACTCTTCTCTTGCTGATTCGGATGAGGTTTTGGTTGTCTCTGGCTATCAGAATGTTGTCCCTTCAATTGCTAACACTTCTCTTGCTGATGGTTCTTCTCCTACTGCTGACTTTGTTGATTCAATTGTTTTCCCTTTGACAGATTTGAGTCGAAAGGTTGATGTTGGCCCTTTTTCTACCACTGACTCTAGCCGAAACTTTTTTGCTAGTGCTTTTCATATAGTTGGGGTTTTAGGGGTTAGTAGGGATTGGAAAAAGATTGCTAGGAAGGTGGAGGATGTTTGGACATCAATTAAATGAAAAAAAGGCAAGTCCACTAAACCCTCATTTGATATGGCTTTACATTCTCAAAAGTTGGGACCAAAATGTAAATCTTGATGGTCTTTGGTTTCTTGGGTTGTTTTCTCTCTTATAAGAAACTTGGGTGTGTCCCTCTTGTTTGTTGGGTGGTTTTCCAAATTTGTGTTATGGTCCTCATTGTTATATCTTTCTTCTCCCTTTGTACAAGGTTTCGAGTCCTTTCAAAACCTATTTTTACTTAATCAAAACACTACCCCAAGAGTCTTATCTTTGGTCCTTGCCTACTTATGAGATCTTGACCTTTTCCTTAGAACTCAGTGTTGATTATCACACTTTAGTTTATAATTAATGTTGAGCTATTTTTTGATCTCTCTTTGTATGTTGACTGTTTATTTCTATATATACATGTTTATTGCACTATACGTGCATTTTTTTAATTCCCTCCATAGTCATTTTTGCACTAAGGGCATTGTGGTTTTTTTTTTTTTATAAGTGATTTGATTAGTATTGATTTTTGATGAGTGTCTTTTTGGTTCTCTCTGGATGCATATCAAGAGAACTATGGACCATGACACATGTTTTTGGTTGATTTCTTGTTTGTGTGGTTTCAATCTCAAGACTCATAGTGTTTTTCAACACTACCGAATCCCATTCATATCATCATAGTTGCCTTGGTAACTAGTGATGATTGTGGGAAGCTTTCAATCACATTCATATCTTCAAATTATTTTGATGATTAGTGATGATTGTGTGATATTTTCGATAGAGTTACATTCATATCCTCATGGTTCTGACTAGTGAAGGTTGTGTAGCTCAGCTCAATGATTAAAACTAGGATCTTAATCTCAGCCGAAATGAGTAAGTACATATAATGGATAGAAGCGTCATATGGACATGAACATGCATCTTATCCCCTTCTCTTTTTGGAGGTTTTTGATTTATTTGTTTACCTTTTGGAGGCCTCCTTCATCTTTTCTTTACTATCAGTTGTGATCATAATTATGTTTTTTTTAGTACATGTCACTTGTTTGTGATCTCAATCAAAATTTCATATCTTGCATAGTTGATGGTTTTTGAGGCATTTTCCCCTCTTCTTCTTTCCATATTCTTGTCTTTGATTCACCCTTCTTTCTTTTGATTTGAGGAATCTTTTTCATGCTTGGTGATTTAACCTTGGTTTCTTGATCTATATATTTATTATCTTTCATCATGAACCTTTTTCTGATTTGATCATATCTATCTTGTTCTTGCTTAGCCTCTCTGTCATTTTGATTTCGATCCTAAGGGGGTAGGAGCACTCTAATGAGCTTCATTGTTTGCAAACCTAATTTGAAATCTACCCATCTCTTTTGCCTAGCTTGGGGCAGATGATTGTTGTACCTAGGGCAAGTTAATGTGTGATTTGTCATTTTTTTGGGTGTTGATATTTGTCTTTTTCCTTTATAAATATTTCATGAATTTTATATTTTCTGAAAACTCTTTGGGTAGACCTACAATTATAAGACCCATAGTGGCATTTTGTGTTGCAAGCACTGTAAGACCCCTGATAGCATGTTGATGGAACAAGAGTTGGATGCTTAATCTTTATATTTTTGACATAAATCAATCTTTATACACACTTTATCTTATGGTTTTTGACTTAATGCTCTTGTCATGTATGTGAACACACATTAGTCAAAGAGGGGCAAATGTAACCACACAAAAATGGTCACCTGGACTATGTGCCCCAGTTTCATAATTTATGTCAAGCTTGAATCAATATTTGCATCATCGGTTCCTTTGATGAAATTAAATTATTTGAATTATTTGAATTATTTAATTAATCATTATTATTTTACATCAATTTCCTTGATTAAATTGGAATTCATTTATTTAATTATTTTAATAAATGGTTTGATCGTTTTATTTTTGTATTATTTAAGTAAAGGAGTTTTCTCCCTTTAAATAAATAAAACCCCTCTAGAGATTGATTTTGTCAAAACAGGCCAAATTTTTCAAATCGAGTTTTTGATCCTTAATACGACCTCAAAATTCAAAACACAAAGAAAGAACCCCTATTATAATTGAAAACCCTTTCTAAAAATGTAAGTTTTTTTTAAAAATGCGCTGATTTGCGATCAGAAACAGTATTTTATGAAAAACAAAAAAAAAATCATAACTCCCAAAAATCACGTCAAAATTTTCTAAAAATTGGACTTAAACATTTTGGGTACATACCCAACCTAAAAAAAAAAATTTCAGAACCAAACTCCAAGAGGTTTAAAAGATATGATCAAATCTTTAAACCAACTAAGTTTTTGGCCTTCAAACCAATCTACTTATGGGTTTGCTTTAAAACCAAAGTGATAATTCTACAAAAGCATTTGATTAGATCCAATATGCTGCTGTAAAAAATCAGAGATGAAAAACAAAAGCAAATGGAGCTAGAAACTTGATTCAAGCCCCACGGTGGGCGCCAAAAATGTACACTCGAAAGTGTCTCACTCTAAACCCTTCTATCCAAACAATTCCATGAGTTTGGAATGCTTGGATGCCGGCTTAGAGCTCCCTATCAACGGAGTGAAAGAGAGTGTATTTCAAGTTCAAGGGCTCTTAGATGAGCCTTAGAGATACTCTTCTTGCTAGTAAACCATGCAATGGGAGGTTCCAAAGACAAGATGCAAGAATGCAAATGTCCCAAGGAGTTCCTCAAGAATGCAATGCAAATGAAGATTAAGCTAGAATGAATATGAAAAGAGCAGCTATTCTAGGCATGGATGAGAGTGTTACAAAACTATTATTAAGCTATGTGAGATTAAGCTACATGTAAAAATGAAAGCTAAGCTAAGCTAGAATGCCATGATGCCATGGATGAGAGAATGTAGACAAGAAATAGAAGTTCTCCACAAAGCTCCAAAGAAACCTGTTAGAAAACCTGCAGCATAACAATATTCAAAATATCGATGGATTGAGGGGGAAAGCTCTCTCCCTTTTAAAGATGTATGGACGATAGAGATCAAGATGAAGATGGTGGATGATCAACGGTGGAATTTGAAAAGAGGAGTGATCCATGTGCACACACAAATCAACCAATAGAATATAAGTTGACTTGTCATATAAGACAAAAGTCACAAAGCCTTTTCTTTTAATTGCAAAATAGAAAAAAGACTTTATGTGTGCACTTTAAGTGGGTTAGAAGAATGGGGTCTTTTATTTAATTAAAAGGGGACATGTTCTTTTAATCAAATAATGAACTTAGGATAGCATAGTCAAACTATAGGTTATAATCAAATAAATTGATTATTAGCAATTTGGCTTAGGTAAGTGATTAAATTAATTTAGCCAAAATGTTGAAAAGGGGGCTAATAGTCTAGATGACCATTTTTAGGTGATTACAACTACCACATCCACATTAAAGAATAATTATAAAGTCCAAAGTTCATAATATACATTTGTTCTAAATGCCTCTTGGCAAATTAATTCAGAATGCTCAATCATCCACTGTACATTTCACAAGGTATGAAAGGCTAAAAGAATATACATATAAAGATACATCATCTTCCTCGAATCCATGAAACAAAGTACAATAAATGAAATCGATAACATACATGATACATCAATCCATCATAAAAGACATAACCATCTAACATGAAATACAACTATCCATCATAAAACATAACTAACTAAGTGTGTAGTTCCTCCCAATTGTCAATAGCATCATTAGACCATCATGGGCTCTAGCCATCCCCCATGCATAACATCCCAAGTCATCGATAAGATCGTCAGTACTATAGTAATTAGGGATTTCACTCTTAAACATACTACAACATAAGCATAAGGAATTCTAACATGCTAATCATCAATAAAAAGGAAATGCATCAGTAAATAACATCATCTAAACATGATAAACAAACATCCCAAGAAGCTCCAACCATGGTGACTACGGACGGATCTCAATGGTAAGAGTTAAAAAGCACTACCACCCAACTGTGTGGAACCTAAATGGCCCACTCCCATCGTGCTGAGGAGATAGTCTCAAGCCCCAAATAGGATATCAAATCACATAACACAAATACTCTCCAAGTCTAGGAAATCTTAAAAGTATACTAACTCAAAGGTTCAAACACATAGATCAACATCTAGACCTAGAGGCACACAAGACACATAAGAAACCTACTATGCAAGCGGGAAAGTGTCATCACAAAAGTCACGTAGAAGTTACCCGAGCAATCCCTAAGAAATCTCTTTAGAATCCTGGGTCCCTAGTGATCCCTACGGCAACTAGTATCCTCTCATACTGACGAGGCATACCATGGAATGCAAGGTCATAACCAAGCGTTCTCTCTACTCCCATCCTAGTTTGTACTAGCACTTGAGGCATGGGCGAGAACATACAATTATATTATTAGGTTCATTTTACTCTCATTTAGTGTAAATGTTATCACTTATTAAAAAAAAATTACAATGAGTCATCCCCAGAGATTCTTAGGGCCCTCATCCCCCATTGCAAGCCACTTCTCGACACTACACATAGATAACCTACCCTAGGCTCATGAAATCAAAAATCAAAAAATCACCTTAGCCCTATACAAGCGATTGGAAAGCATCAAAAGAATAGCCACAATAATCGCATTAGTTCTCCACGATAAATTGAAAAGCATCAAATGATAATCATAATAATCACAACAATTCTCTATCAGCAACTGAAGGCATCAATGATAAATCACAGTATCCAATGGTTCTCCAATGAGCAACTGGAAAATATCCCAAAATAAATCACAATACTGATCGAAGACTCCAAAATGGTCAAGTCAAACATGTCACAACATGACATCATCAAGAACAAATCATCCAAAACTTCTCAGTCCTCTCAAAGTGTCTCGAAAGAAAATCAAATATAATTGATCGAGACTCAAAAAAGTTTAAGTATCTCATAAACATACACCTCAATTTCACACAAGGAAACTAGAAAACAACAACAACCAGTAAATACATCCCATCATAGAGCATACTTAATCACATTACCATGGTTGGGTTTAAAAAGATTGAGGCCAAATCATCATAATATCACATTCACATAACCCCCGAGCCTTTGGTAACAACCTAGGACTGGTCAACACTAGGATAAACCCCAAAACCCCAAAACACAGAGAACACATGGAAGATAGGATAATATATTCTTGAATTAATGTAGGGTTTCAATTTATTTTTTCAGTGTAAGATTCATTGTATGTTTTTGAATACATAAGTTTCCCAGTTTGCCCTACAAGTCAACCCCTTTCATTTATAGAATTACCCCTATGAATTAACCCGTGTTGTCCTTATAATTAGGAAATCATGACTTAAGAGTAATTATAATCATTTATTAAATTATTAAAATAATAATAATTGATTATTAAATAAAAATAATCTCAAATCCATTAATATTCAATTTTTTTAATAATAAATATAATTAACATATTAAGTGATATTTATCATTAAATTCAACCTAGTTCTAACATCCATTTACATTACTAAATTAATAATTAGCATTACAAATTACTTATTATTAATTAATAATTAATAAACAAAACTATTTTAAAACAATCCTTAATTAATCATATTTATTAATTATTAAATTTATTAACTAAGTATTAGTAAATTAATTAACAATTATTAATAAACATTATAAATTAAAATATATATAACTATTAACAAATTACTTTAATTAAAATATTAATAAAAGTTTATAAAAACTTTAAGTATCTTACTTTAATTAAAATATTAATAAAAAAATTTATTAACAAAATTTTTAAACACTTACCATTTGTACAAATAGGTCGCTGGCCTTTTTATAAAGCTATGCAGTTTATAAATGCACCCATCACAGACTATGATAAGTACAATGCAGCTGCCGACCAAAAAGTACGTGGGGGGGTATAAATGATTTTGTTTTTTTTTTAATTTAGATTTCCAAAAAAAAACCCTTCTAAAATGTATATATATAATTAGTATTTTTTAAATATAAATTTTATTAAATCATTTTAAACACCCTTCCATGTGTAAATTATATTTTTTTTTTAGTTCTTGCCTTTGGCAGGTAACTATTGTTTTCATTCAATGCATTCTACTATTAGCTTGCACCAATCAAATTTTAAATTGGTTTAAGTCTTTGTCATACTTACAAAGTCTACTAATTTTATTGCATTTAAGAAATTAGAATATTAGTATTTATTTAAAATTTGATTGGACCTGAACAAAAAAGGCAATGAAAAAAATAATTTCAGTGTTAAGAAAATTAGTAAAATTAGAAAGCACCTTTACAGATCACTGGAAAAGCAAAAAAAATTATGTACTGTCGTCGTCAGATTTACATTAATGTGCTAACAGACTCTTTATTTAAATTTAATGCTCATTAGTCCGTTGATTTTCTATATTTTTTCCTGTCAACTCTCCATTTTCTTATTTTGTTTTCTGTGAGCTTGCAAGGTTTTGTTTGTTTGTTTGAACGCATTTGGGAAAGTATGCAGGAGCTATAGGACGAGGTGCAACCTTGCAGATTGTGCGATTGTCGCAGAGGAACTTTGGTTTGTGGGTATGGCTTCCTCACTTCTCAATAGGATTTTTGTCACTGTGATTTTTTTGTTTGAATTTATTTGATGAAGTTTTCTAGATTTGGATGTAACAGCATAACTATATATTTTGATAAAATTCATAGCTTGGAGCATTGTTTTAGGGCCTTTCCTTTTATGTTCTTCATTGATGCATTGTTAAGTATTATTAAGTTTGAAATCCATTGCTAGGTATTATTTCGGGTTTATAGATGATAGCTGATAACGACATATGGCTGATGCATCCCAATAAACTTGGATTGTTGTTTTAACCCTTATCCTCACCCACTTAGAATCAAAAAGTAAATATAAAGGAATACAAAACTTGAAAAAATTGAGAGTGTTCGAGTACAAAGCCACTCAAATTACCATGTGGGCTATTTACAGAAGCAAGCACTGTCGTTCCCATGTTACCACTTGTCACTCATCTTTCCAAATAACTTGTAAATTTACAAACTTGTTAAAGAAATTTTAAGCACTTCCATGCCATTTAAAACAAATATTTTCTTCTTTTGAAAAGTCAGAAAGCACTAGCAGAGTATGCATTTCTTACCATGTTTAGCGATAATTGGTGCATTAGATGTAACCTGAGAGAAAGCTCATGCGACTAAGCTACTATGTCGAACTAGGTTATTTCTAGCCATTGAAGTTAGGCTACCTAGTGTTTCAGCAAATGAATTAAGACTATCATAAAGAAGCGGATCACATTTATAAGTAGCATTTACAACCTGTTCTCCAAGCTGAGTTCCTTGTGGTTGGCGAATTATTGACCTCGGAGACCTAGAAAAGCTGTTTCTAGACCTCAAACATGATCTCATCATTATTTTCCTTCTTCACCTAGTAAAATCAACCATTACCTAGATACAGATCAGTCTATGTAACGAAGAAAATAAAGCCTAATTAGCCCTAGTTGCAACCCCTTATTTAATATCAATATCTATATATGTTCGAAAGAACATATCTATATTAATTTCCTTAGCAAGTGCTCCTAGGATCTAAGAGCCTTCTACAATCAGGTTTTAATGGATTTTATATTAGCAGCAAATACTATAGTTGAGAATTTTTGTAGGCTGTGAAGGTCTCTTAGGACCAGCTATCTAAAGCTTTTAGTTGAAGGTGCAAGAAATCTCATATATCATGTGGAGCAAATAATTGGTTGTTGGCTCCCCAAGCACTTACCACAATGCCCTTGCAACCCATGACTCATTAAACTAATAAATTGCAACCTACTTTTTATTGTTCTTGGTTTGATAGAGTCGCAAATTGCCCATGCTACAAATTATAAACCTAGATCCCTACTTATTTTGCTTTAAATTTTATATTTTTTAAGTAGTTTAAATATTTTTAAATTTAGTGTTACTAAGTTCTGAGTTCTATGAACTATAGAACAAATAGTCACTAATCTGGGTAGGGAAAATTTTTGGTTGCTCTGTCATTATAAAAAGGAGTTATGGATATCCAGTAATGAAATGTATGATGCTAAAGATTCCAAAATGTAAGTAGGATAACTATATAGAGAAAATCTTAGGCGAAAAAAAGTGTATGCATATATTCATGTTAGCTAAATTAAAGTTGAACTTGATTAGTAGAAAGACACAAGTCACTAAAAATTTGGTTCCTGATATTTATCCTATTATATATTGAATTTCCATGTTCATTTCATGACACATTTATAGTATTATAGGCTTGTTATAAAAAGTTTCATGCTTTGTATTTTTTTTTTTAAAGGTGTTTATTTCATTTATTATGTGCCAATGAATGCAAATAATCCACTCACAAAATAGACTTGGGAATGGAATTCTCAGCATTGGTAGTAGACATTAGAGCAATGGAGTTTAAAATTGCACGAACCTGATATGCAGCATAACAGAAGAACTAGGCAAATATAACAGTCAGTTAAAAATGATCTAATTCTTTTGCAAGTGATGACTCAAATAACTTGGTTCTCTCAGAACTGAAATTTTAATTAGTGATTGGAAGTAGTGGCAACTGCATATTTATCTAGTAATAGCAAACTAGATATTTAGTGTTTACATATTTTTCAAAAGGTATCCCCATCTTTCAAAGGTCAGCTTCCTTCCTTATTACTTTTTATTATTATAATAATTATATTGTTATTATGGCTCTCAATTTTATGGCGTAGCTCAAGAAGGTCATATATTGAACTTGCATGATTAATCTAGATACTACATGAACATTATTACATGGATTTTGTAGGAAAGCTCTTAAGAACGCTTTACAATGTTTCAAACAACAAGCCACTTTGATAACGGTAATTACCTTAAGAGGTCTCTTAGTTCAGTAACATTACGCTTTTCAAATTTGCTTGGAGTTCTCGTGTCATAAAATGATACATAGCATATTATAATGTTGAGCACATTATTTTGATGGCACACTTATGCAGGCTCTAGTTTCATCTTATTGCATTCATTTTCTTGTGGAAAAATAGTGAAGTTTCCAAAAATACATCACCCAATGCTTTTTCCTATAGGGATATCAATGCACTTTAGTGCTACTTTTTTGTATTTTCTCTACTCACCACATTCGTAGATGATGTTGGAAAGCAAAGAATCCCATTTCAGGAAGGATAGGTTGCAACCAGTGTTGTTTCTTTTTTGACAGGACTAAACGGGTATCCTTAACTAATTTAATTTCCCCTTCATGCAATACTACTTTAGTCAACCATAAAAACATGAAGGCAGGAACTTTGGCGCATGCACACCTTGCTTTTAATCGATAGAGGGAGGAGGACGAGAGGTCGAAAGATGCAAATTGTGTTCAGGGAAGACAACTTTGCTAAAAGAAAGCTCAAGGAAGCCATTGTCATCAATGATAACCCTTCTAACCTCAATCGTGATGAAGGATGGACCTTAAGCAATTCTTGGCATCCTTTGTTATCCTCCCTTCGCAAACCGCCTCGCTCTTGACTCTTTATCTAGTCTCTTCTCCCCCTTCTTCTGGTTTCCCTTTGTCCCTTCCATCTCCTCCGGCACCCTCTTCTCCCTTCTCGCCTCTACCCTCCCCCACCCCTTCTCCCTTATCTTGGCCCTTCAGCTTGGTGAGCTCGTCATCTACTAGTTTTTATTTTATTTATTTTCATTTATTGTTTTATTTTTCTTTCCTTTATTTTCTCTTATGCATATTTGTGTGCCTTTCTTTTTTATTTCCCTCTTATATCCTTGTGGTCATCTTCTAGTTTTCATTTTTTAGGTATGTCAGCGTTGTTTTTTCCTTTGCTTTGGCCACACTCAACAGTCTCTTGGTTTGGCTCTATGTTATTTTTTCCCTTGCTCATTTATTTGTGGTTTCGCTTATTTTTGTTGCCCCCCTAGCCCCCTTTATTTATTTACACTTTTATTTATTTTAATCTCTCTTATGTCCTTTTATTTATATTTTTGTTTTTTCATCTTCATGGTTATTTGTATAAGTTTATAGGCTTTTATATATATATATATGCAATAATATTATTACATATATATATATATATATATAAAACTATATTTTTTAGTTTTTTCTTCTTCGTGGTTATTTGCATAGGTTTATAGGCTTCTATATATAGATAAATAATATTGTGATACATTATTACATATATATGTGATATATATTTTTATATATATGTAATAATATTGAAATATATATATTTCAATATTATTACATATTTATATAAATATATATAACAATATTATATATATATATATATATATATATATATATATGTATATATATATATATATATATATATGTATATATATATATATACATGTATATATATATACGTATATACATGTATATATGTATATATATATACGTATATATATGTATCTATGTATATATATGTAAATACGTATATATATGCACATACGTATATATATGTATATATGTATATATATACGTATATATATGTATATATGTATATATATATAGATGTATATATATGTATATAGATATATATATACGTATATATACATACGTATATATATATATATATGTATATAGATATATATATACATATATATACATACGTATATATATATATATATATATATGAGTGTGTGGGTTCACTTTTCTCTCTTTTATTAATTTTCGTTCTCGGTGTATTTTATATATTTCTTTCTTATTTTTTTGCTTAGTCCCCTTTGGTCTATTAGACTTTTCCTTTAATTTTACATTTCTTTAGCTTCTTTGCTTTTTGCTCTTTTGGTTTAATTCAATTTGATGTGCTTTTATTTCGTCTTTGTGTTTATGTTCTCTCATCGATTTCCTTTTCCTTTGGCTTTCCTGTCTTGAGTTATTTTTAAGCTTGGTGGATTCCTTTGTTAGGTGTCTTTCCTTTTCCCCTTCTATTTTCCTCTTGGTTTATTTTTAATTTTATTTCATGATTCTTCATGTGGGTTTGGTGGGATGTCTCATCAACTCTCTCTCCTCCCCTTCCCCCCTCCCTTCTATTTCTTCAGTTGGTTGGATCTGCATTCTATTTTTTCATGTTCTCTTTTCTCTCTAGCATCCTGATGATGGATCATGTAGTATGATCCGAAACGTTGATGTAAAAAAAATTATACACAATCAAATCCATAAATTTTAGACACGCATCAGAAATGCCATGCATAAAGAAAACAAACATGCACACCATACACATGCAGTATGGGATAAGTATCCAGAGGAAAGCACATATTATAATAAACCTTCTAACTAATCATTATCAATAACCAAAAGCATTGAATAATCATCATGCATACATGAAATATAGAGTACCAAGTAATCTCATCATATAATAAGTTGAATGTAAAACAATATCTAATAATCTCTAAAAAATGCTACTAATCATCAAACATGAAATTGGCCTAAAAGAGTTCAGTAATGATAACAGAAATGCGAACTAGGGGCAGGCACTACATTACTTGTTAGTTATGTGGAAAATATGGACATATTGCAGCAAATTATGCAAGGATACATCTTAGAGGAATATCTAGAAACTAGAAGAAATATGGTCCAATATGCTTTCACTATCAAAAGATCAGTCACCTAAGAAAAGATTGTAGGAACCAAATACCAACATCTAATGATGAAGAGAACAAAGGAAAAGAAAAGGTTAATGTTGAAGAAGTGAGAAGCCACATGAATCAAACCTTGAAGAAGAAATCTGACAGAAGTAGTAATGCAAATGATGAAGTTGTGATCACCTAATCCAATGGATCACGTGATTTTAATATAGTAAACTTAGAGAAAGAGGTATATATGGAACTATATTTCAAATTGTCAAATCATACATCAGTTCCTAATATTGAAAGCATGAAAGTCCAAATCAACATAAGATTAGATGTATAAGGACAGATTTTTAGTTTTAATTGAGTGAATGCTTGGATGTCGAGTTGAAAAATTAGTAATGGTTGAGTGTTAGCATTGGAGTTTGAAAAATATCAAATAGTAGAGAGAATTTCTTAACCATGACCAAGTCATAGTTTTGGCCAAATAATCTAAAGGAATTCTAATGTGTTGTTGATAAGTTTTGTAGTAGTGATCAAGTAAGCTAAAGGAATTTTGAAGTGGTACTACCAAGTTTTGTAGTAATGGTCAAGACAACTGTGTTGTACCCACTATATGTACGAAATATGAATGAAACCCTAAAATTCAATTTTTGACCTATATAGAAAAAAAATTCAATCATTTTGGTCACATTGCATTCAATTTTTTAAGATCATATAGAGCCCAAGAAATTTCTAAGAAAATTTGAGTGAGTTTGAGAAGATTTATTGTGTATTGTCGGCATTGAAGGTGAATTTGTGAGTGGTTGTGTTGAGGTTAAGTGATGAATTTTTTTGAAAGATCAAACCCTAAGTAATAGAATGGAATCCATTTTATCCATAGAAGAGAAGAAGATGGAACCAAAGGTTAGTAGTGTT
Organism: Cupressus sempervirens; assembly: GCA_028749045.1. NCBI lineage: Eukaryota > Viridiplantae > Streptophyta > Pinopsida > Cupressales > Cupressaceae > Cupressus > Cupressus sempervirens. The sequence continues at coordinate 530,460,873 of CM053783.1, read as the reverse complement.
CAATTGATTAGAAATGCAATGTGTAATCCACCTAAGTTCAAATCATATCTAGAGATTGTGGCAAAGGGGATATACATCAGGTGCCCTATCATCGATCCCACTGAGATTCATTTTGATTTATGATGTTCAAGCATGTTAGAGTTGGAGAGGTAGGAGATTTTGAGCTAAGAAGTGCTTATGAGAAGTTGTGCATAGATGGAAAGTTGTAAGATGAACATAAACACATTACCAAGAAAGGGTTTATACATGCCCTAAATTTTCCTAGGGTTTTCAAAATAGAATGGATAAAGGTTGTATTAGGACTAAAAATTAAAGCCCTAATTTTGAGTACCATTCTAAATTTTGAGTCTAATTGAGCCCTTATAAGCGCTTTTCATGAATGTGTACCCAGTCGTCACTTTGAGCCCTATGAAGTGTTTCATGTTTCAAACACCTTGAATTCATTATATGCATGCATCCCACAATGATAAGTTTTCATTCGGAGTCATTCCATGAAGTTTCATTTTGAGCATTGCTTAAATCTACATTTTTCCCAAGTGTCAAACAATGACAAGAAGCCTAGTTTGCAACTGAATATCTTGCACCTAGTAAAGTTTCATGACTCATCGCTTTGGAAAAACTTAGTATACATATTAGAGAACCTATTTTTTAGATTTCAAGTTTTTTTTATATGTTTTGGCTAGGTTCTGAATCCCTCAAAGTTGGTTGTTTACTATTGTCATGTTGATGCATATTGCTCAGAATTCTAGGTAGCCCTGTTTGATTGGTTATAACTTTAAGCCAATTAATCAAAATAAAAATATTATTTTTGCATTATTTTCTAGGGGTCAGAGACATGCTATGTTCTAGATTTGAGCCTATGATGAATCTATTTGACTAGTTTTCAAACACAATTCCAAATGCAATTTATGAAGTTTTATTCGTATCAAAAAGTACAGATTGATCGGTAGCCCTGTTCAGGATGTGATAAGTTTGAATCCATAATAGATTATACCAAATGGATTGTACCACTATGTTCTACTCTGAAAATACTTCAAGTGTGCCAGTTTTCAAGTCTTGACAAATCCATTTGCATACTTTCCTAGGTCCATTCCATTTGTAAAAATCAATTTTTTGCTAATGTTCCCAGTTCTGCAAATTCAAGTATCCAACTTCACACGCTTTCCAAATTTGTCCAATTATTCACCATGAGTTGAAATCATAGATTTATACTCTCCACATGACAGTAAACTAATGCCCCAATTTTCAGGCCCCCAAGTGTCTGTTTGACTTATTTCAAGCCAAAATTGAACGCACTTTATTATTTTATGACATGTTTGTCTGTAGGCAATTTCAAGTGAGCAACTTTGATGGTCAATATCTTTTGACCTGTTTGTCTTCATGAGGCATAAATTTGCAAAATTGTAATGTGAATGATAGAGAGCATAAACACAAGGTTTCAAGGTCTGATTACTTGATTCGGACAATTTTTAAAGCTAGTTTATGAGGCCTCCTAACACAAAGGTAACATGTTTGCAAAAGGTTGAAAAAGAGTTTTGTGGTTAAATCAATGACCAAATTTGAATTTATTCAATGCATTGAGGTAAATTGATCGATCCGAAGGATCAGGTGTTTTAGTTTGAAAAAAAATTAGTCAGACCCACCTTGGGGCCCGACTAACTTCACCAGACTATAGGATGTTGAGGATTGAAGATGCCTAAAAGATGTTCTAATGATTCAGGTTATTTTAATATGTAAAATAATTCACATATTACCATTTGAGGTCAAAGGCTTATGTGGGATCATACACATAATGAGAAGTAAAAGGGATTTGTACACTCCATGGAAATCCTAAGATCCATATGTTTTGAGGTTTGCTTTAGAAATGGATCTTCCCATAAGAATGAGATCTAGAACTCCACCTAGTCTGGGTGAAGTTCCAATGGATTCATTGAAGAAATTTGAATGAATCAAGGAGATCTAGAGGTTCATATTTTAGATTTCTAATCCAATATCAGTCCTCTTGAATTGCAGCTTGACATATTTTTGAAGAAACAATGTTCTATCTATTTTGGAGTTTTATTCCAATATATTTGTCGATCAAACAAATGGAATGTTACATTGATCCTTGTAGAGTTAAATGAATGATAAGGGTGATCTTTGAGTCATATATATATATATATATATATGTTGCCTAGCTTGTCACATATTAGCATGATTGAATGGCATTTTTTAAATCTAAAGGTCATGAGGGGATGTTTAAAAACTTGTGCATGGTTTTTAAACTATGGTAGAAGACAAAGTCAAAACGTGCTAAGACCTTGGTGTTGTTCCCAGACATGGAAGTTATCTATAGCTTTTAGCCTATAAATAGGTGTGCACAATAGGAAAAGATGATGGAGATGACATACATTTATAGATCCATGTAATAGGAGATGAAGAAGATTTCATGAGAAATGTGCCTATGTGGCAAAGGGGTCCAGGTTTTGATGACATGGTGACTGACAGGGCAATATGGACCAATGAGAAGATGGCACATGGTGGTGATGTTTCAAAGGGTAGTGAGGTACATTGATGTGTCAGGTTGACAGTATAGAAATGGACCAGTTAGGTGTTGCCATGTGTCAAGTTAGCCAAACTTGGATTGACCTAGATTCAGAGGTAGAGGGAAAATACAAAATTCAAAAAATCAAATTTGTATTATTATTTTCCTCTTCTGACGTGCATTTTAAATTAAGACAAGTTATAATGTATAGTTTCAAATTTATTGAAAAATCAAATATTTGCAAAGTTGTAAGGCCTGGGAATTAGTCTATAACCTGGAATGTAACGCCCCGCCAAGGGATCCAAAGAATTAACCTAAAGTTTTACTAAGTTTGTTAGCATTTTTTATTTATTTTTTTAACATGAAAGTTAAACCATCTACATCATACACATGATAATAGAAGTAATAGCAACAATTCAAGTGAAAGTAAACATAAACATACATAACAGGTTACATTCTTTAAGGATCCCTTAACATTGAATTACATCTAAATCAACTAATCATTCCATCTAACACTACATCCACATGAAATAATAATGAAAAGTCCAATGTCCATACATCACATTTCTGAATGCTCAATCATCCACTGTACATGCCACAGGGTATGAAAGGCTTAAAAGAATATACATCTGTAAAAATAAATTTTATCATCATCCTTATTCTAGTCCATGATGCAATAAAGTAAATGTAACCACATGTCATACATGAAACATCATCATCACAAACATAACTAAGTGCACGGTTCCTCCCAACTGTAAATAGCATCATTAGACCATCGTGGGCCCTAGCCATCCCTCTGTGTGTAACATCCCAAATCACTGAAGAGATCATCGGTATTAACATAGTAGGAATGTCACTCCTAAATCATACCATATCATATGTAGAAAAGAAATCTAACATGCAAAGTAAAGCATAAGATAACATTATCTAACATATGCAAATCATCAATGTAAGGATATGTGTCCACCATCATAATCCATGAACAAAATGAAGATAGATGCCAACAAGGAATGCATCGGCCATAGTGTCTCAAATGGATCTCAAATGGTAAGAGTGAAAAAGCACTACCACCCGAACGTGTGGTACCTAAATAGTCCACTCCCACCGCGTTGAGGAGATAATTTCAAGTCCCAAATAAGCTTTCAAATCACATAGCACAAATACTCTCTAAGTCTAGGAATCCTAAAAGTATACTAACTCAAAGGTTCCAAATCACAAAATGACATCTAATCCTAGAGGGTCAACAAAGACATGTAAGAAACCTACTATGCAAGCGAGAAAGTGTCATCGCACGGATCATGCTAGAGTTACCCTGGTAGTCTCCCAATAGACCCCAGCGCCCTAGTGATCCCTATGCGG